>CM067359.1:102022332-102179832 GCA_034401795.1 Chaetoderma sp. LZ-2023a | reverse complement strand
TTAATGTAATCCTGTAGTAATCCCATAGTATATATAAATAGTCTTCTGTTTCTAGCCGTGTTTTAAAAGCATTATATTTTTTTCCCTTCCACGAGTTCTGCATTTCACTGTTCCATTGTTGCTTAAATTGAACTGTTAGTACTCGGTGTAACTTATTTGATTCTAATTTAACGTTATGTGCAGTTTCTGTAGAGAATACACTCACAAAGTACTAGTGCGACCAGACAACATTAGGTGTCAGAGGTTGGTGTTTTTAAAGGGTCTTATTTACCACTCTTATATCAACAGCGCCTCAAAGCGCTAACATGGAAACGTAGATCAATTAACAGATTTAATGGTTAAGATTTTTCAGGACAATTACATTTTTTTTCAGGTTAAGAGGAATTTATTTTTAAATTTACAAAAATAGCTTTTTGCTTGCCTGCAAATGGACATTTCCCTAGACCACTGCAGACACGGTCCATCAAATCGGTAATGATAAAGAAAATTCAAGTTTTCGCGTAACCGGTGTCTATTCGCATGCCGAGAGAAGATCATTTTTGAAAATTTATCACTGGAATAACTGGCTCGGTTACCGAGCCAGTCATTCCAGAGGTAAATGTCAAAAATACTCTTCTCTCGGTATGCAAATGGACACGCATGGCCGCACGATCACGTTTTTGAACATCTTGGCGTTTAAAGGGTTAAGGTGAAACAAGAGGGGTTAAACACGGTAGCGATTCTAGTATTTTTAGCATGGGCAAACTGTGGAAAATTCCCCCAATTTGGGTACATGAACACCAATTTGGGAGTAATTTTCGGGAAATGCGTTTCCTTAAATTAAAAAAAAATCTAATTTCTTGAGAGGCTATTTCATGCATTTAGATTTATCGAATTTGGTCAAAATAATCTCGGTAAATATTTATTTCATCAAAATATTTCGCCAGAATTTTTTCATGTGTTGGGTGCATGCTTCGGTAATTGCGTGCGAGTGTACGTCCGTCCGTCGATCCGTCCGTCCATCTATATCCGTTCTGGATTGCATGCCGGTAATAGTACATAGAATAGCAAGCTACGGCAACTTTTATAATCTCTCCTCTCAAGATCGGGGACGCATCCGATGTGTATTATTAGTTCTTGTATGGTATTTCCTGATTTTACCTGACATTAGTTAATAATTAACCCTTCATTGGCTAAATTTGCTCAAAGAAAATCAGCATATTTTCTTGTTAAATATCCATTTCCAGATAAAGATAATACTATTTTTGGAATTTTACCACTAGGATGACTGGCTCGGGTACCGAGCCAGTCATTCCAGTGATAAATTTTCAAAATTAGTATTCGCTTAGCCTACACATTGATTATCACTAGGACCGCTGAAGATACATAGTTTCGACTTTAGACAGAATATGTGTTCATTGTATGTCCATCCTGTCGGTTCTTCCGGATTTTAGTGGTTTATCAGTACTGGCGGGATGTTGAATTTTCTGAAACTAATTTGACACACGGGTTACGGCGGGACCAATTGTTAGTCAAATTAGCCTAAATGTTGTCCACAACATGCTAGGGGCATGGCTAGTTGTTTTTAAGGCTTTCTTGGTGAATCCGACCAAAACAGATCTCTGTGGAGATCTTGAGGGATGTCTGTTTTCAGGGGAAGAGATGACTTTTCTTTCTTTAATGTGTCACTCAGGTTACTGGTTCGGTAACAGAGCTACCCATTCCAGTTTGAAAAGTGTCAAGAATAGTGTCCCATTGGCCTGAAAATGGGCATTTAATAAGCAAATATATATATATATATCTTAATTTTAGACATATTTTGATCATTAAATAAGGTATAAATTGAAAATCCTAAATGTTAGAGTTGACCGCATAAATACGAGACAGCGTGTTGGGAGTTGTTAATTATCCAAAATTATACATAATAAAAAGATGGCATCCGGTAATATGTACACGTTCGCGAATTGATAAGGTTTTATAAAAATGTTGTCCTCTAGTTGCGAAGGTAATTCCACGCGCGCGGTGAAGAAGAAGTGAGGTCTCAGCCTCTAATAGAGAGACATTTCGGCCTCCTGAAACGTCTGAATGTCATGGTGAGTATTTGCACAGCAAAAAGTTACACGCACACACACGCACGCGCGCGCGTGCGTGCGTGCACCAAACGCAAACGAGCGCACGCTCGCAACGCACGCAACGCATGTAACGCACGCACACGCACGTATACGCACGCACGCATGCACACGAATGCACACGCGTACACGCACGCACGCACGTACACACATTGGCATATGCTTGCATCTGCGCGCGCACGTACGTACGCACGAACCGCACACACATACGCACGCACAATATCAGTCAAATGTGATACTTAAGATTATGTGGTATTGTAAGGTGGCCGTAATGGTCAGGTTTTCTGTGCCTAACACACTCGAATGTCGCCATCGCGGAACTTTATTCACTACCACATAACTCTGAACATGGCTCCGCATAAGGTATTGCACACGGACTAACTCGACTATTTCGAAACTGTCTATACGCATTATTTATACGAATTGTATATTTTTACTATTTAATAAACATTCTGTTGAATATATGGAAACGAATTTGACTGGGTGTTGTTGCTGCCATAGGTAGCAACACTAACCAGTCAAATTAGTTTCAAAATATTCAACAGCTTATCCGTATAGTTTTCTGGAAAATTAATAGTCAGGAAGTGCAGGGAACAATCGATCCCAACATGGTCAAACAGTTGGCGGAAATTAGCTATAGATGGGCAGGGCATAGCTAAACGTACAACTCATGGCCATCCATATCAGTAGAGAAGTGAGGGAATGGGGGATTGTTCTGATTGACTGAGAGGGTAAAACGTCAATGGGGGATTGTTCTGATTGACTGAGAGGGTAAAACGTCATCAGTAACACCCTATTTTTCACACACACTCCCACCCCACCCCCTCCCCCAAAACTACTCTAATATGATTGTTTTTTCTATTGTTCTGTCACGACCAATCAGATTCGGGTATTTCTTGCGGGAAAAAGTGCACGTTGCCTGCTTCAAATATTGAAGTTGTCACTTATGACGTCATGACCTCTCGACCAATCAGATCAGCCGCCCATCCCTTCGCTGCATTTTGGTGATGTAGATGATTGACACATGTAATGAGCCGTGAAGGTTGTAGGTGGCTTTTGTGTTTGTGTGTGTGTGGGAGGGGGTTGGGGGTGTGGGGGGCGGGTGGGGTGTGTGTGTATGGCTAATTCGAATATTGATGATGTCATAACTCTAGGCATATCAGGACAGCCACATCGATATTGCGGCAAGAGTCATACACATCAGTAGATCTGTAAATATCTTTTTGAATATGAGTTCTGGGTAAACCTATATTGAATGACAATTTCATCACTATTTAACTTTTTGCTAAAAGGAATCACCCCGCACTATTCCACCCAAGACATGTCAGTTGCAAGCCCAACCTATGTGATTAGTTTTCAAAATATCAGGCAACAATGCTCGTTGTAATGGTCTTGACCTTTTTTAATCGCTTATCCATAGACATGTGATGGATTAACAAATATTGAGATAACAGTTCAACGAGTGCCAATTGTAACACGAGTTAGTAATTTCACGTGTGAGTGGAAAACAATTAACTTAGGTTTAGGCCTGCAACTTGATGTCAAGAACTTCAAACTCAACTGTCAGATTCTCATTAAAGGATAACTAATCCCACCTCTTTATAGCAATTCAGGTGATCTAACACGCCGGTCATAAACTATCCAGGTAATTTTAAGCTTTTTATCACGCAGCTAAGGAAGGATATTCAGGATTTAGTAGTTAAATGTTGGTACATTTCTACACCCTATGATGGCTGTCATGATTTACTTTTCAACCAAGCAGAAAAACCGTAGTGCGTCTGCCTCGGTATATACGCTCAGTCATAGAGGTGCCCGCTATAGTTTGGCAATGTGGTATAAAAGCAATTCTACAGGTAATCTATTGAATATTTTGAATGCAATTTGATTGGAATTTGTTGCTGCCATAGGCAGCAATAACTTCCAGTCGAATTAGTTTCAAAATATTTAATGGGATGAGCATCACATAATAAAGAATGTGATGCATTGGAGCTTACATGACATCACACGCAATAGCTTGAGGAGACAAAATGGTGTCGATCACTGTTCAACATTTACTCAATATTACAAAACAGATAATTGCGATACAGATCAGAGAATGTGACAGGATATGAATGATATGGAATCTATAGACCATATTCTATCGGTGCAATACAACATTTGAGATGAGATAAGCATCGCTTTAATTTATTAAGCATAGACATATGAGGTGTCGAAGTGCTTAACTTTAGAAGAGAGTTATCACAAGTCTATCTCTAAATTTCACCATCTTAGACTCAAGGGATAAAGTGGTAGAAATTTTGCGGTGTGAAGTTAAGACCCTGAGACTTAGCAAACCTAATATTGACGTATTTCTGAATATGCATACCTACATTGAACCCTTAAACCCCTTAATGTCCTTTACGATTGGCGCACTAATGCCTTTCTCTTACATAATAGAGCGGTTGCAGAGGAGTATATAGCGTGGTGGACAGCATCCATCATTAGGCCATCAATCAGCATTAACGAGGGTCAATATAACCAAAGCCTTGAGCAATAGCCACGCTTGGAGTGGTTGCTCTGATTGACCTCGAGGGGTCACATAACTTACATTTAGCTACGCCCACTGTCATTGCCCGTGTCAATCGTATAAAGATCTACATCATCAAAATGCAGCGAATTGATGGGGCAACTGTTCTGAATAGGCGAGAGATTATGAAGTCATCAGTGACGTCATAAGTAATTAAAATAGGCCACACCCACCTTTTTTCCGGCAAAAAATAATCGAAACAGATTGGTCGACAGAGAACAATTGACCAATCAGATTCGATTATTTTCCTGGTGAGACAAAAGTTGGCGTGGCCTAAGTCAAATAATAATGACGTCACTGATGACGTCAACACCTATCCAGAAATCAGATCAGACGTCCATCCCATCGCTCCGATGCTCGTATCAGCACACGAACAAAACCGGTATCGTCTCCATCAAGAACAGTGTCAGCCATCTTTTGAAGACAAGATAGCGGATTGAACAATGGACATTGCCAGTTTATCCACCCAGCATATGAAGTCATAATCAACTTCGTGACGTGTGGGATAACGTCATAATCAAATATAGCATGAATGAATGACTCGATTTAAGCAGTCTCAAATACTTAATAGTCCGACACGTTGTACGAATTATATGCTTTACTAATTAATACACATTCTGGCGAATATTCTGTAACTAATTTGCCTGCGACAGTAACACCACCCAGCCAAATTAGTTTCAAAATATTCAACAGTTTACCTATATAGTTTTCTGAAAATTGAAAAATGGGGAGTTTAGAGATCGAGCGATCCCAATACAACCGAGGTGTGCCACATAACAGTTGGGTTCGCCCAATGAATTATAGCCAATGTATATTATAAATGGTATATACATGCGTTGAGATAAAACTGTAAAGGTCAACATATCACATCAACATCACCTCTTGTATGTATTATTGAGCATCCATCGCTCTCGATCTATGATCTTAAAATGAATAGAAAGCGTTTCTTGTTCAATTTGTTACTAAGAAAAATCTGCTTTCCTCTGAGTTACAACTGTTTGCCGAGTCAATAAAACAGTTGGACATTCTGCACAGAGGACCGGAAATTGGAACGTAAGCAAGATGTTTATCTCAGTTCCAGTGGCTAGTATAATATAATAATATCAATTCCTATATAATATCTGGTATAATGTGGTGGTCTTATAGGCTTATGATCCAAATGTCGCAACACCTATGAAAGAATGTTATTTATCACATAAACAAAAGATCTTGTTGTGAGATTTGGACAATTGTTTAAAAGATATCATAAGCCGATAAATCCACTAAATTATGGTAAGAACGATTGCACATATATGGTGCATATCTCTTTATTTTATATTTGTCAGATGCCGTGATCAGTTCCTTAGGACTGTGTACTCTGTGACGATTCGGTAATCAGATGAAATGATTCAGTACGTGCGACTAGGTCTTTATTTGGTATGTGTCTATAGCATAATAGAACACAATAGACGCATGGCAATGGTTTGTGGACAAACACCAACCACTAACTGCACGAGATCGGATACCCAACGACACAATCAAGAGAAGGAAATTCAAACTGGCCATGTCATGGAGCAAAGTAATAGAAAACTAGCTTCTCGTCAATCTAGAGAATCATATGACAGCCGGAAGCAGAATGATAATGCGGTTCAACAAGCAACCACACTCTATTCTGGGACCCATGCAATTACACGTAACATACAGGTTACATCGGAAGTCTTGACAGAAAACAAACTTATATCAGGCGAATCCACAACTCAGGTACCCCATTCCATTGAAACATCATTTTATAATGTGAGCAACAAGATTGCTGATTTCACACGTCTTACTTCGACCGAATATAGAGAGCAGTTGGCCTTGTCCTGTCTCGACAATGGACAGTTGGGTGAGGATCCAAGTTCCCTGTTAAATTATCACAAGTGTGTGGATCTGCACATGGGTCGCATTTTTAATGTTAGGCATATGTATTGGATTGTGAGTGAATGCCCGGAACAGTTTAAGGATAGAGCTGTCCGTAATAAATGCAGGACTCCACACCAGATGATTCTAGCCTCGCTTATTCCTGGTTTTGCTCCTGAAAATGGACTTCATTATCGAAACGTCTACTGCGCACAATGTCATGGTGTCACGCATCTAATTTACTGGAAAATGGCCCTGCCTAGACCTGGCCTGATAGTCAACATGTTTGACCAGGAGATAGTCAAGCACTGGCCAACGATCATATCTTACCATCCAGTCATTGTGAATCTCTGGCCCGATTTCTATGCTGTTACATGCGAGGGTCCGGTGAAAATACTATCGGCCTGCCCTGGACATGCTGATGCTTTCAATTGCTCCGGATCGTCGCATACTGCGTATGTAGCAACAAGACTAATACCGTCCGTAATATTTAGGAATACGGAATGCTATGCTTGTTCCATTATTGGAAAGAAACCTGCGATTGCTCTCGTTCGTTGCTTAGGGAAGAAGTTTCATGAGGTTATCAGCCGACCATTATCAATGCAAGTTTTGATAAACTTCAACGAGCGGTTGTGTGAAGCCAGTCAGGGCTATGACTATTCTATGGTAGGTATAACTGGATAGAAAATATGCGAATAGATACGCGCATACGAGCACACGCACCTGCGCTCATACATATTTACCTGCGCTCATACATATTTACGCATGGACGCACGCACGTAACAAATAAAAGAACAGATGAAATATGTAAATAAGCATCAACATAACACGTGGATAACTCATCAAATGAACAGCATCGCAAATGAACATAAAATGCAGATATGATATTAATTTGCTACAATAGGCCATAGGCCTGTATCAATTCAAATCTCTGTACATTTCATGATGTGGTTGGGTGGACTGGTGGTGTGGGTGGTGTTATGTGTGAGTGAGTGAGTGAGTGGGAAGCTCCAACCGGAAATGTTTTGAGAATTAGATGTCCTGAGGAGCCATTTACTTCATTCTGTGTTGTAAACAAAAACCTTAGCCACTTTTCACAATTTTGCACATCAATTTAACCCCTAACACTCAAGCCGGCCAAAACAGGTTTCTGCACTGTTCTTGAGAAATGTTGATTTGTAGACCAAGATAAGCGCTTTTATGAAAAAGCTATTGATAATCGAGTGAGTCAATCGAGAGATCAATTTTCAAAATGTACCCCGCAATGCCACAACTTTACCCAGTCAAATTGGTTTCAAAATATACAACATAATTCTCATTAATTTGTAAATTCATTAAACATATACTATTCGCACATTTGACGGACTTTTCCAGCTTCTTGGTGCAGTTCTAATACGTCAGTATGTTTGCCGCAACTACCTACATGTGGCGTAATAGATTAAAACATCATATACATGAGTGGCAGATCGGACCCCTCACTTACTCCCCTTATCCTGTGATGACCCACGTGTATGTTATGATTTTCTATTACTGATTCATAAGGTGGTTGCATATAGTTCTCATAAATTGACGAAAGATGTAGATTATAAATCAATTTAGGATACATTTTTATTGACGCATTAACTAACTAGGAATGTGGAAGTCATTTTAGTTAGGTATTTGTTTACGCCTTTATTTTGGACTCTATTGTCCTCACCATTGCACAATGGTCGGTACACCCCAATTCGCGTAATGTTAATGCAAGTCATTGTTCTACTGATTTCCCATGTGAGCAGAACTTTATAGAAATATAAATATAAATATAAAATATATGCTATCTTAAAGTATAATCCTGTGAAATATCCATTATAAACAGCCTTGTATACCATTGAATATTACGCATCTATACACCTCTGTATATAGCACTGAAACTGTTGAGGAAACCGCTCAAGGGAAATCAGCCATCACTCAAAGAGCAGCTATTACTCATAGATTTGGCATTACCATGCAAAGAAGACCGTGTCGACCGGGGAGAAAGAAAGAGGTGTACCCCACCATTACTACGCACAAATAGCAACTGATCGACTGCCATGATGATGTCTCGGATTCCACGATTGAAATCAACCCAAATAAATCGCTCGGCTCTGTTTATATATGTCCGTACACACGTACACCCATAGATGCACCTGCCGCTTCTGGTCAACAAAACAGCGCGGGGAGTGCGCAGGAACAGACATTGGAATATAAGAGAAGAGATGGGATGCCCGCCAGCCTTTCCAAGATCATACGACACCCATACTCCCGCACACCACAGCCTGGCAGTCACAACATGAGCAGAAGCAGGCAAGCCGACGTCCTCTGACAGCTCAACCATGGCACCACCACTAAGCAGTCAACAATCGCAGCTGCATCGACCTGTTCATACCGGCTGATGCCCACCAGTGGTGACAGAGCTCGCTTTCCAGGCTAATACCCAGCCTCAACGCCTCGATCTACACTAGCACGATTATTACGAGAATGGTTTTATAAAGAGCATTGTACACCATTGAAGACAAGAGAACCCGACATAATGGTGACAGCGAATATCTAATTAAAATGGTTGCTAAATCTCTATTTAGTTAAATGTCCATACAATAACACAAAACTTTACATTTATTAGCCCACCTAGCCTGAAAGGTCAAGTGAGATTAAGCTGTGGCGACCGTCCGTCGTGTGCCCATCCATCGTCGTCTGTCGTCCGCCCGTTGCACATGCACATGCACGTGCACATGTACGAACGCACATGCACACACACACACGCACACGCACACGCACACGCACGCGCACGCGCACGCGCACGCACACACACACACACGCACAACACACGCACACGCACACGTGACTCGGTAGAACCAATGGAAAAGTGCCTCTATTGCGCATCCCCACTCCCCTCTCTGCATTTTATATTGATGGAGAAGACGCAGCAGAGGGTAGGTAATTATAAACCAGTAAAAGGGCATTTGCATTCATTAGAAATGGCTACCGGGCTCGTATGTAAGATATTAGAAACATATATATGTACTAAAATACCAAGATTCGTTGTTTCCTCTTGTGAACCCGGTATATTCGATTATATATCCATAAAGTGTAGGTCTTTATGCTCTCAGACACTTTAATTAATAACAACGGTGCGATAATATTATTATGACATCCACTACTACTACTACTACTACTACTACTGCTACTGCTACTGCTACTACTACTACTACTACTACTACTACTACTACTACTACTACTACTACTAACTACTACAACTACTACTACTACTACTACTACTACTACTACTGCTGCTGTTGCTGCTACTGCTACTACTACTACTACTACTACTACTACTACTACTACTACTACTACTACTACTACTACTACTACTACTAGCAGCAACAACAGAAACAGGAACAGCAGCTGTAGCAGCAGCAGCAGCGGCAGTAGTAGTAGTAGTGGTAGTAGTAGTAGTAGTAGTAGTAGTAGTAGTAGTAGTAGTAGTAGTAGTAGTAGTAGTAGTAGTAGTTTTTATTATTGTCAAGCATAGTAGTAGTAGTCAATGCTAGGGCGTGTTGAATTAGAGCTCTGCTATTATCACTCGTTTTGTTGTCCCTGTCTTAGTTTTCTGTTTATATTTGGTTTTGAAAGCTGTTAAAGCTTATCCGGTTCTTGTTGGCGTTAGTTATTCTGCAGACCGCCATTCCTGGCTGGCCCGTCGCCTTGCTGCGTGACCGAGCGTGCCACCTGGCCGTATTGACCTCTCTTGCTGTTTATGTATATTTTGATTTTGAAACTTGTATATATATATATTTGCTTTGATGTTTTTCAATGTTTCCCGTTTCTAATTCTGGTGTCTCCTGAATTTTTAATTTTGTGGCGTTTTTCTAATCAGTGTTAATTTGGTCGTGTTTATTGGCCCTTATTATAAGTGGTCTTTTCGACAGGCTATGCTGATCAGTTGGCTACCTGTTGTATTGAAGCGACACGCTGCTCGTGCTATTGTCGGAGTTTAGAGACGTGTCTATTTATAAATAAGTACGTGTTTTAGGCGCCTTCTAAATTTGTCTAATTTGTCAGACAAAATTGAACCGTTGACAAATCTTGATATAATCAGATGTAAAAATTAAATCTTTTTTACATAAGCTACTGTCTCTAGAAATTATCCCGGGCCGTTTGGTCCGCACATTTTACTATGAGCTCACTATCCAGCAGCTTATTCTGTATGTCATCATAACCAACCCGTGACGTTCCAGACATTACGAGTAATGTTGATAAGTCCCTTAAGGACCAAAGGAAGTGTAGCTCGCGGGGTAGTGTTGGGCCATTCCGGTGTATCATGTCGACTCGCCACGCCACAAGTGCACGACGAATGATGACGCTGGTTAGCATCCGGTCTCGGGGTGACAGATTCTGTATGAGACTGCCCTACGGGTAACAAAAACCGGCTCCTAAGGCCGGTGGAACTCAATCGTTCCGGTGGGACCGTGCGACCATTGTCGCGAACATTAAACACAACTGTCTCATCCCAAGAGTGTGTCACCAGTATGCCTGTCCATAGCAATTTCGTGATCTATGGACTTACAAGATTTGATTTGGTTACCTAAAAATATAAGTCTATGCAATGTTTTTACCTAAGCAGACTGTCGAGTATGCTAGATAAAAATGAGGAGCATACGAAAATACAAGACATAGAGACAGCCAGATGAACCTTTAGAGGTGGGGCTCCCAGAGGTACCACACAGACTCGTAGGTCCGCAGAGGTATCCCTGCAAGGGAGGCTCCTGTACACGAGACTTATCTAATTAACTTAATATAAGTTACTATACCTCTAAGCTGAAAGGAAAGACGATTATCTCGGACGAAAAATCATGTGCCTCACGCGGGCACTACTCCTAGTGCTAGTTTGGGTGAAGAGTATTATCCTCGCGTGGACCATCATCACTGAATCCTTGCGAGAGGCAAGTGCCTCGCGTGGGCCTCCATCTCGGGAAGGTGTCGCCACTGCTTAAAGCGGGAGAAGAGTAGTAGGCAAAAATGGGCCCACTCTAATATTTAACCAAAATGTTTGAAAAAAGAAAAGACCATACCTAGTGTGATTGTGACCATAAGGTTGTGTGCTGTTTTACGTGAAGATGGGACGAACGATTCCCGAAAGATTCCCATGTCAGCGTCTTATGTAATTCTTAGTATGCTGAATTAGTAGCTGCCGCTTTATTTATGCGGGCCTTCTTCTCTACTTAACTAGCTTTTAGTTTTTGGAAACAAGAACTATTTTAGGCCGCAAATGGCGGGTGTCTACCTAGCTGTTAGACACAGCTGTCATTGAGAACAGATGCCCCAAGATATCAATACTAAAGACAGCGCTCATACATGTTACTTAGTAAGATCTCCAAATTGGATAAGAATCCGAACATCTCGCTCCGTAACCAAATAAAACGTCACAAGACACTGGTTACTTTTCACAAAAGCATTTTAGGCAACTGATCAGTCGGTATGGTGGGGGGAGGGGTAAGAGAGACGAATGCCCACCGTAAATGTCCTTCCCGTGAGGGCGTGGCAGATCTAAATATCATGCCCAGACATTCTTACAGAATTCGGCGGGGATGCGCATCTCGCCCGTCACCTGGTCCTATGGAACTAATTGCTTAACCTGTCATTAGGTTTAAATACAAGTTGCCCACTTTTGCACTGAGGTGCGGGAGGAGTGTTCAGCAAATAAAATAATAATTAAGATATGTGTTCGCAGTGCTTTCCTACATTGGCAAATGTGCTAACTACTAAGTGTCCAAAGATACGGGGGGGGGGATGTATGTGACACAACACCCTGGCCATCACCGCTCGGAAACCCCAGGATCGGATCAGCCCATGGTGCGGATAGGGACATCCAAACAATTAAGAAGCCACATGGCTGAGTGGAACATGAAGAGAGACAAAATCTTAGAGTTATGAATCTTGCTGTAGTGCGGGGCTAAATTATCGCAACTACCGGAAGAGAGGAGTACACTACAGATTTCCTAACGAAGAAATTGTCTCCAGTCATATTAAACCTATCCTATCGAGCTAAATAGAAAAGGTTTTAGTCGGTAGCATGCCGGGCTAAACAGAGTTATAGCACGGACAGCGACTTCAGTGAAAAATTGTTGGTGGCGGGAGAAAGTGTTGCATATATACGTGTTGCTGTATAGTGTTTCCTACGTGCACTGCAGTCCTATATATTTTCTACAAATAAACAAACCATATGAACTGATGGCTACTGGCCATATCTATAAATATATATATATATATATATATATATATATATATATATATATATATATATATATATATATATATATATATATATATATATATATATATATATATATATATATATATATATATATATATATATGTATATAAACTAACCAGAACAATCAATACAGTATCAAATGATCAGAATTATATATTTTTAGTACAGGTTAACGAACCTACTATGGTGCGGTTAGTGAAAAACACCTTACAGAAAATGAGAATAACTATAAACATATACAGAAGTTATAAGTAGTGGTCCTAAGACCGTTATGGTACCTTTTAGTCATCGGGACCGTTTATATGGATACGATATAATTAGAAGAGTACATTTAACGGAATAATTAAAATGTTAAGTATAGTTACTTGAATGCTCGGTAGCCATTCTTAAGTTTGGCTATCATGTTGCTGAAATTGATACGTCATTCTTTGGTTAGCGTAAGTTGACGCATTCTCAGAAAGCTGGAAAGTTCCCGCAGGATGGTTCCTGCAAACAGGATTCCCGCAACCTGCCTATGACGGGAGCGGATCGAACTCAAGACTGTAATCACAATATGGAATGTCTAACGAGCAGTCAGTAAGAGATACAATAGCGTTACTGCTGTGAAGAAAGTTCCCGTACCGGATGGAAATTGACAACAACCCGATCACAAGCGGGGGTTGTTAGATGCAGATGAAGATACAAAGCAAAGCTTAACTGTGCTGGGTACGTCAGCCAGCTCTGAAAACGCACCGGGCAAAGTTTACTTGCTGCGGTCGAAAGTTGGAAGAACCTGCACGACAGCAGTGTGGGGACGGTTGAAATACCACTTTTTGGCATGGCCGGCAGATCCGGCGAGTCATCCACCAAAGAACATCGCTGCCTCTACATCTGTAGAATCACATATTCAGGCCACAAAGGCCTCACCGCAAGTCCGTGTTCCGAAGTAGATCTTGCTTGATATTCGTGAACAATAATTAGAAAGTTCCAAATTGCTCCCACAAGAAGGGAGTTACAAAATTGTTTTAGTGCGGTGGGTTGGGTAACTGCTAGCTATGGGAGAAAAACAGACAGAAAGCGAAGTAATATGCATATTGTCTGTCGCGCTGATAGTAGCTGGTACAGGTCCAACCTGTTCGGCCCCTGGCTGAGGATGCTCTCGCTCTCTGGATCGCGTCTCCTTTTATACTACTCGTGACATCACACGCGCAAGTTCCAACCAATCATCAGTCGAGCAACAGCCAATCAGCGCGTAGCTAATAATAGCGCAGTCGAATGTTCTAGAACATTCTAGAAGTTCTGCGTCTACATGGTTATGACGTCACAGCAATATTTTGAAGATAATCAAGAAGTTTTTTCCATGGATAACTCAGCCATTTCTTAACCGATTTTGAAATGGTTCACAGATTTAGAAAGCCCGTCGAATTCTGGGCTTGATTAATGCCAGATTCCGCGGGAACAAGTGATTAAAAAGATTACATGGTACCATCTCGGTACACTAAAAGAGTCATCCCATCTTGGTCGTAAACTACGCGCTCTGTGAAAATACCATCTAAGCGTACGCATGCGCACTATGCGCTTTAACGAACTTAGTCGTTTTTATAAGGCGATCTCTCTCATCGGCTCATATACACTTATAGCTCTACCCAGGGGGTCGTGTTCAGGGAACGAATCCAGGACTGGCGGCTCGTACCCAGCTTAGCTGGTACGGCCGGTACCTGGCCAGTCGATCCGAACTACACCACCCCCTCCTAGTTTGACATCCGTGGCAAACGATCACGCATTGCGCATCGACGCACGGACATACGCTAGGCGGGAATTATAGACTTCCCGGGTAGGCGCGTGGCCGGAGAGGCGTAGTGACACAATAGACGCGTATTCAAGAGACAGAGCACATATAGGTGCCAAAGAGGAGAAGGGAGGCATACTTTTAGTTTTAATTTATATAATAATATATGAAATATATGTATATTAAATATATAATTTTCACGTAACATACCCTTATGGGGTATTTTAAAATATTACGGCCGAATTACTTGCGCACCCTGGGTAAATAAAGGGGTACGCAACCCGTATCTCTTATTATTAAAAATATATTTTGCGGCCCGTTATAGTGGGTCCACAACGGGCAGCTCTCGCTGACCCACCCCATAGTTGTCCTGACAAGAGAGGAAAAAAAATAATAAGAAAAATATAATATAATAATAACTTAACAGTTAGTTTATCAGGCAGCCCCAGCATAGCTGTGACTGAAAGACGGGATTATGGCATTATTGCCCTGCAGGGTGTTGTATTCTTTATGTCGCACACAACGTTCTTACAACACCGGAGTCTGCAGTGCTCATTTTGTGTGGGACACAGCTGGGCAACTAAGTTACGCAACTGTGTCCGATAACCGTAGTCATCCCAGGGGCGGGATTCAATTGATCTAACATATATAGTCTTACCTTAGCGTATTCAAATTCTTCGATCAACATAAAAACAGGGTGTTACATATTCCCGAGGAGCATCACCTTTTAATTACCGTTTTACAGATTGGATGCTTATAAACTTGCCTATTTTAATTTTAGGCTGGAGCGACCGAGGGTGTGTGTGGGAACCTGGTGACGTCAGAGGTAATTAACCCTACTCACCCTCGCCACTCCTCCATCACGCTGTGGTAGTCGCGTATTTGGGCGGCTCTTTTGTTTAAAGCGTTTGATCCAATTTACTGGAAATAGCAGTAAAAGTACGTGGCCCGTGGAAACACGTGGTTGACCAAGTGTTGTTTATGGCGATGGCCGAGATACTGTTGTTGAGGTGTAGTCTGTTGTAGATGCGAGATATGGAAAGATATATATGTTATATCATGAATCTTATATAATGTCCCTTATTTTCGCGAGTTCAAAACATGCGTCTTGATAAATGTCTGTAATAGGTAGTTCTCAAGTCCGTGTTGATTATGGACTGGAATGTAGGGAAGAGAATTTTTGAAATTCTCTTTGTAATTATACTGTTAGATTTTTGATGGCGCTTTACCGGCCCGTGCGCTCCGTAGCCACATAAAGCGTCACAAGACACTGGTTACTTTTCACAAAAGCATTTTAGGCAACTGATCTATCGTTATGGTGGGGGAAAGAGAGACGAATGCCCACCGTAAATGTCCTTCCCGTGATCTAAATATCATGCCCAGACATTCTTATGGAGTTCGGTGGGGATGCGCATCTCGCCCGTCACCTGGTCCTATGGAACTAATTGTTTAACCTGTCATTAGGTTTAAATACAAGTTGCCCAGTTTTGCACTGCAGTGCGGGAGGATTGTTCAGTGTAGTTGGGATTGACCGGTCAGATACTGACCGTACCAGCTGACCTGGGTACGCGCCACCCGTCCTGGATTCGTTTCCTGAACACGCCCCTCTTGGTAGAGCCTTAAGCGTATATAGGCCTATGGGAGAAATAGCGTGTCGAAAAACGACTAAGTTCGTTAAAAGGCATTATGCGCATTCGTGCGCCGGGACGCGGTTTCTATGGAGCACGTAGTTGTGATTTAGATAGGATGGCGCTTTTAGTGTACCAAGCTGGTAGTCTGTAATCCTTATTAATTGGCTGTTCCCGTTAAAGCTGGCATTAATCAAGACCGGAATTTGAATCTGTAAACCATTTCAGTATCGGTTGAGAAATGGCTGAGTTATCCAGGAAAAACTCTCCTTGATTATCTTCAAAATATTGCCGTGACGTCATAACCACGTGGACGTAAAGCTTCTAGAATGTTCTAGAACGTTCGACGACGCTGTTATTAGCTGTGCGCTGATTGGCTATTGCTCGAACGATGATTGGATGAAGCCTGCGCCTGTGACGTCATGGGGAGTATAAAAGGAGAAGCGATCCAGTGATCGAGAGCATCCTCGGCCAGGGGCCGAACAGGTTGGAGCTGTACCAACTACTATCAAGCTAGATACACGTCTTCTTTCGCTATGTGTTGGATTTTTATCCCGTAGCGTGCAGTTCTCCAACCCACCACACTAAAACAATTTTGTAACTCCCCATCTGCGGGAGTAATTTGAAACTTTTGTTAATCGTTCACGAATACTACATCTACATTTGGAACACAAACTTGCGGTGAGGCCTTTGCGGCCTGAATATGTGAGTCTACAGATGTAGAGGCAGGATGTTCTTTGATGGATGACTCGCCGGATCTGCCGGCCACGCCTAAAAGTGGTATTTCAAACGACGGCGCACCAATCATGTAGGTTCTTTCAACTTTCGACTGCAGCAAGTAAACTCTGGCGTGTGCGTCTTCAGAGCTGGTTGGTGTACCCAGCATGGTGAAGCCTTGTTTTGTATCTTCATTTGCCTCTAACAACCCCCGCTAGTGATCGGGGTGTTTACACCTTCCATCCATGCCATCAGTGTACAGGAACTTTCTTCACCACGTAGTACTATTGCATCTTTTGCTGACTGCTCGTTAGACATTCTACTAGGTTTACAATCCTGAGTGATGTCCTTCCCCCGCCATGAACGTTCGTGTGGGAATCTTGTTTGCAGACAACAGCTCGCAGGAACCAACCTGCGGGACCCAGCCTGCGGGAACTTTCCAGCTTCCGGAGAGCGCATCATCTCACGTCGACTACCGATTGACGTGTCAATTTCAGTAACACGGTGGCCTAACTTGGGAATGACTACCAAGTATTCAAGTAACTATACTCCAGAGTTTAATTATTTCTCTATATAGGTTTTGTTAATTATCTCATATCCGTACTAACGGTTCCGATGACTAAAAGGAACTGTGGCGGTCTTAGGACCGATAGTTATAATTTCTGTATTTGTTAATAGTTATTATCTTTTTCTTCAATGTGTTGCTAACTGCACTATAGTAGGTTCGTTAACCTGTATTAATATATATATATATATATATATATATATATATATATATATATATATATATATATATATATATATATATATATATATATATATATATATATATATATATATATATATATATATATATCTTAATCGTTTGACCCCGTATTGTTTGTTCTGGTTAGATTATGTATGTATATGGCCAGTGGCCATCCATTAACTTGTTTTGCTTAGTCATAGAAAATATAGGACTGCAGTGCAGTAGGAAACACTATACAGCAACATTTAGATATGCAGCATTTTCACCCGCCACCAACAATATTTCACTGAGGTCACTGTCCGTTCTATAACTCTGTTTAGCCCGGCACCTTACCGACTAAACCTTTTCTATTCAGCTCGATTGGATAGGTTCAAAATGATTAGAGACACATTCTTCATTACATACTGTGTAATATACTCTTCTCTTCCGTCAGTGTGATAATCTAGCCCCGCACTCCGGTAAGACTCATGACTCTAAGATTTTGTCTCTCTTCATATTCCTTTAAGCCTTGTGACTTCTTAATTGTTTGGATGTCCCTATCCACACCATGGGCTGATCCGACAATAGGAAACTATTGGGGTTTCCGAGCAGTGATGGTTAGGGTGCAGTATCACATACACATTCCCATGTATCTTCAGATACTTAGTAGTTAGCACTTTAAGCCAAAGTAGGAAAGCACAGCGAAAACACATGTATTAATTATTATTTTATTTACTGACAATCTGGCAACTTGTATATAAACCTAACGACAGGTTAAACGGTAAGTTCCATAGGACCCAGTGACGGGCGAGATGCGCATCCCCACCTAATTCCATAAGAATGGCTGGGCATGATATTTAGATGTGCCACGCCCTTACGGGAAGGACATTTATGGTATGCATTCGTCTCTCTCACCCCCACCATAAGGATAGGAGATATGGCCTAATAATGCTTTCGTAAAATGTAAACCATGTCTTGTAATGTTTCATGTGGTTGTGAAGCGGAATGCCCGGATTCTCACCCAGTTCGGAGATCCCGCTAAGTAAAATGTATGAGTGCTGTCTACAGTATTGATGTCCTCGGGAATCTGTTCTCCGTGACAGCCATGTCTAATAGCTAGGTCAGTTGCAGCCTAAACTATTTCTTGTTTTGACAACAACTAAAAGGAATTAAGCAAAGCAGAATGCCTGCAGAAATAAAGCGGCATCTACTAACTTGGCATAATAGGAATGACATAAGATGGTGACGAAGGAATCCATCCTTAATCTTCCGTTCCGTCTTCACATAAAACAGTACGTAACCCTATAGTCATAATCTCACTAGGTATGTTCTTTTCTTTCTACAGCATTTTTGTTTGAAATATTAGAGTGGGCCCATTTTTGCCTGCTATTCTTCTCCCGCTTTAAGCCGTGGCGACACCTTCTCGAGATGGCGGCCCACGCGAGGCACTTGCCTCTCGCAAGGATTCAGCGACGACGGTCCATGCCAGGATAATACTTCTCACCCAAACTTGCACTAGGAGTAGTGCCCGCATGAGGCACATCACCTTTTCGTCTGAGATAGCCTTCTTCCTTTCAGCTTCGAGGTATAATAACTTATATTAAGTTAAATAGCAATGTCTCGTGTACGGGAGCCTCCCTTGTGGGGATACCTCTGCGGACCTATGAGTCTATGTGGTACCTCTGGGAGCCCCATGTTTAAAAGTTCATCTACCTGCCTCTATGTCTTGTATTTTCGTATTCTCTTACTCTAGTTTTATCTTGCATATTTTTAATTATTTAGGTAAATGCATTGTATAGACTTATATTTTTAGGTCACCAATTCAAATCTTGTAAGTCCATGGATCACAATTGCTATGGACAGGCATACTGGTGACACAAATTCTTGGGATGAGACCATTGTGTTTAATGTTCGCGACAATGGTCACACGGCCCCACTGGAATGATTGAGTTCCACCGGCCTTAGGAGCCGGTTTTTGTTTCCCGCAGAGCAGTCTCATTCAAGGTCTGTCACTCTGAGACTGGATGCTAACCAGCGTCATCAAGCATCATGCACTTGCAGCGTGGCGAGTCGACATGAGACATCGGAATGGCCCGACACTACCTGGCAAGCTACAAGTGGCGCCCGATGGGGGCCCGAAGAACAACAGTAATAACGTGCAGCGAACTCACGCCCACACCATATAGTGAGCTCAGTTCAATCCCATTTCCGTTCAGCGAGGACTCCCTCGATCAGGAGGTAGCCTCATACGACGGATTTTCAGCACACATGCTCACCGACTATGCCAGAGATTCAGCGGGATCAACAACTCCGCACTATAACCTGTTTTCGTCTGTTAGCGATGGCACCTTTCGAGATGCCTCACAGGCGGGAACAGAATTCAGAACCATCTCGGACGTCTGCGACAGGCAAACTCCATCAGGGCCGAATCGTGGATGACTCCGACAAAGACCCGACTACGGGCATTTCTACAGCCCTTCAGACTATTATCGTTCACCCATGTCATCTATGGAGACAGTATGGCTGGGTGATAATCCACCACATAGACAATCTCCTGCACTGACACCTTCTAGTAAAATGCTATATTCAAGGGGAACACAGCATAGTCATCGGGAGGAGTCGGCACCACCATTTCGCCGGTATATCAGTCATGCCACATATCATAACCATCAGCCAATTACACAACCGCCATATGAGGAATGACAGTCCTCACCGCGGGAGGAACGACCACGCACTCTCCACCACAATCCGCCTCCCGTTCATAGACCCATGCCGGTCTATGGCTCAACAAACAGGGCGGACTCAGTAAATTGGAGTGCGCATGTCCTAGCTCCTCGGCATCGGCATCGACGGGAGACACCAAAATCACTGCCACCGGCACCATGACCAACTTCAGTTCAATCATCGACTCCTCAGATACCCGCACCACCCAGATTTCAACCACTTCATTCTTCCCGTGGTTTTGGCCGAGTCATCCTCCCTCCCGAATTTAGCAGGGAGAATGACTGGACCAACTATAAAATCCAGTTCGAAATAATAAGTCGGACTAACCACTGGGACGATAGACAAATGGGGGTGAGTATCACACAGCAAAACTTTCGGGAAAAGCCCTGCAAGTTTTGCGGATCTGGGACAGGATTGTACACGCACCTACACGCAGTTGGAACGAGCACTCACGGAGCGATTTGGCGACACAGCACTTGGAGACACTAGTCGTCTTCAACTTAAAAATGTTTGATGACGCAGCAGGAGAATCTCTTCCTGAGTTAGCTAGCCGAATTCGGAGGCTAGTAACTCGCGCATATCCGTGCACCAATACGGAGGGCGTACTTCACTTGCATCTCGATACGTTCATCGATGCATTAAGCGGTGAACCCGCTCTAAAAGAAAAGCTATTTCTCAGCGTCCACGGAAGTTTAGCCCAATTAACGGCAACTGCGGTTCGTATGGAGAACTTTCTAGAGCGGGAGAAAAATAACTGACGACAACTCCATCCTATCAATGAGATAGAAGGTGCAGCTTTCGCCTCGCCCGCTAGTGCTCCCCCCAGATCAGCAACACCAACTGCACAGACACCACCACCATCAGATATGCAGAAGCCCAGTCAAAATCAAGCGCCTGGAGGTAGGGGCCATACCCGCAGAGGAGGGTACAGCAGAGCCCCAGGGTGCAGCAACCAGTGCAACAACAACAACAATGGCAACATGAGAGAGTGGAAAGAAGAGATCAATAAGCAGATCTCCGCACTCACTAACTTGGTAACCACACTCAGCACCAACCTCACACAGTTTGGTCTGCAAATACTACCAGCACCACACGCCCACCGAACACCTGTTTCGGATGCGGACAGCCAGGACATTGGAGGGAGCGGTGTCCTAACCGACCTCCCTCCACAATGTCTGCTCAGGACTGCACCACACCGCAACCAGAGAAACCATCAAACTCCTAAGGGTACCGAAATCTAAAGAGCCACTTCGGTGCCTGCATGTCTCTCTCGGCTCAACTGCGGCTTTCATACAACAAATGTTCAGTGGCCACACATCATTCACAGAAAGTAACGGAAACATCAACATAAAAAAGCACGGCTTCCAATATGTTCGTGCCTACGTTGCCTCCCCCATCCGCAGCAAGGACATTACATTCTTTTTCCATACACGACAAACCTTCTTTTCCATGTAAAGCGGCAGTGGTGGGTTGTAGTACCTCCGCTGAAACAACGTTTTTGAAAGCACCACGTCCCGCCACCAAGACACTAGATTATCGGTGCCCTCTGGTGGTATGCAGAACACCACCCCAATCAGCAGCATCTTCCGCACCCACAGATGGAGGAACGCACGTCCATGGAGACCACACGGCCTCTTCTGTGCTTCAACAAGACATCCTATGAAGCATTGCCGGAAATGGCTTGCACAGGTAGAACTTATCCGTCATCCTGTACGCGCCACCATCTATACCAATACTGGTCACACAGAAACAACAACAACACCACCACCATTGCTACCCCCAGCTCCGTCTTCACCACAGTCTACACCCCAGCGGAGACGACGAACTGGCCCATTCCTCACTCAGCCATCTGCAACATTACGAACAGCAATACGGAAACGCCATTATCGTGGACAGCATCATTGGAAACTCTTCCGTAGGTTCATCGAAAGGTAATCTACAAATGTGCCTGTCTGTTTAGTAACATTTCCACTAGCATCACCGTCGACACCGGAGCCTCTATTACAGTATTTAACCAGCGCTTATATGAAAGCATCCCACCTCATAAAAAGCACCCCCCAATAAGCCTACAAATATTTACCTACAGACGGCTATGGGAGCAGATGTACCCATGGTCGGTGTAGTTAATTTAGTCATTCAAATAGAGGAGATGCAATTCATTCAGAGAGTAGTCATCGCCTCCATTCATAACGACTCCCTACTTGGCTCTGATTTTCTCAGTGCCAGCGAAGCCATCATACACTGCAGACAACAGGAACTCGACATACATGGCCGGCGAATACCTCTTGGACTGGCATCATCATTATACGATATGTGTGCAGTAATACTATCAAGTACCACCACGGTTGAGCCGGGACAGGAACGGATCCTATGGCCCACCATACCACAGTTAGGAAGCACCACACACATCGCCATGCTGGAACCCGACCCTGATTATATGATCGCCTCACAATGCGCAAGTCCCTGCATAATAGTGGACACTACTGATAAAGGGAAGATACCCTTTAGAGTGTTCAATGGTACCGCAGATCCCATCACTCTGGAACCGGGAGTACGCTGCGGCCATTTAGTGGACATAATTTCACTGGAAACACCTGCACTTTCTGATACAACACCACCGCTGACTGATGATTTGCCCGAAAATCTACACGATTTATATCTGCCTGCCACTGTTGGATTACTGCAATCACAAAAACGAAAAATTCGGAAACTATTACATAAATTTCGCCATAGCTTTTCCATCAGAGATATGGATCTCGGAGAGACTCATCTCGTATGACACTCCATCGATACAAGCAACAATCGGCCCGTACTATGGTATGACGTCTTCCCATTCACAAATAAGTGGAAGCACACCAACAAGTAAATATCAAGTTGCGAACGGGTATTATACTCAGCTTCTCCATGGGCTAGCCCTATGGTGCTAGCAGGCAAAAAGGATGGAACCTTGCGGTTTTGTATAGACTACCGCCACCTCATAGCGTCAAAGATGATTATCCATTACCTCGGATAGATCAGGCCTTGGATTCCTTGTCCGGAGCCAAGTGGTTTTGTACCCTTGATTTAGCTAGCGGCTACTGGCAAGTAGCCATGGATGAAGCTGATATAGAAAAGACAGCATTCGTTTGTAGCGACGGACTTTTCCAATTCCGCAAGATGCCCTATGGGTTGTGCAATGCTCCCGGAACTTTTGAATGACTCATTGAGCAGGTATTGACTACCCTGCAATGGGAAGTCTGTCTCTGTTAGATCGATAACGTAATAGTCTTTGGACCAACGTTTGAGCAAACCTTAACCAATTTGGACACCGTGCTTTCAAGATTCCGCACGGCCAATTTGAAACTCAAACCAAAGAAATGTCATCTCTTAAGACAGAGTTTCGAGTTCCTGGGATACGTCATATCCGGTGATGGAGTGGCTACACAGCCATCAAAAAGTAAGGCAGTAGCAGAGTGGCCACATCCCTCTTCAGTTACGGAGACACAGAGTTTCCTTGGCCTATGCCAGTACTATCGCCGTTATATCTGACATTTCAGCGAGATTGCTTCACCCCTCTACCAGATCACCGAGAAAGATCGACCATTTGAGTGGACGAGCGAGTGTGAAGGCTACTTCAAGGCGCTGAAGGAACTCCTGACAACCGCCCGATTCTTGCACACCCTAATCCAAACCTCGATTTCATCTTAGACATTGATGCGTCAGCTTTCGCTATCGGCACAGATCTATCACGGGTCACCGAAGATGAAACAGAGCAGGTGTTGGGTTACGGTTCGTGTACTCTGAATAAAGCGGAGAAAAGATACGCAACCACCAAGCGAGAATTATTGGCAGCAGTCCATTTCGTCAAATATTATAAACACTTCCTGTACGGGCGCCCTTTTACACTCCGTACAGACCATGCCTCACTACGGTGGCTCAGGAACATAAAAAATCTGGAGGGCCAGTTAGCGAGATGACAGGAATCCCTGCAGGCCTATAATTTTAACGTTGTTCACCATCTCGGCAAATTTCATGGAAATGCCGATGCCCTTAGCAGAATCTGCGTGGAGGCTGAACACGAAGAGGACGACGCCGTGACACAGTCAACACAGCCATCTCCTGAGTTCCCTGAATTGAGGTGTGCAGAGTGGAATCCGGAGAAAATCGCACACCACCAAACAACAGACGTGCAGACACGAAATATATACATGTGGATTCAGTAGGGGGTACGTCCTCCTAAGGAATCGGTGACACCTTTATCCACCATGGCTAAATATTATTACCAACGGTTTGAAGAATGTCAATTAATAAATAACGTTCTGTACATTAATGACCGTTTGGTAGTTCTGGAAAGTTATCGCGTACTTATATTGAAACAACTACACGATAACGCCTGACATCTGGCCGTTGAAAGGACTGTTGCCCATATCAAACTGAGATTCAACTGGATCGGGATTCGCGATAGTGTCAAGGCATTGGGTTGCCAAAGACGCGCTGTTGGCCGACACCATATCACATCATCTCAAATTAAGATTGTTGGTGCACCGTGGGAGCGTGTGGTTATCGACGTGCTCGGAACCTTGAATACGACGGATGACGGAAATAAATACATCCTCGTATTACAAAATTATTTTATGAAGTGGGTAGAAGCATTTGCTTTGCCGGACTAAGAGGCATCCACCGTAGCAGAGGTCTTGGTCAGCAATGTGTTCTGCCACTTTGGTATGCCTTATGAGTTGCACTCCGATCAAGGAAGTAATTTTGAGAGCCGGCTCATATCAGAGCTCTGCAAATTATTCCATATTGTCAAAACAAGGACAACTCCATACAACCCCCGGAGCGACGGGATGGGGGAGAGATTCAACAGAACTCTCACGGGGATGCTTACCAAGGAAACATGCCTTGATTGTAGAGATTGGGACCTATGGCTCCCGTATGTGCTCATGGCTTACCGCACTTCGGAACATTCCAGCATGGGCTACACCCCTGCTCGGTTAATGTTAGGCTGTGAATTAGCCTTACCCCTGGACCTGGCCATGCAACGGATACCAGGGGCAGAAAAATTCACTATCTTTCTATGTCGATCTCTTGCATCAAAGGATAGAACACGCGCATGTGTTAGTGAGAGAAACCCTATCCACTGCACACCAGTGGCAAAAGACATGGCATGACCGGAGGGTGCATGGACCGTATGAAGCAGGAAGAATGGTTTGGGTACACGATTCACGATGGTCTGCAAACGTGCCAAGTAAACTGAGTTACCAGTGGGATGGCCCCCTATGTGGTAGCCGGTAAGATGTCGGACATGACCTACCGCATCCGTGCTTCGGATGGCCTGACCTCAGTCATCCACTTCGATCGAGTTAAACCTTGTGTCAGTGACGACCCAGCACCAGAGCTCAGACTGGGTGTTTCTCATGACACCGGTACCCAGACAGATACTTCTATGGAATTTAATATTTCCATGGTTAGCGCAGAGCACCGCGGTGCTAGTTCAGCCACAGTTCTACCAAGCCAGAACGTGGATGAACAAGCGCCGAATGCTGACGACGATGATGAGATATTTACTCACCCTCTCCCTCCTCAGTGCGGGTCTACTAGATCTGGGAAGTCGTATCTGAAGAATTTTGTGTTTGTTTTGTCCAAGGAACCGGATGGAAAGTCGTTCGTCTGATCTCTTGAAATTCCCACCAACTTCATGCTATGCCCTCATCATAGAGTTACCACAAGCGAAGCTGAGGCGGACCCACGCCATATTTCCTGGGGAGTGGAACATGTGGTGAATAGCATGGAAGTGAAGAGGCTGGGTGAAGCCTTAGCATGTCTAGCACCGCAGAACCATACAACAAGGTGGATCCGACCAATTCCAGCAATCGCGAAACCACGCTCCCTCCAAGTGACACCTTCTCCGAAAGTCCCACCTACGTCACCACTCCAATTCGCGTCAGTTATCTACACACCAAGTTCGGACATCACCTGCCCAGTCCAATTCACACTCCACTCATCATCTGTTGACCGTCAATCTTCAGGTATGAGAGAGACTGCTGTAACAGAGGAGGTGGCATCCCGCACCGCACCGACCAACATTACCCCCCCTGCGATGGGCAGGGAAGCAGCCTGTTCAGCAGACTCTCGGCTCGAATTTTCCTGGTGTCTAAAAGCTTCGACAGGACACCAACCAGCATGTATTGGGAGATGACCACATCCTCCTATCCAAAGGCCGCCCCATCCAATAAGCCTACCATACTCCCCCGTGAGCAGTCAGGACATCATGCCACAGACAGAACTTCAACACTTCCAAAGAACACACCTGCCTTCAAGACTGGATGCGTCAAATCATCATTGCGCATACATCGCACACTTGCTCGGTTATACTCAGCGTAACAGAGACATTCAACATCGGCAACAACAGCATTTATCAGCACCTACCAGTCTTAATTAATTACCAGTAGAGACATAAGAATTCCCGCAACAAATTCCTCCCGCACAGAACTGCGGGAGAAATAATACCTTCCACAGACTATATCTCTCGCAAATAACAACAGAAAATTGGAATGCGCCCACTTCGCTTATAACATTGGCATCATACAGCACCCCGGACACCCAGACAACAGCATTATCATCAACAGACAACCACCAACAAATCTCCTGCACATCTTATCCAGTTATGGGAGAACTGATCATATTGATATCAGGAATGCACCACAGCCTCTACAGTATGCGTCAAGGGAGAGACGCTTGTCCAGCGTCCTCCCCTACCCCTTTTTCCCGACACCGTATGGAAACAGCTAAACTACATACTTCATCTACACGTAATAACAGTCAATATTATTAAGAGAGCAAGATACCCGCATTGTCGTCAGTCACGAGTAGGATTTTACTACCGAAAAGTTGAATTCGCCAATGGATTGATCAAAGTTACGACAGCATCCGACAGGTCATCTGCACTCTAAAATGTAACTCTGTCCCACCCACGGGCTCGGCCATTACAGAGTGAAATACCCTCAGGGTTCGATAAAGTTGACATTCACGCCACTACCCTCTCTCTTCCCGCACTTAGCGGCCATACACGCGTCACCATCACCACAGCGCAAGTACCATCCACAGAGAACCAGTCACGCATAACAGATTCAAATCACCAACATGACAGAAACACAGACATTCAGGTTGACTGTATTCACAATCTCTGAACGACGGCATTGCAAATCGTAAAAATTGTGGCACACATGTTTGCGAGTTGTACTGTAATTTAGCCATTATTAAAATGGCACAAATGTGTTTGGTCTAGGCCTGGACGGAGCTAGCTTGGACAGCCCTCCTGCTCGGAAAACGTGTGTGTGTTGTAATATTTGAGGCGTTTATATGCTAGTTCCCAATGCTAGGGTCTAGACTCACGCCTGGCCTTTATGGTTTCTGTTGAATTCTTGTGAATTCTTATGACGTCGGTTTGTGCATTAGCTTGTGTCTCTCTCTGTGTGTGTGTGTGTGTGTGTGTGTGTGTGTGTGTGTGTGTGTGTGTGTGTGTGTGTGTGTGTGTGTTGATCGTTGTCTCTCGATTTTGTCTCATGTTGCTGTTCTTTTCCATGGCTTTTTTGTTGTTGCTCCTCATGCTTGGGCGTGTGTAATGGGGATGGCCTAACCTGGACCTAACAGGGGTGGGTAAGGGATGGGGTAGGTGTTGGGTCGGGGGAGGTGCGTACGGTCTTATGACCTGATGCACCCAAGGGGGGGGGGCTTTATGTCATAGACCTCCCGGCCCCTTTGGGGGGAGTGGGGAGGTTGGGGTGTGGGGTCTTTCGGGTCCTGGGACCCATTTGGTCTTCTGGCCATCATCCGAGCAGGCACCAGCGCGCACTTGTTTGATTTTGATTGGTTAGGTAGCCCGTATGGTGACTGTGTCCGTCCGAGGACGAACTCGATCAGTCATCCGGGTTACATCCCTCCATAGTCCCCTCGAAAATTCCGAAAGATTCTAATTCTAGCAATTTGGTTTTGGTTTTGTAATCCGTATGTTGCGTGGTTCCATCCGAGGAGGGATCCATTCAGCATCCGGTTTACTTTGACTATGCCGAAATTTCTTGCCTACCTAACCTAGCTCACGTTCACACAGTGATGGGCACTGTATGACGGGACCTCAGTTTAAAGTCCCATCCGAGAAGACTGAGCAAGTGGGGCCAAGTACATTGCTTAAGCGTACTCCAGCAGCTTGCTGTGCCCAGAGTTGTCCGTCAGTCTGTCCATTTGTTGATTGGTTTGTCAGTCTGTTCGACAGACAAGCATACCTGCCTATGGGCCACGAAAGAGATGGACACACGTCCATATCCCTCGCGGTCCGCCGCCAGGCCGGCCCATCTGTTGTTCTGTTGTCCATTCCAGTCCTCCATCTGTCTTTCTGCCCGTCTGTCATTGTTGTTTTCGTTGCTGCATTTTAGCTCCAGCTCCAGCTCTGGCTCTGAAAGAAAAGGAGGGGAACAATGCTGAAAGCTAAAGAAGGAGAAAACAGACAGTGTGGACAGGTGTTTTGGGGCATGTACTCACATACTCTGGGTCATCAATTCATGACAATGTCACGATCCTTAAGTGGAATAGTCAAGCCAGATAAAAAGTTCTCAAGAATTTAGTAACATTCATAGAATGACATTACAGATGACATACTTTATAGGCCATGCAACACAGCAAATCATTCGCTTACACATATTTCCCGTCGGACCTGACACCTCATGCGCCTAGGGGAAAAGTGTGATGCGATTCCCCTCGGACCTGACACCTCATGCGCCTAGGGGAAGTGATTTGCGTTTCTCCTCGAACCTGACACCTCACGAGGGTGGTGAGGCAGTAAATGCTGCAGTGACCATAGGGGTCGGTGGTGGGGTGGCAGTAAATGCCGCAATAGCCGTAGAGGTCGATGGTGGGAAGGCACTAAATGCCGCGGTAGAGGCCGGGGATTGGAAGGCAGTAAGTGCCACAGGACAGGCCGGGGTCGTAGAGGCCGCAGAAGAGTGCTTCTTGCGCCATCTCACATGTTTGCTTTTTTGACATCAGAGATAACATACTGTATAGGTCATGCACACAGCAAATCGTTCGCTTACACGTATTTCCCCTCGGACCTGACACCTCATGCGCCTAGGGGAAAAAGTGTGATGCGATTCCCCTCGGACCTGACACCTCATGCGCCTAGAGGAAGTGATTTGCGTTTCGGACCTGACACCTCACGAGGGTTGTCTCAGTTGTTGTCTCGGTCGGTGTCTTGGGCTAATCAGAATGTGTTCTGATTATGTGATGTGTTTGTCCGATGCAAGCACGAACTTGATTAATTCGTGGTTGATCTGTCGGTCACGCATCGCTATAATGTCTTCTATAGGGTCAAGATTGAAGGGTCCCTTTCTCAGCGTATTGATGAGTTCCTTTCTAATGTCTGCATATTCAGTGCACCGTAGGAAGAAGTGGTCTAGAGTTTCAGTCTCCTTGCAGGCCTCACATTGGTCTGTGTCTGACAGGTTGAGTTTTTTTCGTGTCTGGTTAACGCTGATCCGACCCATTCTGATGTGGCGTAATACAATGTCGCCTTGGCGTACTGGGATGTGGTTTTGGTATTTGCGTTTGACTGCAGGGACGACTCTGTACAGGGATCTGCCAGTTGTGCTTTCGTCCCATTGTCTTTGCCATTTGCTGTTGATGTGGCTTTTGACCAGGGCGTTCGCTTCGGACTTTGAGAGTCCTATGCTGGTCATAGTTCCATCTGTGAGCGCTTGCTTGGCTGCCTCGTCTGCCTGTTCATTGCCTTTAATGTCAACATGGCTTGGGACCCAGTCGATGTCCACGGTGTTGTTGTCAGTCACCACAGTTGCATACAGCTGCCGGATTTCCTTGATTAGGTTGTCCCTGCTCTTGCTGCTGCTAGATTTGAAGCTCTTCACTGAGCTTAGTGAGTCTGTGAGTATAACGTATTTGCCTGGATTTGCTGTTTTAATCCATTCTAGAGCCTTTTTAATTGCCACCAGTTCGGCTGTGAATATTGACAGGTGATTCGGAAGCTTGTACTTGAGGACTTCTTCCTGGTCGCCTATGACTACTCCTGCTCCGCATTCGCCAGAGTAGGGCATTTTGGAGGCGTCGGTATAGATTTTCCTGTGCTCCTTCCATCTGTTGTCAATGTTTTCCAGAGCATAGCTCTTGATTAGCGCTGGTGGGCCTTTCTTGCTTATCTGTGAGGATAGGCTGTCATGCGCCTTGATCTGCGGAAGTAGCCATGGCGGGTCAGGAGCCGGCCTTGAGCTTTCTATTTCGACGTTTACCAGTTCAGTGGCACTGACGAGCTCTGTCATTAACAGGCCTGGTGGTTTGGTCTTTTTGGTCATTTTGGGCAGTACCTTGTGTCTTAGGTGCTCCTTGCATGGAAGACATACCTCCCTGGTAGGGTGGGTGGGTGCAGAGCTTTGTAGGTATGTCCATAATTTGAGAAGCCGTTCCTCTCTTCGCAGATCTAATGGGATTTCTCCACACTCTACGTTGATTGCATCTCGAGGGCTACTCTGTGAGGCACCACAGCAAATGCGCAGGCATTTTGTTTGGAGAGTGTCAATGGTTTCTAACAGTGACTTTCTCGCTGTGGCGTATGCTTCGCATCCATAGTCTATCCTTGACAGGATTAGGCCGCGGTATAGCATAAGCATGCTCGGCAGGTCTGCACCCCAGGTGTGCTTTGTTAATGAGCGAAGGAGATTTAATTGCTTGAAGCATCTCTCCCTCAGACTCTTGATGTGGGGGTTCCACGTGAGCTTTCTGTCAAATGTTAGTCCCAGGAATTTGGCTTCAGCACATGTCTTGACTTTCTGACCATTGAGGTACAGATTTGCATCATGGTTTATGTATTTAACATTGGTAAAATTGATTTGAACTGTTTTTTCCGCAGACAGTTTGAAGCCTTTTTTTTTTGCACCACCGTCAGACTATGTCCAGAACTTTCTGCATGGTCTTACGTGCTCGGTCTATCTTCGCATATTTGTTCCACAATGCTGTGTCATCAGCGAAGATAGACCCGCCTATTGCGTTGGGACCCAGTGCATGGTCTTTTTCAATGTCTTTGGGTAGATCACTCATCATGATATTGAACAGTAGGGGGCTTATTACGCCACCCTGCGGGGTGCCGTTTTCCAATGTTTGTTCCCTTGACATTTGCCCATTAACGCGGACGCTAATCCTTCTGTTATCGAGAAAATCTCGTATCCAGAATAGGATGCGGCCACGGTAGCCAAAGTCATAGAGTTTTTTTAGGACTCCGTTTCGCCACATCATATCAAAGGCTTTCTCAACGTCTAGGAAAACTCCTATTGTTGTGTTTCCTCTTCCGGCATCTAGGGCTTTCTTGGCTGCCTCCGTCAGTCTGACTAGGTGGTCCGTAGTGCGTCTGCCCTTTCTGAAGCCACTCTGCCAAGGGTGGAGCAGACCGTTGTGTTCGAACTCATGTTCTAGTCGGTTTTTGATCATCCTCTCCATGACTTTGCATAGACAGCTCGTCAGGGAGATTGGCCGATATGATCTTGGGTCAGTTTTGTCCTTCCCTTGTTTTGGGATAGGAACCACGATCCCCGTTTTCCATACTGATGGCATTTTTCCAGAGCTCCATACAAGGTTGTAGAGATTGAGTAGCATTTGTTTACCCTCCTCTGGCATATTACGAAGCATGTCGTATTTCAGGCCATCCTCACCTGGTGAGGAGCTTTTGCCTCTGCCAAGGGCTTGCTCAAACTCCATTCTGTTGAAGGTTTTGTTGATGTCTCGGTTGTTAGGATCTTCGCATTTCCCTGAGCTGAACAGGTGATTGATATGCTCATCAGCCTTTGTTTTGGTAGCTACAAAGTCAGGGTCATGGTTATCACTGCTACTGGTTGCAATGAAGACTGTGGCAAGCACTTCAGCTTTTTCCTTGTCGTTGGCGTGCTTTACCCCATTTTCTATGAGGGTGGGTAAGGGGTTTTTGGATTTGGTTTTTTCGCTGGCAATAGCTTTCGCTTTGCGCCATATTTGGCTCGAGGGTGTGAACCGAGTGATTTCAGAGCAGTATTGTCGCCAGTGATCGCGTTTTGCCTTTTTGATGGTTCTTGTTACCTTGGCCTGTAGTCTCTTGTGCTCGACTAGGCGTTCAATGCTGAAGTTTCTCTTAATCTATTCCAGGCTATTTTCTTGAGTTTAACTGCTTCTTGGCACTCCCTGTTCCACCAAGGCACGCGTTTGTGTTTGGGGTTATTGTCTGGCTTTGATTGGGGGATGGCTGAGTTGGCAGCCTTGTAGAGAATCCCCATACACTGCTCATAATATTCCTCGGTGCTGGTACTAGTAATCAGTGTCTCCAGCTCCATGGCCATTATGTGCTTGTATTCGGTCCAGTTGGCCTTTTTCAGATTCCAATTGTTCCTGTGCAGTGGCGCCTCGTTCTTGTTCTGTAGGCTTCCTATCTGTATTTTGATAGGGAGGTGGTCGCTGCCGAGGAGCTGGTCTTGGATGTCCCAGCTGGGGGTTGGTCGTAGGCCAGGTGTTATGAGGCACAGGTCCAAGACCGACCATTCTCCATCACTAGAGTTATATCTGGTGGGTCTATGGTCATTTAGTAGGCACAGGTTGTAGTTGTCAATAACCTGTTCTAATACTCGGCCTTTGGGGTTCGTGGTTTTGCTCCCCCATAGGGCATGGTGGGAGTTGAAGTCGCCCAGAAGTATTGTTTCACCTTCTAGGCCTTCAAGGAACTTGTCGTAGTCCGAGGAAGAGTGCAACCTGGGACTATAGATGTTTACAATATTAATAGTTTCGTGATTGATTTCTATTTCTATCGTAAGGTGCTCTACGCTACTCTCACGTTGTGGCAACCTTTTGTAGGAAAGATTACTTTTTATGAGGGTCGCTATGCCGCCACCGCCTTCACCCCTAGGGGTGGTTGCAGATTCTGTGGTACGGTCTTGTCTTTCGACATTGTAGTTGTACCTTTTGAAATCCTGGTTGGGTTTCAGACCGGTTTCCTGTAGACATATAATGTCTGGGTGGTCATTTTCGTTGTGGAATGTGTTCCACAATTCGTCGAGGTTGGTATTAGACCGGGTGCCTCGAACGTTCCACTGAAGAATTTTGACCCCCATGATTAGTTCGAAGAGGAGCAAAGTTCTACGAATTTCGCAACGAGGCCGTCCACATCAACCTTGTTCCTTGCTGCTTCGTTGTCAGTGCAAACTGATGATATGATCGTCTCAATGATCAATCTGAAGGTTTGTACATTTAAGACAATTTTATGCTCTCCAACCATCGGGGTGGGACTTACCTCGCTCGTTGGTGTCCCTCTGGTGGTCTCGGCCGGCAGGTCACTGCATCTGCCAGTACTGCTAGTGGGGTTCACAGATTTGATAGCCTGTTTTTCCACTAGAGGTACCTCCAATGTGCCGATTGGTTCAGCCCTTTGGTTTCGGGCCCTGCTCCTGCCTATGACTTTGAGCCCTTTGCAGGCGGGTTTTTTAGGCGTTTTTGTTTGCCTTTTGGCCTGTTTGCCGGATTTTCCTGCCGGACTCCCAAGCGGGAGGGTGGGCTTGGCCGTCTCTATTGTAGGTGGCTCAGTAGGAGCCTCCTCCCCTCTTTCCTGCTGTCTCGGTACTGAGCAGTCCCTCCTGGGGGTGGCCAGCTTCCTCCTTACGGATTCAGCCCTTTTCTGCCATGCTGTTCTTTCCAGAGGTATGGCTGGTCCAGGTGCTGGTATTCCAGTTGGCTGTTCAGTTCCCCTGCTTTTTTGCTGGGTAACCTTCTTCTTTGCCTCCCCGTATGAGACCTGATCTGTCTATTTGACCTTGAGGATGTCCTTGGCTTTTTGCAAAGCCGGACATCCGCGATATGCAGCACTGTGGAGCCCCTTGCAGTTTCTACAGTGGGGGGTCTGCTGGCAGTCCTCAAGTTTGTGGTTTCCTCCACAGTTTACGCATGCGCTGGCTTTTGATCTACAGTGCTTTGCCACGTGACCCAGCAGGTGGCATCTAAAGCATCTGACGGGCTCTGGGATGTATGGCTTGACTTTGAAGCTCATCCATCCCAGTTTTACCTTACTTGGCAGTTCGTCTGACTTGAATACCAGTTTCACTGCATAGGTCGGTCTGGCTGTTCCGCCAATCCGACCCACCCACTCCACTTTGCGTTCCCCATGGGCGTTCAATTCTTCCTTTATATCGTCATTCGTGAAGTCCCTTGGGACTCCCGATATGACACCTACCGCTTTTTTTGGTTCAGTGTTTTTTGTGGTGTGCTCTTCGATGGACACCACGTGGCTGCCTATCGTTATGATTTTGAGCAGCTTCTGAAACTACCAAAACCTCCCCGTCTCTTTTGTCTAGGCCTGCCAGCATGCTCACCATGGCATACAGCAACCTATATATTACCATACGGGTTAACCCCGCAAAATCATTTCCCGCGAGTCCCTTGACCCTGACCCTCCTTCCCTGGGTACCATTTCTCTGGCCCCCTTTATGTCCCACTTCCCTCCCTTCCCTACTGGACGCACCACCCGGGGAACCCCCGCTCTGCGTGATGGTTTGGTCTCTCCCTCCCACTGGGGAGGCCCCCTTGTCCCGAGACCTCTTGCTGGGAGTGCCTTCCCTTCCTCCCACTTCCTCCCCCTCCTCTAACACCCCGACCATCCTCTTCCTTTTGGGGCCTGGTGTGTTCTGGAGATTGCTCTCCAGGATTACCACCTGCTGGGCCACCTGTTCTTGGGTGAACTCATCCATTGCCACTTCGTCGTTTTCTTTGACACCACTTGGCGCCGCGTTGGCTGTGACTTCAGGAGGCTGCTTGAGGAAGTCAGCTTCCTCCATGTTACTTACCCAACGGTGTGGATTGTTTAGAGGGTAGTGTGTAGTAGGAAAATTTAGTAGGTACAGTATGAGAGGTAGGATAGAATGCAGTAGGAGTAATGTGTTAAGGAGATGAGTAGAGTAGGCTGTGAAAGGCTTAAGTGTAGAGAGAGGAGGTAGAATATGCCTAGTAACCGTTACCAATATATCAGTGCTGTGTCATCCCCTTCGGTAAAATTCGCGAAAATTCCAACTAAGCACTGAAAGGAAGATTTAAAAAAAAAAAGAAAATTGGTGTCGAAGTCGATCAAGACTAGCACTAATGGCCGACAAATGCGGCTGTTTGAGTGGCGAAAAATCTAGTGTTCTAACGCACGCAGACGAAGATCCAAAAGAAAATTGATCAAAAAGGTTTAAACAGATTTTAATGTTACGAAATTTATTAAAATAATTTAATAACAATACCTTGTAGTTACGACTCGGGGAGCATAGCAAATAAACGTAAAAATAAAAAGCTTTGTTTTCGAAAAATGGCGCCAAATACAAACGAGCAAGACAACCCTAATGGCCGACAAGAACAACGATTTTACTGGCGGAAAAGCTAGTGCTTGATGCACGCGAACGAGCCTCAAACGGAAAATGTTTAAAATAGCTTAAGGAAAAGAATTATCAAATAACACTGTTCCTTAAACTCTAGTCTCACTAAGCACTATAATTTTTTCGCAAACGCAATAATGGACGCAAATTACACTAATCTAAAACACGTCTATCATCAACGAACGCAAAATGTGCTCGGAAAACACAGCTATCTTGATGGAATCAGTAACGTTGATCTACCGCATGAATAGATCTGTTTAAAACACGCATACATAATTACTTGGTTAAGAACACAACTGCTCTACCGTGCTACAAATCATTAGCGCACGGGCCGATAAAGTGGTATCAAAAATCTGACAGTAAAATCACAGAGAGAATTTCAAAAATTCTCTCCCGTGCGTTCCAGTCTATAATCAACACGGGCTGAGAACTACCTATTACAGACACCTACTAAGACGCATGTTAAAGAACTCACGAAAATACGAGACATTATAGAAATGTAACATATATGTTTTTATATCTCGCTTCTGCAACAGACTACATCTCAGCAACAGCATTTTGGCCATCGCCATAGACAGCATGCACGTTTCCAATCAACAACGTGCTTTTTAGAGCCATGTGACATTTACTACTATTTCCAGTGAGTTGGATCAAATGCTTTAAACAAAAGAGCCGCCCAAAGACGCACCTACCACAGCGTGATGGAGGAGTGGCGAGGGTGAGTCCTAGAGATTACCGCTGACGTCACCTGGCTCCCACACACCCCATCAGGCGCTCCAGCCTAAAATTCGAATAGGCAAGTTTATAAGCATCCAACCTGGAAAACCGCCTCATTCCAATTAAAAGTGAGGCGCGCAAGGACACAGTAGTACCGCATTTTTATGTTGATCAGAGGCTGTTAAATGTGCGAAATAAAGACAAGTTTAACGAGCCATTCTTCCTATAGTTACAAGTACTCCACTTAAATGGGAGGAATTAATCCTATTACGTCCAGGCGGAAAAGCAAGGAAATATTCACAGAAGAATGACCGAATCACCTGTAAAACTTTTTAGGTGTGGTCATCCGCTGCCTGTGACGTCACCAATAGTATAAAAGGAGGAAGCGCGCTCTGAAACTTTGTCTTCCAGTCAAAACTCGACACCAGGGAAGAACATAGCATTAGGCTTCTTTCGTGTCGTAAACTAAATTCTGCTGTTTTTCTTATTATTATTTTGTTATTATATTTGACCTGGAAAGTTATAAACCATGAAGAGATAGGGAATAGGTTCTGAATACAGTTCCCACAACTAACTACCATATAGGAACGAGATATCACTTCTTGAAGATCTAGCGTTGTTTGGATTCCTCCTCCGAAGAATCGGTGCCAGTTCCGAAGCGGTTCCCGTGTAACTCATTGTTAACTAGCGGAGAGTCATGTACCAGAACTTTCACTAGGAAATCCGACCACACCCTTCATATTAATAAGGACCATCTCTTCCAGTCAGCCTTCTGTGTGCCGTGCCAGTATCTCTACACCGCTACTCGCTACGGGATCACTCACGCGCTCCATCATCATCATCGTGTGTTGGAAGTGACGTTGGTTCCTGGGGAAGGGAAGGAGGATCGTGCCATTCTAGCTACTCAGTTCGAATCTCGGCTCCCGGTCAAGGTTCTCCCGACCTAGAAAATGGCCTGCATGAAAAACACCATGCGTAGATATCCCGTTGGACATCGTCTTCCCGCGGCTACAGCAAGTAACGTACCGACAGCCAGGCGTGAAATTCTGCCGCAGTCACGTCTGGAAGTTTTACGCCGGTACCTATAACTTCATCCACACTGGTTCTGAAGCAAAGTAGGAAGCAGAGATCTCCCGTAGAATCCAGTACAGCAGCTCCCACATCAGTTAAGTTCCGAAAGATGTCATCTCCTGCCGTATCGGTTCCCGCAACCCACAGACAGTAGTAGCCAGTCAGCCAATCTCAGTGGTGATTACGACGTCCTGCGGAGATAGACATTTCCAGTTATCCCCAGTCTCCATCTCCACCTGAACTTACCATAGACGAAGGATCGGGACCATCACAGCCTGTGATAATCAGCGTAACTCCGGCCCATGTTATTCAGCATCCGTCTCCTTGCCTTTTTTACCCTGCAATCAGGAAGGGAACCACGCCGGAACGACCATACATGGAAAAAGATGGATCGCCCACACCCAGGATATCTATCCCATACCTAACATTACTGCTAGTCGTCTGCTAAACCACGCTAAGTTCCGAAAGATGTCATCTCCTGCCGTATCGGTTCCCGCAACACGTCTTCAGCTGATGGTACAGCTCACCGCCATCACCACGACAACTACAGGGACCACCATGCCAGTTATACCCGTCATCATCACGACAGCTACCGTCACCACAACATCAGCAACATTGGCAACTACTAGTACCGCCGCTGCTACACAGACGGATATCTTGGAACCAGCGGTAACTGTGAGAGACATCATGGACGCCCATATTTCCGCCACCATCACTTCGGATGTTTCGGACAGTGTCAAGAATATAATGATTAGAGTATTTCAGCAATGACAGTGCATCCACCGAGACCTACCACCGTCAGTCGCGGGACCCAAACTCAATGGGGAAATTTCGCTGCTGAGGTGTAATCATGTGTAATTCAGCAGAAATGTTAATAGGAGATTCGTGGAAATGTGTTAATTGTTACTTTATTTTTGAAATACTTTTCTTCTTATTATATATGTTAGATCAATTGAATCCCATCCCTGGGATGACTACGGTTATCCCACACAGTCGCACACTGTAAGTGCCCGGTTGTGTCTCATACGAAATGAGCACTGCGGACTCTAATGTTGTAAGAACGTCATGTGCGACGTAAAGAATACAACCTCCCACACTGCAATAATGTCACAAACCCGTCATGCAGTCTCAGCCGTGCTGAGGCTGCCTGATAAACCAGTTTTTAAGTTAGTATTATATATCTTATTTTTCTTCTTATTTTTCTTCCTGTCTTAGACCTCAGGACGAATATGGGGTCAGCGAGAGCTGCCCGTTGCAGATCCGCAAGGACGGGCCGCAAATAGATATTTTAGATGTATATATATATATAATAATAATACTTGGAGATACGTGTTGCATGCCCCTTTATTTACCCGGGGGTACGCAAGTAATTCGGTGTGATTAATAAAAATATACCTTATAAGGGTATGTTACATAATTAATATTTATATACCTTGTCTTTTTGTTATTATATTTTTATATATATTTACAAACTTAAATTGTGGTACGTTGGAGCTTTGGTGTTCTTTGCATAGATTATGATTATCTGCACTCAACGGGAACACCCATGCGAGCTATTATTTAGGATCATATACTAAATAAAGTTATAGCACGAACCGTAATATTAATAATAAAAAGAACAAAAAAAAAGAAAGGCCTGGAAAAATAATTCCAGGTCAAAATTAAAAACTAAAAGTATGCCTCTCCCTCCTCTTGCCACCCCTATGTGCTCTGTCCCTTGAATACGTGTCTAATTCATCACTACTCCTCTCCGGCCATGAGCCTACCCGGAAAGTCTATAATTCCTGCCTAGTGTACGTCCATGCGTCGATCTGCCATGCGCGATCATGTGCCATGGATGTCAAACTAGGAGGGGGTGGTGTAGTTCGGATCGACCGGTCAGGTGCCGGCTGTACCAGATGAGCTGGGTACGCACCGCCCGTCCTGGATTCGTTTCCTGAACACGCCCCTCTGGGTAGAGCAATAAGCGTATATAGGCCTATAGGAGAAATAGTGTGTTGAAAAATTACTAAGTTCGTTAAAACGCATTATGCGCATGCGCGCACCGGGACGCTGTTTCAATGGAGCGCGTAGTTGTGACCTAGATAGGATGGCGCTTTTAGTTTACAGAGCTGGTACTATGTAATCCTTATTGATTGTCTGTTCCCGTTAGATCTGGACTTAATCAAGACCAGAATACGACGGGCTTTCTAAACCTGTAAACGATTTCAAAATCGGCTGAGACATGGCGGAGTTATCCAGGGAAAACTCTCCTTGATTATCTTCAAAATATTGCCATGACGTCATAACCACGTGGATGTAAAGCTTCTAGAATGTTCTAGAACGTTCGACGACGCTATTATTAGCTGTGCGCTAATCTGCTATTGTTCGAATGATGATTGGATGAAGCCTGCGCCTGTGACGTCACGGAGAGTATAAAAGGAGAAGCGATCCAGTGATCAAGAGCATCCTCAGCCAGGGGCCGAACAGGTTGGAGCTGTACCAACTACTATCAAGCGTGATACACGCCTTCTATCGCTATTTGTCAGGTTTTTATCCCATAGCGTGCAGTTCTCCAACCCACCGCACTAAAACAATTTTGTAACTTCCCATCTGCGGGAGTAATTTGGAACTTTTGATAATCGTTCACGAATACTACATCTACATTCGGAACACAAACTTGCGGTGAGGCCTTTGTGGCCTGAATATGTGAGTCTACAGATGTAGAGGCAGGATGTTCTTTGATGGATGACTCACCGGATCTGCCGGCCACGCCTAAAAGTGGTGTTTCAAACGACGCCACACCAATCGTGAAGGTTCTTTTAACTTTCGACTGCAGCAAGTAAACTCTGCCCGGTCCATCTTCAGAGCTGGTTGACGTACCCAGCACCGTGAAGCCTTGTTTTTTTTTTATCTTCATTTGCCTCTAACAACCCCTGCTAGTGATCGGGTTGGTTACACCTTACATCCATGCCACCATGTACAGAAACTTTCTTCAACACGTAGTACTATCGTATCTTTTGCTGACTGCTCGTTAGACATTTTATTAGGTTTACAATGCTGAGTGATGTCCTTCCCCCGCCATGGACGTTGTTGCCGGAATCTTGTTTGCGGACAACAGCTCGTGGGAATCAACTGTGGGAACCAGCCTGCGGGAACTTTCCAGCTTCCAGAGAGCGTATCATCTCACGTCGACTACGGATTGACGTGTCAATTTCAGCAACATGGTGGCCTAACTTGGGAATGACTACCAAGTATTCAAGTAACTATACTCCAAAGTTTAATTATTTCTCTATATAGGTTTTGTTAATTGTCTCGTGTCTGTACTAACGGATCCGATGACTAAAAGGAACTGTGACGGTCTTAGGACCGATAGTTATAATTTCTGTATTTATTAATAGTTATTATCATTTTCTTCAATGTGTTGCTAACCGCACCACAGTAGGTTCGTTAACCTGTATTAATATATATCTTAATCGTTTGACACCGTATTGTTTGTTCTGGTTAGAGTATGTATGTATATGGCCAGTGGCCATCTGTTAACATGTTTTGCTTAGTCATAGAAAATATAGGACTGCAGTGCACGTACGAAACACTATACAGCAACATTTATATATGCAGCATTTTCTCCCACCACCAACAATTTTTCACTGAGGTCGCTGTCCATGCTATAACTCTGTTTAGCCCATCATGCTACCAACCTCAATAGGATAGGCTCAAAATGATTAGAGACACTTTCTTCATTACATACTGTGTAATATACTCTTCTCTTCTGGCAGTGCGATAATCTAGACCGCACTCCGGTAAGACTCATAACTCTAAGATTTTGTCTCTCTTCATATTCCTCCTAGCCATGTGGCTTCTTAATTGTTTGGATGTCCCTATCCGCACCATAGGCTGATCCAACTCTGGGAAACTATTGGGGTTTCCGAGCGGTGATGGCTAGGGTGCGGTATCACATACACCTCTCCGCATATCTTCAGATACTTAGTAGTTAGCACTTTGTGCCAATGTAGGAAAGCACTGCGAAAACACATGTATTAATTATTATTTTATTTACTGACAATCCTCCCGCACCACAGTGCAAAACTGGCAACTTGTATATAAACCTAACGACAGGTTAAACGGTTAGTTCTATAGGACCCGGTGACGGGCGAGATACGTATTCTCACCGAATTCTGTTAAAATGTCTGGGCATGATATTTAGATCTGCGACGCCCTTATGTGAAGGACATTTATGGTGTGCATTCGTCTCTCTCACCCCCACCATAATGATAGGAGATATGGCCTAATAATGCTTTCGTGAAATGTAAACCATATCTTGTAATGTTTCATGTGGTTGCGAAGTGGAATGTCCGGATTCTCACCCAGTTCGGAGATCTCGCTAAGTAACATGTATGAGCGCTGTCTACAGTATTGATGTCCTCGGGCATCTGTTCTCTGTGACAGCCATGTCTAATAGCTAGGTAGATATCGGCCAGTTGCGGCCTAAACTAATTCTTGTTTTGAAAACAACTAAAAGGAATTAAGCAAAGCAGAAGGCCCGCAGAAATAAAGCGGCAACTACTAACTCAGCATATTATGAATCACATAAGACGGTGATGAAGGAATCCATCAGGAATCCTCTGTTCCATCGTCACACAAAACAGTACGTACCTCTATAGTCATAATCTCAGTAGGTATGGTCTTTTCTTTCTACAGCACCTTTGTTTGAAATATTAGAGTGGGCCCATTTTTGCCTACTATTCTTCTCCCGCTTTAAGCCGTGGCGACACCTTCCCGAGATGGAGGCCCACGTGAGGCACTTGCCTCTCGCATGGATTCAGCGATGACGGTCCACTCCAGGATAATACTCCTCACCCAAACTAGCACTAGGAGTAGTGCCCGCGTGAGGCACATCACTTTTTCGTCTGAGATAGCCTTCTACCTTTCAGCTTAGAGGTATAATATCTTATATTAAGTTAAATAGCTATGTCTCGTGTATGGGAGCCTCCCTTGCGGGGATACCTCTGCGGACATACGAGTCTGTGTGGTACCTCAGGGAGCCCCATGTTTAAAAGTTCATCTAGCTGCCTCTATGTCTTGTATTCTCGTATGCTCCTACTGTAGTTTTATCTAGCATATTTTTAATTAGTTAGGTAAACGCATAGTATAGACTTATATTTTTAGGTCACCAAATCAAATCTTGTAAGTCCTTAGATCACGAAATTGCTATGGACAGGCATACTGGTGACACAAATTCTTGGGATGACCGTTGTGTTTAATGTTCGCAACAATGGTCGCACAGCCCCACTGGAACGATTGACTTCCACCGGCCTTAGGAGCCATTTTTTGTTTCCCGCAGGGCAGTCTCGTTCAAGGTCCATTACCCTGAGACCGGATGCTAACCAGTGTCATCACTCGTCATGCCCTTGTGGCACGGCGAGTCGACATGAGACATCGGCATGGCCTGACACTAACCAGCCCGAAGATACGGAGGGAATGTATGTGACACCACACCCTGGCCATCCCCGCTCGGAAACCCCAACAGTTTCCCAGGGTCGGATCAGCCCATGTGCGGATAGGGACATCCAAACAATTAAGAAGCCACAAGGCTGAGTGGAACACGAAGAGTGACAAAATCTTAGAGTTATGAATCTTGCCGGAGTGCGGGGCTAAATTATCGCAACTACAGGAAGAGAGTGGCACGCACTCTGAATGGACCTTTTGTTTGTCCTATTTATTGTTTTGACACAGAGTGCATGATAAAATCTAAATTACATTTTCGCAATCCAGGCATGATTGAATCTGGAACTTGTCTTTCATTTTCTCTATCTGGGTTCAGGAGAAATTTGTCTAATTTACACCTCGTTTTCCCACATTTCTCGGAGTGTCCCCTCCTACAGACTGGTTGGTTGTGGCCAATCTTAGTGGTAGCCTGATCTGTTGTGCTATATTATTTATATGTTATTTTCTGTAAGGTGTTTGACTTGATTTTCTGAAGCTGGCAAGTAGAGTAGCCTCTTGTTTACAGTGCATAAAATAAGGTTGGGCATCCCGAATTTAAATTCTCTTTATCGCTAGAAATACTATGGAATCGAATGATTTGTGATTTTACTAGTATTTCGTAAGTGCTTGGAGTGTGAACAGATTTTTTGTGGAGTAGCTTGTGTGAATCTGTGGGCTCGAAATAAACCGTGTTATCTAAATAACTGGATGCATTGAATTTAGTGCATTATGTTGTATACTTTTAGGTCTAAGAACTCAACTGAGCTATCACTAATATCTGTCTATGTTTGATATTGGTGGGTTGACTATTTAGACTGAGTAGGAATTCTATGACATCCTCTCTAGTGTATGGCCATATTAAGAAGATGCCATCCAGATACCCATTACAGTTAAGAGGGCATTTAAGGGCAGCGTCTTCCCATTCTTCCACGTAAATATTTACGAAACTGGGTGTAATAGGTTTGGCCATGGCACAACCACTAATCTGTTGGTAGATATCCCAATAAAAGTCGAAAGACAAAAGTTCAAAAGAGGCAACATCTCTGTAGTAGTAGTAGTAGTAGTAGTAGTAGTAGTAGTAGTAGTAGTAGTAGTAGTAGTATTAGTAGTAGTGGTAGTAGTAGTAGTAGTAGCAGCAGCAGCAGTAGCAGCAGTAGTAAGAGTAGTAGTAGTAGTAGTAGTAGTAGTAGTAGTAGTAGTAGTAGTAGTAGTAGTAGTAGTAGTCGAAGTGAACGCACACGTTTATTTAGCTCTGCAATTGCTGCCCGAATTTGCTAGTTTCTAGCGCGAGTTTGTAGATAAATTTTATGCATATATTTTGTATTAGTATTTCCTTTCAAAATTTATGTTTAATTTGTAAATTCTTGTCTTGGTTGGATCGGATTTTGTGTCTCCATTTGCTAAAGGCACTCCTCTTAGCTGGCGGATTCCGCCATTTAATAGGATGCCTCTTACTGTGGTCAATGCAATACATTTCTTCCCGTGCCAGTATGCTATTTCTATAGTTCGTTGGCTAGCGCATTATATTTTGGCAAGATCGCTTGAGTGAGTTGATTTCATTCCTTTGTCATTTGTAAGCGCAAGCCTATTACTTTAATTATATAAATCTTTATAGTCAGTTGGCTGTCCCCGGTCAACTCGAACAGACTAACAAATATATGACTGTAATATGTTAGTATGCATTAGGAACCCACTTTAATTGGTTAGGTGTTAGTGAACCACTTAGAAAGTTGTGCAAACTAACAAATATACGACTGTACTATCTATTCGTATATTTGTTGGTAGGTGTCACGGTTTCAAAAGGGGACACTATTTATTTAGTGTGTAGCTCTTTCCCTGACGTCTTGGTATTATATATTTGTATTACCCCTTATATATTTTAGTAGTATGGGTTTCCTCTTTTATTAAAACACCATGGCAACCACTTATAAGCGTACTCTGAGTCTTAAAATCACGACAAAGGCGTAGGGTGTTTCGGCAATTGAGGTGTATCATTTGTTGAAGGATGTAGTTGGGGCAGGGCCACGGGTCCTTCAATGTCTCATTAACGTTTCCAAATCTGTATGGAATGTCACCATAGTTAATGAAAGTGGGAAGGAAAAGTTGCTCGACGAGGTCCTTGTCGTGAAGGGTGAGGTGTGTAATGTGGAGGAAATAGATTCTGATCGTCTATTAGTCAAGATGAAGGTTCCATTAGAGATCCCAGATGAACGGGTTATCAATGAATTGATCAAGTATGGCAAAGTGGACAAAGTAGAATACGAGACCTATCCATTTGATCGAACCTTAGAAAATGGCATGAGAAGAATTTGGTTCGAAAAGGTAGAACAATCTCTCCCAAATAAGGTCACGGTAGATGGTCCATTTATCTCGCCATTATGGTACAGGTGGCAAATCAAAGAGTGTAGAATCTGCTTAAGCACAGAACATCTTGCAACAGATTGCCCTAACAAAACAAATGTCTAGTTTGTGGATCATCTGATCATTTTAAGTGGCGATGCCCGCAGAACAAATATGTCAAAAAGGGTGTTATAAAAGTGCAGAGCAAGCTGAGATTGTAGCTGAAGTCCATGTTAAGGAGAAGCATGGTGACCAAACTAAGAATCCAATCGCTGTAGTTGCAGGCGATGAAATAGAGGTTCTAGATGAGGGGCTAAGTCTTACTCCAGTAACAAGGCAATCCAAGTTCTCTGTCAGAGAGGCTAATTCCACACAAGTTGAAGATGATGATCAATACCCTCTGGAAGAGAGTTTTAATTTAGGACAAGCAAAATTCAGGTCGCAAGATACTGAAACTAACTTTGATTTTCACTGAGTACACTCAAACTAGACGATTTAAATAATATAGAGAAAGTAATTAGTTTCTCGGATCGATTGAGTGGAACAAAGCGACAGAAAGATGGAGATTGTTCTGAATCAGAAATAGAGGAAAGTGATATGGAAGACGATAATATGTCAGTCGCTGAATCCGATATATCCATTCAAACACAGAGTTCTAAATCACCCGATGAAATGATCATGTACAGGTCAGTAGCAGGAGAGGGGTTAGTTCCATATGTGACGGCAAAAGGGGTTAAATATAGGCATCTCCGTCATCATTCAGATATATTAAAATATAAGCATTTGGAAAAAGTTGAGATAAGTAGTGCAGCGTTTGCGATTAAATAGGTAAATGGTCTAAGAGATGGTCGAAAAAGCCAAAATCTAGTTAGCTTAATGATGGCGGTGATACACATCATTTTATTACTTTTTATGCTAATTTGCACACTCAATTGTAGAGGATTAAATAGTGACATAAAGCAATGCCACTTACTAGAGACTAAGATTGACATTGCTTTGATACAGGAAACAAAAATTCAGAAGTCAGAATCATACGATAATTTAGAAAAGATTTCTGGATCCAGAATATTCTATTCGTTATCTCAAGATAATAGTGCAGGCGTAGCAATTGTTATACTCCCTCGTTGTTCAGCCTATGTAAATATAATCTCTTCAGTGTCAGGTGCAAATGGTCGCTGGGTGAGAATCACGCTAGATATACAACAAACACGTTTCACGTTGCTGTGTATATATGCACCTGCATCTCATCAACAGCGTCGTAATTTTTTTAATGAGATGTTTACAACAGCACTAGATAACATCACTGAAAATTTAGTAATGGGTGGTGACTTTAATTGTGTCATAGACAAAGAAAATGAGAGGAATGCAACTTCAACTTATACTGATACATCACATAGCCTATTAAAAGAAATATGTGATAATGAAACTTTAGTTGACACCTATAGAATATCAAAACCTCATGGTAAAGTTCTTACATGGTTTTCGGCAGATGGTAAAGTTGGTTCAAGGATTGACAGAATTTATGTGAATATTTTGTTGACTGGGTACTGGAGAGATGTTAATATTAAGCCAGTCGCATTCTCAGATCATATCATGGTTTGTGTAACCTTTGCCAATGCTGATTGGGTAACAAAAGGGGTCGGGTTTTGGAAATTAAATGCAACACTGTTGGGAGAAGCATTTTATAAGAATAATATAGAGAGTTGTTGGCCGCATTGGATTAATAGGAAAGCATAATATAAGAGCACATTGCAAAGGTGGGAGGATGTAAAACTGGATTTAAAGTATGTTTCCCGAAATATGTTATTAAAAAAGCACGGGAAATATGCAAACGCAAGAAAACACTTCATCGATCACTGATGAAAATTAATGCTAAAGTAAATAATGGTGAAGATAATTATTATGGATTACTGGTTAAAATTAAAAGTAAAATAAGAGATATAGAACAATATAAGTTTGAAGGTGCAAAAATTAGAGCAAGAGTCCAGATGCACGCAGAACGAGAAAAGCCAACCCGATATTTTTGCACATTAGAAAAATCAAGGGCAATAGATAAGGTGATGTGCTCATTAAACATGCCGGATGGTTCAACCGTCTTTACCAACAATGAAATGAGTACTATTGTATGCAATTACTATGAGTCATTGTATAAGTCTGAGGGAATTGATGAAGATGCAAAATTGGATTTGTTAGCAAATGTAGACAAAAAGGTGTCAGACACACGCAGTGAATTTTGTGATCAACCCTTAACACTAGAAGATTTAACTAAATCCCTTAAAGGTATGAAACTAGAAAAATTCACCGGGGTGTGATGGCCTTCCAGTTGAATTTTACCAAACATTTTGGCACCTTGTAGGTCCAATAATCTAAGAATTAGCCACTGAAATTTTTGAGAAAGGCCATTTACCACCAACTATGGATAGGGCATATGTAAGGCTAATATATAAACGAAATGACAGACGTCTAATTCAGAATTACAGACCAATTTCTCTACTATGTGTAGACTGCAAAATAATATCCAGAGCACTAACATTGAAACTAGGTAGTGTTTCAGGAGAAATTTTTGGAACATAGCAGTCATGTGCTGTACCTAGGAGGACAACTTTAACCAATACCATGTTAATAAGAGAACTTATACAATTGGTTGAGAAGGATAGCATCCCTTCAGCTGTGATTGCCTTGGACAACGAAAAGGAATTTGACCGTGTGGAATGGGATTTTATTTTTAATTCTTTGCAATCGTTTGGGTTAGGCTCAAACTTTATTAAATGGATTAAGATTTTATATACGGATATCAAGAGTAGCTATTTAGTGAACAATCACTTATCCAGAGAAATTGACTTAGAACGTGGTGTTAGACAGGAGTGTTTCCTATCGCCATTATTATTATTTGTTATTGTGAAGGAATCCCTTGACATAGCATTGAGACAAGATATTAACTTTCAAGGCATATGTATTTGTGGCATAGAAAGACCACTTAAGTTGACACAATATGCTGATGACACAACTGTGTTTGCTAGTTCAAACAATGATTTTGCAATTTTAAACCACGTACTAGAAAAGTTCCAAAATGCATCAGGTTTGAAAATCAATAAAGGAAAATCCAAAGGATTATTTTTGGGTCCATGGAAAGAGCGGAATGACCAGCCACTTGAAATCAATTGGTCTAATGATACCATTAAGATCTTAGGCATCTATTTTAGCAGGAAACCGAATACAACACAAAATTGGAACGAACGAGTATCTAAGCTTAAGAGAATATTAGCAAATTGGAAGCGTCGTCGTCTTTCAATTTTTGGTAGAGTGTTTGTTGTCAACAACTTGGTATTATCTGGGCTATGGTATACAGCATCTGTTGTACACATGCCAAAACATGTAGAAAAGGAGGTTAATGAGTTGATATTGTCATTCGTATGGGAAGAAAAGAATCATTTAGTTTCCCATCATGTTCTCAATAATGCTAAGTTAGAAGGAGGACTTGATTTAATTGATATTAAAGTGAAATGTGTTTCTTTAAGGTTAACATTTTTGAATGAACTTATTACATCAGATGAGACGTGGACGTTTCACGAGCTCTCATGGAGAGAATTGTAGAACCATTTCTGGCGGAGCATGTTTTTACCTAAAAAATGCCACCTCCGAATAGCCAAATGATACCAGATGTGTTTAAAGATCAAGTTAAGGAGTTAGAAATATTTGACAGATACCTACCTCCACCTACGTGCTGGAAGGATGTACTAGAACAGCAATTGTGAGGCAATAGTAATATATGTTATAACAATGCAGTACTTTATCCACCGTCCTTTGCAAAATATGGCATTCAACATTTATCTGATATGATACACCCCAAACACGTAGATGGATTCCAATGCAAGAAGTAGCTAGAAAACCACATGTAAGGCATATAGATGTCCAGTGGTTACTAAAGAAAATAAAACATGATGTACCAATTGAACGGTTTCCTCTGCCAAATGAAAATTTTAATAGTTTGTCTCCGCAACCTGCATGTGTTCTTCATGATGAGATGTTAAAGTACGAAATGAGATCCAAGGAATGGTGGCACGTTTTGAGACAAAGGCAAGTAACACCTCCGTTAGCAATTAAGAGATGGGATAACTCAAGCTATAAATCATCCAGTTGGAAAAATGTATGGAAAAATCTTACATTTTCCAAACATACCAAATATGGCTCGTGATTTATTGTGGCGATTACTACGTCGATGGCTATGGGTGGGACACTTGACATACAAGTAAAATATAACGACTTCTGATAGGTGTTACTTATGTCAAATAGACAAGGAAACAATCAAGAATTTATTTGCAAAATGTCCAATATCGTCACAATTTTGGGAGTACATCAGCCAAATCTTGGTACAATTTGGAGCTAAGCTCATTGTTCCAGAAACACATGTAGTCTTATTTAGAGAATTTGGAGCAAGCGGTGTAAATATCGCCAAGTCTAATAAGACTATTTTAATAACAATCCTAACCATATCTGTTTGGGCCATTTGGAAACATTGGTGTGTGCAGACAAAAAATTAATCTATGGACAATCACAATATAACAATAAAGGCAATATTTCGTTTATTGCTGCTGAATCTCATTCCTTGCGAATATTTTAGATTAAAGCAGCACGGTAAAGAAAAAGTATTCAAAGACATATTGTGCAAAACAAACATAGTTTCAATAAAGTTGGAAACTGTAAAAATAAATAAGCCTGCACTAGCGTAAATCATTCAATTGCTATAACTGTTTTATCTGTGTCTTTTAATTAATCTGTGTCTTGTAATTCATTTTAGTCTGCATTTTGATATTGTTGTGTTTAATACTTCATGTTAACAAATAAACAGACTGTGGTAATTTAATAATTAATTGATAAAATAAGTTGCCATTGAACTATGATTTTAGAAACTTGCCAATGGATTTATAGGGTTATTTGTTACTGGGTAATTTACAAAACCTTACAATAAAGTAAAACGAAAATGTAAACAAGAGCGCCATCTATGTTTCTGTAATTTTCTTGGCAACCATATGTGTTATACCACCCAAATGCTACTACGCCCGCTGATCTTTAAAGAATCAGCCCACTGGCGTCAATGATTGACTTCTTTGTCATTGATTGACGAGTTACTTTTCAATTGTTGGACAGTTGCACTCGCCACATTGACCTACTACCACACCTGGCTTGAATAATAATGCCTTTGTTAAGTTTTGTTTTGATACCAGATCTTTGTCAGCTTATTGTTTTGTATCTATACTGTTTAAGCAGGAAGTATTTGTAGATTGTATTAATGTTCGTTAGTTAGATATGTTATTTATTTGTTGTTTTGGTGTAATATTAATCAGGCTTAATAGTTCACCAGTTTTTTTTCGGGGGGTTTGCAAGCCTTTTTAAAGGATTTCCTCCGTGAAGTTTGTCTGACTGCATCAGCATCGGATTTTCAAAAAAAGAGAAAAAGTAGTAGTAGTGGTAGTAGTATTAGTAGTATTAGTATTAGTATTAGTATTAGTAGTAGTAGTAGTAGTAGTAGTAGTAGTAGTAGTAGTAGTAGTAGTAGTAGTAGTAGTAGTAGTAGTAGTAATAGTAGTAGTAGTAGTCAATCATAGCACATGCTGTCTTTTGACTCTACTAATTACGTCGATTTTGTACGATTTCTACTAATCACCCATGCTTATTTATGTCCTGTTGTTGTATAAGTGTATATACGTTAGTTTAGTTATATGTAATTTTCAAGTTTTGTTGTGGGAGGTCGTTTTTTGCGACGAAAGTTTACAGGCTGCAGTAATTTATTTATCATTGCTGTGGCCATTTCAGCTGGCCTCCTCTGATGTGTATTGATCTGTCCTATTGTTGTTGGGATTTTTCCCATTTCACGGTCCGTTATACTAGCACTTTTATTGTTGGCTGATTTTATATTCTGGCTGTCCGTGCTAGATTTTCAGTCATACAGAGTCGCTACATTCTCGGCTTACTGTTGAGCTAGAGCACTGCTGTATTATCGCCATATGCATTAAAGCATGTCTAGCAAATATAAACAGGAGTTGAGCCTTAGGGTAACGACTTATGGGTGGAGTGTGAGCGCCATTGACCTTTATCATGGCCTGAAAGAGGTAGTTGGTTCGGGTCCCAAGGTGTTAAAGGGCCTGATTAATATAAGCAGGTCAGTGTGGCATGTTACGGTATGCAATGAGGGAATTAAAGAAAAATTATTGGAGGATGGACTGATTGTCAATGGAGAAGGCTGTAGGGTACAGGAAATAGATTCGTATAAACTGCTAATTAAAGTGAAGGCGCCATTAGAAATACCTAACGAACGAATTAGCGCAGAAATGGCCAAATATGGTCTAGTAGTTTCAATCGAGAATGAGACATACCAATTTGACTGATCTCTAGAAAATGGAGTTAGACGAGGGTGGATGAAGGATATTTCAAAACCTCTTCCAAGTACGCTCTCAATTAACAATACGTTTTTTCTGCCGTTATGGTACAGGGGGGCAGATCAAGACATGTCGCATTTGTACCAGTACCGACCACCTAGCTAGCGCATGTCCGCATAAGGACAAATGCTTAATTTGTGGGTCAACTGATCATTATAAATGGCGATGTAAGGAAGTAACAAAGAATCAAACTCGAAGTGCTTCAGAACCAAAGAATCACCAGAAGCCTGAACCGGCTGCTGTAGCTGCCGTTTACAAAACGGCTACTGCATCTGATGTTCATAAACCAGCTAATCCTGTGGTAGTAGACATGACAGATTCTATTGAGGTTTTGAGCGAGAACGTGACACAAACTCCTGTACCAATGGCTAGGATGTTAGTTTAACATCTGATTCAGAAAGTCTACAACTAGGGAAAACATGATTCAGATTACAGTCCACTGAAATCGCTGATAATTCGACACTAGATCAGTCCTCTCTGACTGGTACCTTGAAAGGCGTGGAAGGTAAAACAGATATTGCTGCTGGAGCCAGCAAAGAATTAACAAGCACCAGTTCCAGCATTCCTCGCAAGACAGAAATTAGTCTTAAGCGACAAAAAGATGACTCAAGTTCAGATTCTGATGTTGAAGAAGACAATGTTCATGATATGTCATATGATTATGATGATAGCGTATCTGTTGCGGATTCGGATATATCTGTCAGTACACAGAGTTCTCAAAATGCGGAAAAGGTTATGTACCGCTCTGAAACAGGGCAGGTATTGATCCCTTACATAACAAAGAAGGGTGTGCGCTATCGTCAGTCACGCAATGATTCTGATGTATCAAAATATCAGCATTTGACAGTAGTTGAATTAAACACCTCAGAATTCAATGAAAAGATTGCTAAATGGGCGAAAAAGAACTTGAGTAAAAAAACAAATCAAATTAAAATATGGCAGTTTTAAATTTATGTTTTGAAATATTTTTAATGTTAATTTGCACATTAAATTGCAGAGGTTTAAATGACGAAGTAAAACAACATGTACTATTAGATGAATTAAAGGCAAGAAATGTTGACATTATTATGCTGCATGAGACAAAATTACAAGATATAGAGGTTATTGAAAGGTTCAGGTGTTTGACGAATTGAGAACTCTATTACTCTGTTGCCAATGAACCGAGTGCAGGTCTTGCAATTTTGTTTCTCCCAAAATGCCTCAGCTGGATAAATATCATTTATTCTTCATCTGATAACAATGGGCGGTGGGTTAAAGTTGTAATCGACATAGAAGGGTCAAATCACACTTTAGCTTCAGTCTATGCACCGGCATTGCATTCTGAAAGATGTACATTCTTGTCCAGTATATCACCCATTCTTAATGATAATGCTGACAATATTATCCTGGGTGGTGATTTTAACTGTGTTATGGAGGGACGCGAGACAGAAGTTCACTTTCTAGCTATGGTGACACATTGCATGGCAGACTTAAAGCTATATGTGTTGCAGAACATTTACTGGATAGTTATCGAATATTAAATCCAGAGGGTCGTGATTTCACATGGCATTCAAATAGCGGCCAACTCGCCTCTAGAATAGATCGAATTTATATTCAAAGAACATTGAAAGGAAATCTGGTAACTGCTGGTATGTATCCCATTACGTTCACTGACCATGACATGTTTTACATCATGCTTAATAATGCCGACTGGGTTAAACGCGGCCCTGGCTTAAAAATTAATAATTCGCGGCTAAATGAATCTAAATATTAAACTTGTGTTAAAAGTTTTTGGCAACATAAGCTTCGAAACAAAAATTCCCATGACAATTTAATAACATGGTGGGAAGATGTAAAAGTTGGATTTGCCCACATTTCAAAACAATATGCCATTGGGAAAGCGTGAATGATGCGCAAGGAGAAGAAAGCACTTGAGTGTTCTCTGTTTCTCCTAGGTAGGAAGGTTGTGAATGGTGATAGTCAGCATAGTGAACGGCTAAGCGATATAAAATCAAAGCTTACGCAAATAGATAGATATAGGGTTGAAGGTCCAATAACTAAGAGCAGAACACAAATGTATATCGAAGGAGAGAAACCAACGAAATACATTTATGACCTCGAAAAATCTAAAGGAGTTGAGAAATTAATTGGGAGTTTAAATAACAACAAAAACAACAACAACATCACCAACAACAACAACCAAAATTGCTCTACGCAAAAGGAAATTATGGAAATGGTAGAAATATTTTATCAGATGTTATATAAATCTGATAATAGTAATCATATAAAGTCATCTGAGATGCTAGCCAATGTAAAAAATGCATTCTCAAAATCGATCATGGAATTCTGTGAGCTCCCATTAACAGTAGCTGATCTGACCACTTCTCTAAAACATATGAAGGGCGGCAAAGCTCCAGGAGGTGATGGACTTAGCGTGGAATACTACCAAACATTTTGGCATCTCATTGGGCCAGACTTTATTCAAGTAATAAATGAAATTTTCTCAAATGGTAGACTCCCTTCTACCATGTCGCAAGCATATCTTCAACTTATATTCAAGAAAGGAAATCGGCAGAGCTTAGAAAATTACAGACCCATCTCGCTCCTCTGTTTCGATTATAAGATTATTTCTAAAGCGCTTGCTAAAAAACTTGCCAGTGTTCTGGATGAAGTTATCCATACCGATCAAACTTGCTCTATTCCAAGCTGCTCTATCTTGACAAATACATTTTTAATTGGAGACATTATACAATTGGTTGAGAAAGGTAATGCCCCAGGAGCCATTATAGGTTTAGACATCGAAAAGGTGTTTGATCCATTAGAATGGGAGTTTATGTTTAAATCACTCAGTCACATTGGTTTGGGACCAAATTTCATAAAATGGATCCGAATTCTCTATGGCAATATTAGCAACAAATACCTCGTAAACAATTCTAAAACTCAGACCATTATTTTAGAGCGTGGTGTGCGTCAAGGGTGTTCATTGTCTCCCATGTTATTCGTCATAGCAATGGAGGCATTAGAAGCAACCCTCATGGAGGACCCACTTTTTCATGGTATAGATATTCATGGTGTAAATCGACCCATAAAGGTGTCTCAATATTCCGATGACACAACTGTCTTTGCAGGAACCAATGCTGATTTTAAAAGGCTTGACACGATTTTATTGGATTTTTACATGGCTCTGGCCTGAAGATAAACAAAGCTAAATCAGTTGGATTATATTTGGGTCAGTGGAAGAGTAGGTGTGATAAGCCACTGGATATCCGATGGACAAATGAATCAATTAAGATTCTAGGTATTCACTTCAGTAGAGAGGGTGAAGAGAACCTTAACTGGGAAGAGAGAATAGCTAAAATGAAGAAAACCTGTCATGCGTGGAAGCATCAGCATTTAACTATTTTCGGCGGAACCCTGGTTATATATACCTTAATACTTTCAAAGTTATGGTATACGGCCTCTGTTATATATATGCCCAAACATGTCGAATTTGAAATAAATAGAATGGTCCGTTAATAGAAAGCTTCATAAAGCCTTTCTCAACCACAAGCGTTTTTGTGCCAAAATTCCGGCCCCGAATTATCCGCGAGTTCCTCCGCATTTTCTCGAGCTAAAAACTGGTTTTGATGCATTTATTAAAGTTGACGATGTACCACTATACTGGGAAAATGTGTTACAATTGGAGCTATGGGGCAATAATCGCATCACTCATCAAGACACAGCTATGTACTATCCATCGATGGCAGGGAAAGGCATTACATATGTATGTGACATTGTTGACACTATTCGGAGGGAATGGAAATCAATAGCTGAGATTTGCTATGTTACTGCTCTTCGACCAATAGATGCTACGCGTCTGTTAGCTCGCATACAAGAAGCTATACCGAAAGCTTGGTTCTCTCTATACAGTGCCGATCTTACTGATGAAGAAACTGAACTAAAATTCATCAGTAATGATAAGGAATTTTCCTGCAGAATGGCAGTAAGCAGCTGGTATAAGCTCCTTAGGGAACTACATGCTATACCTCCAAGAGCTATTTATGCATGGGAGCAGCATGGTTATAATATTCCGAACTGGGAGATAATATGGAAAAACATACATTTACAGAATATTCCCAATCAGGCAAGAGATATAGTTTGGAGACTAATACACAGAAAACTTTGGGTTAAACATTTCATGACAAAAGCAAAACTGTGTGCTGAAGATGATAATAAGTGCGTTTTCTGTGTAAGCTCTGAGGAAATATTGGTACATCTATTCGTTCAATGCCATGTTGTAGTTCTGTTCAGTTCTGGGTATATGTAAGTAGGATTTTATCAGATCTCGGTGTTCCTACATCGAACATAACACCAAACAATATTTTATTTCATGACCTTGCAAATGAGTCATTACAAATAAATAATAAAGTTATTGTGTTAATCTGCGTAGGCATTGGAATTTGGAGCATTTAGAAACATCGCTGCTCCGTAGTGCATGATGCAAATGCTACTCTCACACACGATCATTTAACATGTTTAAATGGGATATTTTATGCGTTATTGTCACATTGTGTTGGAGGTGAATGTCATAACTATATTAAAAAACAAGATCGAAAAAACGTTTAAAAGAATATGGTGCAGTTGTAGATTAATATCATTTGAAAATGACAATCTGTCCATCAAAACACTGCCGTGATTATTTAACCTTTCATTTAATGTGCCGAATACATGAATATTTTAACACTAATATTACATTCTTGTCAATTTGTGTATAATTTAATGTTGATTATGGAAGTATATTTTTAAGAATAAATTTTTGATGTAGATTTTCAATTTGGTAGGAAATCGTTTAAATGGAGGCTGTTGCAGCCTGATGTAACTGCCGCTTCCAGTCATTCGGTTTCAAAATTATCAGTCATCTGTTATTAGTTTTGGACAGAGCAAAATGCACTGTAAAATTCTGGCCTTAAATCATCCTATGTTTATGAATTACAAACGATCCAGTATTATATTTTTGAACCGCCTTATCATTGTAGCTATGATCTTTATAAAATAGCAGCGAGTTTTGTCATTGTTTAACGATGTACAATCCTGGATAATTTTAGAATCTCTCTCAAAAAGTAAAGAGAAATATTTAAATGCCGCGGAGATATTACTATTACGCACTGCGCTGCTGAAAAAGTGGTTGCGTTTAAATGCTCGCGCTTTGTTGGCTATATAAAAGATTACCCGGACATATTCAGAATAGAGCATACTAGATGTTTAATTTGATCAAAATAATGAACGTATGGCGTTTATTTTATTAGTATATACTTACTTTGACAGAACAGATATTTAAAAAATACTATTAGGATGAAAGGACTGATAAATATGTAATTAGATTTTTTATGTTAATTAACATTTAATCCTTTGAACCCAGACTTCCACAAATCTCACGTCCTGGACAATCGTATGTGTAAGCTGTTTGATGTTTTGAAACTGATTGGACTGAAACCCATTGCTGCCATATCCAGGAACGACTCCCAGTTAGATGTGTTTCAAAATATTCAACAGAATATCTATTAAAATAAAAATGTTTTCTTTCGTATTTGTCCCTTGGAGTTCAAAGAGTTAAATATGTATATTTATTGAGCAGCAATTTTGAAGTATTTTATTATACTGAAAGACACATGAATTTTTGAAAGTTTTTTTCCTTTTCACTTGCTGTTTATTCACTGTTTGTATGCTGTATGATTTGTACGTCAGTCTTTTATATATTTCTGGATATGAAAGGTTTACCGCACGATCCATTGATCGTGTTATCAATTAAAAAAGTAGTAGTAGTAGTAGTAGTAGTAGTAGTAGTAGTAGTAGTAGTAGTAGTAGTATTAGTAGTAGTAGTAGTAGTAGTGGTAGTAATAGTAGTAGTAGTAGTAGTAGTAGTAGTAGTAGTAGTAGTAGCAGTAGTAGTAGTAGTAGTAGTAGTAGTAGTAGTAGTAGTAGTAGTAGTAGTAGTAGTAGTAGCCGAGTTCAACACGTTTCGTTAGCTCTATTAACATCAGTTGTAGATGATTTCTATTGCTCTCTATGATTTATTTTTATGTCTGGCTTTTGCCGAACTGTACATCTGTAATTTTTGTAGTTTTGATTTTTGGAATTTGTTTTGTATGAGGTCGCATTTTGCTGCGATATTTTTCAGCATTTGCTCCTCAGGCTAGCTTGTGCTGGCCATTCGCTTGTCGCCACAGCGCCCTCTTGTTCGTCTCTCATTCTGTATTGTCCAAGTTTAGTGGATACGCATTTCCTAGTAGCATTATTTCAGTAAAGGCTCTTTTATAGTTGGCCAGTTTGAACGCCAGTTGTCAAGTGTTATTCTTACATGCTGGCCAGAGGCTCGTGCATTTTATTGAGTGTTGTGCTGAGGCCGTCTTGACCTAATGTTTTGATTATGTCAAGTCGGTATAAGCAGTTATTAAGCCTTCGCTTGATAACAAATGGATGGAAAGTGGGCGCCGTTGACTTATATCACGTCTTAAAAGATGTCATCGGTGCTGCGCCCCATGTATTGAAGGAGTTAATTAGCATCAAGAGATATCTATAGCATTAGCATATGAAACCGTTGAGGAAAATTATTAGAAGATGGTTTGAATCAGACGCCTGTACCCACTACCTGGGATGAGGATGCATTCTATGATACCGACAGTCTGCCACCAGGACAGACTAAACTCAGATCGCAATCTACTGAAGGTGCTGAAAGTTCGATGTTAGATCATCTACTAACATTAACTGACATGCTTAAAGATGGAAAGAGGTCACGGTCGATTCCGTCAAAGATAAGGAGGCTGACAATGTCGAGAACAAATCCACACTGAAGCGTCAAAAGGATGAGTTTAGTTCTGATTCTGAATTAGAAGATTCTCAAGATATGTCTTTTGACTATGATGACAGTGTCTCAATTGCAGAGTCTGATACTTGTGTTAATACGCAGACTTCTCAGAGCAGTGAAACGACCCTTTATCGATCAGAAACAGGACAGGTGTTGATTCCCTACATCACCAAAAAGGGTGTGAGGTATCGACATTTGCGCACTGACTCTGACATCTCGAGGTATCAGCACCTTGAAATTGTTTGATGAGAAGCTGGGCAAGTGGGTGAAAAAAACCTTAGAAAGAAAAATAAATCCAATTAAGAAATGGCGGGTTTGCAAAATTTCTTACTAGTGATGCTAATATGCACACTTAACTGCAGAGGATTAAATGACGATTAAACAACGGGTTTTGCTTGAAGATTTGAAGGATAAAAATATTGACATTATCATGTTGCATGAAACAAAGATACAATTCCCAGGTGTTATAGAGAACTTTAAACATTTGTCAAATGGCGAATTATTTAATTTAGTCGCCACAGAACCAAGTGCAGGTGTTGCTATCTTGTTCCTGCCTAAATGTTTAAATCTGTGAATATTATTAATTCATCTTCAGACACTGGTGGACGTTGGGTTAAGGTCATCATTGATATAGCGGGATCAGTTTATACACTGCTGTCTGTTTATGCACCAGCTTCCTACACATACATTTTTCCTCTGTGATTAGTGATAATTCTGATAACATCATCATGAGTGGCGATTTTAATTGTGTTATTGATGGAAGACGGAACAGGAGTTCACTTTCTACTTACAATGACACATCGCACCTTCGATTAAAAGAAATTTGTGATACAGAACATTTAATAGACTGTTATCGCATCTTATATCCTGAAAAACGGATCTTTACATTGCACTCTGCTAATGGACAACATTCCTCTAAAATCGATAGAATATATATTAATATGTCTTTGAGAGGGAATCTAATAGGTACTGGGGTGTGTCCTGTCACATTTTCTGACCATGATATGTTTTTCATCGGCTTAGATAATGCAGATTGGATAAAACGTGGTCCAGGCTTCTGAAAATTGAACAATTTGATTTTAGAGGATTCAGAATATCATCATTGCATTAAAAGCTTCTGGGAAGTTAAGCTTCGGAACAAACATTCCCATGATAATTTTATGTCATGGTGAGCAGATGTTAAAAAGGGCTTTGCAGATATCTCCAAGCAATATTCAATCCGAAAAGCGCAGACAATTCATGCTTATTAACATTGCTAACTCGCAAAGTTGCAAACGGTGATATTCACCTTACAGAGCAGCTCGATGATCTAAGATCTAAACTTTCTGAGATCGAGACACATAAAGCTAAGAGTGCAATAACTAGAAGTATGGCCCAAAATGTGTATTGAAGGGGAAAAACACACAAAATTATTTTTCAATCTCGAGAAAGCAAGAGGCGTTGATAAATTAATTAGGTGCTTAGATGATAACAACAATCAGAAAATGATGAAGGAAAGTCATCTGCGATGTTAACTAATGTTAAGGACGCTTTCTCGGAGGTGAGCAGTAATTTCTGCAATGTAACATTAACATTAGATGCTTTGGGTTTGGTTCTAAACACATGAAACTGCGCAAAGCACCAGGGGGTGATGGCCTTGGTGTTGAATTTTATCAAACGTTTTGGTATCTTTTAGGACCCGAATTTGTTAAAGTTGCGCCCACAATTTTTTCACAAGAGAAGCTTCCCCTTACAATGTCTTAAGCTTATGTGAGACTTATTTTAAAAAAGGAAATCGTGGTATACTAGCAAATTACAGACCCATATCACTTATATGTGTAGATTACAAAATCATTTCAAAAGCTCTTGCGAGAAAACTCTCAAGTGTCTTGGATGAAGTCATCCACACAGACTAAAACATGCTCTATTTCGGGCAGATCGATTTTAACAAATGCCTTTTTAATTAGAGACACCCTTCACTTGGTAGAGAAAGACAATATTCCAGGCGCTATTATTGGATTAGATAAACAAAAAGCCTTTGATAGACTTGAGTGGAATTTTCTTTTCAAATCTCTCAGTCACATTGGTGTAAGTCCAAATTTCATCAAGTGGTTTCATATCTTATATGATAATATCAGTAGTAAAAATCTTGTTAATAATTATATTAGCAAACCATTAATTTTAGGACATGGTGCGAAGCAAGGCTGCTCACTGTCCCCTGTATTGTTCATAATAGCGATGGAGTCCATAGGGTCTACCATTATGGAAGACCTGTGTTCAAAGGCATTGAAACTGAAGGGGTGAACAAACCCATAAAAGTGTCTCAGCATTGTGATGATATGACAGTTTTTGATGGCTCGAATTCTGATTTTGAAAGATTGGATCATATCTTAGACGACTTTCAAAAGGCCTTTGAATTGAAAATTAATAAAGATAAATCAGAAGGTTTATTTCTAGGCGAGTGAAAGAGCAGGGATGATCGACCTCTCAACATAAAATGGACAACTGACTCGATAAAGATACTAGATATACATTTCAGTAGGACGGTTGGGGAAATGCTGATCTGGGATGATAGAATATCCAAAATGAAGAAAACGTTAAATTCATGGAAATGCAGACATTTGGCAATTTTTGGAAAGGCCTTGGTCATGAATACATTAATCCTATCAAAGTCGTGGTATACCGCTTCTGTAACATATATGCCTCAACATGTTGAGAATGAAATTAATAAACTCATTCTAGGATTTATGTGGGAAGGCAAAACGTGTCTAGTGTCGCAAGATGTGTGCAAGAATGACTTGCTTGATCGTGGACTTAACCTTGTTGACGTCAGGACAAAATGTCTTTCACTTCGATTAAAATATTTTAATAAGTTTCTTTATTCTGGCGTCCAATGGGAAACTGTGTCTCGGGCATTAATTGACCGTTTTATAAGGCCATTTCCTGCAAAATCTCACTTCTGTGCAACCAGTCCACCGCCTAATTATGCATGTGTACCTAAGTAATTTTGGAGTTAAAATCTGCTCTTAATGCTTTTGTTAAAATGGAAAATTCTCCAGAAAATTGGAAGGATGTTTTAATTTAGGACTGTGGGGCAATAATGATATATGTCATGAAAATAAAGTTTTGTATTACCCCTCTACGGCTAAGAAAGACATTAAATATATAGGTGACATTGTCAATCATAGCTCCAGGAAATTGAAATCCTTAGCTGAAATTGTGCAGCTATATCGACCTATACCAAAAGAATGGCTAGCTTTGCCAAATGGACAATTCAGCAATGATGCACCTACTTTGAAACTACTGTGCAATGATAAAGAATTTTCTTGTCACATGACAGCAAGGAATTGGTATTTATTGCTGAGAGAACCACGGCTTAGCCATCCAAAATGTATAGTGTCATGTAAGCGGCATGGATTCCATGTTAGAAATTGGTATGGAACAATGTATATTTGCCCAATATACCGAATCAGGCAAGAGATGTAGTCTGGAGATTAATTCACCGGAGACTTTGGCTCAAACACCTTATGAGTAAGGAGAATATGTGTACTGAGGAGGAGAACAAATGCGTATTTTGCACAAATTTCATGAGAAACGTTAGTACATTTATTTAGTGATTGCCCTGTGATACTTCAATTCTGGGCATATGTAGAAAAGACATTATCACATCTCTGTGTGCCTAGAACTGATCTAACCTCTTGCACAATTCTGTTCCGTGAAATATAAAACATTGGTATGTTGAAGAATGATAAGACAATCACCATAAGCTGTTTAAGCAATTGGTGTTTGGCGTATCTGGAAGCACTGCTATTCATTTATATATGACAGTAACATTTGCCCTACATTGGATCATTTGAATACTTTGAATGCATTATTTCATGGATTACTATCGCATAGTACAAGAGGTGATTTTTATAAATATATAAACAGTCGGAAGTTAGAAAGCTTCACAAATATATGGTGCAAAGGAGACCTTGTATATCTTGAAAAATGGTAATCTTGTCATTAAAAAGCTGGCGTGATTAACAAGAGGTGTGTTTTGGTGTATTCTGTCTGGTTATAATTCACACATGTGTTAATAGTTTATTATTATTTTAGCAACATTTTTAATATGCATCTTGTGTATTAATATGTGGACGTGATTAGTTGGTTAATTTTAACCACACTCATGTTTGTAATCCTTATAATTATATTGGCTGGAATTATTATCTGATCATGCACATGCAATATCAGTGGGTTTCGATGCCTGAGTTTGTAATGGTGCTGTGTGAAGCAACAGCATCCGTTTCACGCAGCTAGAGCACACGCATATGCTCCAAAACTCACTGCTAATCAGCTTATGATTTTAACACAAAAGCTATGAGGTTTGGCTCTGAAAGGGTTAAAACTGCGCCAAAAGTCAGGTGGTCACTTGAACGGGTTAAGCCATATTCTATTTGGCGGTTAAATAATAGCTGATTTACATTTCAATGTTTTTATTATTAATGATTGTTCAGGGGTATTTAACATTGAATCTAAGTCGCTTCCTAATAATAGGCTGTAAATAGTTAGCCTGTGTACACATATATGTGTATGGATCAGGATAATTATGGAATTTGTCTTTCAAAGGAAATTGAAATGTTAAAAAGGGTTTGATAAATTTCAACCCACTTCAACTATGTAGGTTACATTATTGCTCGACTGAACACAGTGTGATATCTTGGCATTTACTTTTTATAAATTATCCTGTGGTATGTTGATTATTAATTAATTTGTTCCCGGTTGACTGAGAGTTTTAAATACGCCTGATCGCTGTATTTATTTCTCAGCCTCTGCTCGCCAGGGCGTTTGTAATTTTAATGGTATGTTTGTTAGCTAGTTGCTTGGAATTTTAAAAATGAAACATCAAGCTGTTTAGAATTTTTAGATTCATCGTTTAAATTAAAAACAATTTAATATATTTATTGTTTATTTATACACATGACTGATATAATTGTTTGTTCTCTATTTATTCTATGTTTAATTTTCTGTTCAGTCGGTATATTTTTGGGTATTATGGATTTCCAAAAAAAAGTAAAGTAGTAGATGTAGTAGAACAATAAGTAGTAGTAGTAGTAGTAGTAGTAGTAGTAGTAGTAGTAGTAGTAGTAGTAGTAGTAGTAGTAGTAGTAGTAGTAGTAGTAGTAGTAGTAGTAGTAGTAGTAGTAGTCAATCATAGCACATGCTGTCTTTCGGCCCTGCTAATTACGTCGATTTTAAACGGTTTCCACTACTCACCCATGCTTAATTTGTGTCCTGTTGTTGTATAAGTGTGTATACGTTAGTTTAGTTATATTTAAAGGACAATTCCGGGATTGCTAAAAGTGTATTTTATTTGAAAGACTATTATTATATGACTAACATATTGGATCCTAAATAAAAACAATAGACAAATAATACGAGTAATTATACCATCGTAAACATGGGATTATTTTATCTTCCGGGCGGCACCATTTTCTTGCAACGAGAGCGAGATTTCACGAGATCCTGATGTCATCCCTGCACCAATGCTATCTTTGCCATGCACGAAGGCTGTACGTAAATATGTATATGCTTGGAGGCCTAACATGTGCTAATTTGTCATCGTTACGACATTGTCCAGTTAAGCTAGTAAGTTTTTCAAGTAATTCTCGTATCCGAAGTCGGTGGGGAATCATTAATCCCTAGACCGCTGAGGCATAGATCCCATTTTCTCTATTCTATCAGAATGTGTTCATTTTGATAACCATGCTGCTGTAAGTCAATGCTGCGCACGACAGCAACATGTTTCAGCAACATTTTTTTTCAAAATGTACCCCGGCACTATCTCTGTAAGTAGGCTATTACGCATTTTACACCACGTGATAAGGGTTAAATGAAGTGGCACACTTGACATGTGCATGTTGTCAAATTACTCAGCCGACTCAAGATAGCGCATGTCGCAGGCAGTGTAAATATATATTCCAAGAAAACTTATGATATGATAATATTGCCAGAACCACAGAACCGATTGTAATAATTCTGACACCTACCTCTAGCTGCAAATCCGAAGATCTATCCAATGCTAGGGATGTTAGAATCTGCCTAGTGGTTCAAAAGATACACTCTGCGGGAAAAACTAAGCCAGCAAAATTTCAAACAAAAATTTCAGGATGCGCTCTATCCATCATCCCATATCAGAATGAGTATTACAGCATTAATAACATAATTTGCTGTGCCGAAGCTTTACGATGTTATCACATAACGGGGAAAATTTCATCAAAATATCTTAATTATTGAAATTACTACAGCTTGCTGGGCAATATTGATTGGGCAATATTGATCGGCGATGAAAATTCCCAGATTTTATGTGAAAATGTTAATTCATTTGGAGATATCTCTGGCAATATTTACGTGAGAAAAATTAAAATTGGTTAGGCAAATAGCCATTTCTTTCAGCTTTAAGCACACTCCAATTGAATTACAATACGCAAAGGTAGAGTCTGCAAGACAAAAACCATCTCATGCTGAATTTTACCCAAAAAAGGATAACATATTCTCAGATCATATCTTAGTTGAATAATTTTTTAATATATTCCCGTCCTTTTAACCTCTTGTCCGATATTAACATCCATTCTATCATATTAATCCCGAGCTCGGCACGTATTTAGAGATCCTAGAATCATTGGGATCAATTCAGCGGTTCGTTTGCTATTATCATTTATGTCTACTTCCTTAAAATATATACCTGCATCTATTGGCCTCGTTCCTCCGGTCAGCAATAGCGGTGGTGCGGGGGCTGACGTAGCTAGACGCGATAAAATGGCAGCGCCCCGATGTGCGAAAAATTGTCAATTTTACCGACTTTATCTAGCCATCGTTGGTTATGCTATTTCTATCTGGTTATTATTCTGGCGCAATTTCATTAAACATATAATAATCTTTCAAATAAAGCACACTTTTTATCATCCCGGAATTGTCCTTTAATTTTGCAAGTTTTGTTGTGGGAGGTCGTTTTTTGCGACGAAAGTTTTCAGGCTGCTGTAATTTATGTATCACTGCTGTGGCCATTTCAGCCGGCCTCCTCTGTTGTGTATTGCTGTTTCTGTCCTATTGTTGTTGGAATTTTTCCCATTTCACTTTCCATTATACTAGCACTTTTATTGTTGTCTGATTTTATATTCTGGCTGTCCGTGCTGGATTTTCAGTAGTAGAAAGTGTCACTACATTCTCGGCTTACTGTTGAGCTAGAGCGCTGCTGTATTATTGCCCTGTGCGTTAAAGCATGTCTAGCAAATATAAATAGGAATTGAGCCTTAGGGTGACGAGTGGCGGGAGGAGTGTGGGGGCCAATGACATATGTCATGGCCTGAAAGAGGTTGTTGGTTCGGGTCCCAAGGTACTATAGGGCCTGATTAATATAAGCATGTCAGTGTGGCATGTTACGGTATGCAATGAGGGAATTAAGGAAAAATTATTGGAGGATGGACTGATTGTCAATGGGGAAGTCTGTAAGGTACAGGAAATAGATTCAGATAAACTGCTAATTAAAGTGAAGGCGCCATTAGAAATACCTAATGAACAAATTAGCGCAGAAATGGCCAAATATGGTCTAGTAGTTTCAATCGAGAATGAGACATTCCAATTTGACCAATTTCTAGAAAATAGAGTTAGACGAGTGTGGATGAAGGATATTTCAAAACCTCTTCCAAGTATGCTCTCAATTGACAATACGGTTTTTCTGCCATTATAGTACAGGGGCCAGATAAAGACATGTCGCATTTGTACCAGAACCGACCACCTAGCTAGTGCATGTCCGCATAAGGACAAATGCTTAATTTGTTGGGCAACTGATCATTATAAATGGCGATGTAAGGAAGCAACAAATGATCAAACTCAAAGTGCTTCAGAGCCTAAGAATCACCAGGAGCCTGAACCGACTGCTGTAGCTTCCGTTTACAAAATGGCTACTGTAGCTGATGTTCATAAACCAGCTAATCCTGTGGTAGTAGACATGGCAGATTCTATTGAGGATTTGATGGAGAACGTGACACAAACTCCTGTAACAATGGCTAAGGATGTTAGTTTAACATCTGATTCAGAAAGTCAACAGCTAGGGCAAACATGATTCATATCACAGTCCAGTGAAAGTGCTGATAATTAAATACTAGGTCAGGCCTCTCTGACTGTTGCCTTGAAAGGCGTTGAAGGTAAAACAGATATTGCTGTTGGAGCCAGCAAAGAATTAACATGCACCAGTTCCAGCATGCGTCGCAAGACAGAAAGTGGTCTTAAGCGACAAAAGGATGAATCAAGTTCAGATTCTGATGTTGAAGAAGACAATATTCATGAAATGTCATATGATTATGATGATAGCGTATATGTTGCTGATTCGGATATATCGGTCAGTACACATAGTTCTCAAAATGCTGAAATGGCTATGTACGAATCTGAGACATGGCAGGTATTGATCCCTAACATAACAAAGAAGGGAGTGCGCTATCGTCAGTTACGCAATGATTCTGATGTATCAAAATATCAGCATCTGACAGTAATTGAATTAAATGGCTCAGAATTCAATGAAAAGATTGGTAAATTGGCGAAAAAGTACTTGAGTAAGAAAAACAAATCAAATTAAAACATGGCAGTTTTAAATTTATGTTTTAAAATATTTTTAATGTTAATTTGCACATTAAACTGCAGAGGTTTAAATGACGAAACAAAACAACATGTACTATTAGATGAATTAAAGGCAAGAAATGTTGGCATTATTATATTGCAGGAGACAAAATTACAAGATATAGATGTTATTGAAAGGTTCGGGTGTTTGGCGAATGGAGAACACTATTACTCTGTTGCCAATGAACCGAGTGCAGACGTTGCAATTTTGTTTCTCCCAAAATGCCTCAGCTGGATAAATATCATTTCTTTTCATCTGATAACAATGGGTGGTGGGTTAAAGTTGCAATCGACATAGAAGGGTCAAATTACACTTTAGTTTCAGTCTATGCACCAGCGGTGCATTCTGACAGATGTACATTCTTTTCCGGTATATCACCCATTCTTAATGATAATGCTGACAATATTATCCTGGGTGGTGATTTTATCTGTGTTTTGGATGGGACACGAGACAGAGGTTCACTTTCTAGCTATGGTGACACATCGCATGGAAGACTTAAAGCTATATGTGAAGCAGAACATTTACTGGATAGTTATCGAATATTAAATCCAGAGGTTTGTGATTTCACATGGCATTCAAATAACAGCCAACTCGCCTCTAGAATAGATCGAATTTATATTCAAAGAACATTGAAAGGAAATCTGGTAAATGCTGGTATGTATCCCATTACGTTCTCTGGCCATGACATGTTTTACATCACGCTGGAAAATTAATAATTCGATGCTAAATGAATCTAAATATCAAACTTGTGTTAAAAGATTTTGGCAACATAAGCTTCGTAACAAAAACTCCCATAGCAATTTAATAACATAGTTGAAAGATGTAAAAGTTGGATTTCCCCACATTTCAAAACAATATGCCATTGGGAAAGTGCGAATGATGCACAAGGCGAAGAAAGCACTTGAGCATTCTCTGTTTCTCCTAAGTAAGAAGATTGTGAATGGTGATAGTTAGCATAGTGAATGACAAAGCGATATAAAATCAAAGTTTACGAAAATACATAGATATAGGGTTGAAGGTGCAATAACTAGGAGCGGAACACAAATGTATATCGAAAGAGAAAAACCAACGAAATACTTTTATGAGCTCGAAAAATCCAGTGGAGTTGAGAAATTAATTAGGAGTTTAAACAACAACAACAACAACAACAACAACAACAACAACAACAACAACAACAACAACAACAACAGAAATTGCTCTACGCAAAGGAAATTATGGAAAGGATAGAAACATAGTTATGATATAAAGTCATCTGAGATGCTAGCCAATGTCAAAAATGCATTCTCAAAATCGAGCATGGAATTATGTGAGCTCCCATTAGCACTAGCTGATCTGACCATTTCTTTAAAACATATGAAGGGCGACAAAGCTCCAGGAGGTGATGGACTTGGCGTGGAATACTACCAGACATTTTGGCATCCCATTGGGCCAGAGTTTATTCAAGTAATAAATGCAATTCTCTCAAATGGTAGGCTCCCTTCTACCATGTCGCTAGCATTTGTTCAAGTTATATTTAAGAAAGGAAATTGAGAGAGCCTAGAAATTTACAGACCCATCTCGCTCTGCTGTGTCGATTATAAGATTATTTCTAAAGCGCTTGCTAAAAAACTTGCTAGTTTTCTGGATGAAGTTATCCATACCGATCAAACTTGCTCTCTTCCAGGCCGCTCTATCTTGACAAATACATTTTTAATTAGAGACATTATACAATTGGTTGAGAAAGGTAATGCCCCAGGAGCCAGTATAGGTTTCGACATCAAAAAGGCGTGTGATCGATTAGAATGGGAGTTTAGGTTTAAATCTCTCAGTCACATTGGTTTGGGACCAAATTGCATAAAATGGATCCAAATTCTCTATGGCAATATTCGCAGCAAATACCTCGTAAACAATTTTAAAAGTCAGCCCATTATTTTAGAGCGTGCTGTGCGGCAAGGGTGTTCATTGTCTCCCGTGTTATTCGTTATAGCAATGGAGGCATTAGAAGCAACCCTCTGGGAGGGCCCACCTTTTCATGGTATAGATATTCATGGTGTAAATCGGCCCAAAAAGGTGTCTCAATATTCCGATGACACAACTGTCTTTTCAGGAACCAATGTTGATTTTAAAAGGTTTGACACGATTTTATTGGATTTTCACATGGCCTATGGCCTGAAGATAAACAAAATCTAAATCAGTTGGATTATTTTTGGGTCAGTGGAAGAGTAGGTGTGATAAGCCACTGGACATCTGATGGACAAATGAATCAATTAAGATTCTAGGTATTAAATTCAGTAGAGAGGGTGAAGAGAGTCTTAACTGGGAAGAGAGAATAGCTAAAATGAAGAAAACCTGTAATGCGTGGAAGCATCGGCATTTAACTATTTTCGGCAGAACTTTGGTTATAAATACCTTAATACTTTCAAAGTTATGGTATACGGCCTCTGTTATATATATGCCCAAACATGTCGAATGTGAAATAAATAGAATGGTCTGAGAATTTATATGGGAAGATAAGGCATGTCTTGTATCACAGGATGTTGCAAGAATGATTTAATTCATTGCAGGCTTAATCTTGTAGATGTTAGAATGAAGAGCATGTCATTGCGTTTCAATTTTTTTAATGCATTACTTCGTTCTGATATTCAGTGGGCAAATGTATCAAGATCGTTAATAGAAAGGTTCATAATGACTTTCTCAACCAAAAGCTTTTTTTGTGCCAAAAATCCTCCCCCGAATTATATGCGAGATCCTCCACATTTTCTCGAGCTAAAAAGTGGTTTTGATGCGTTTATTAAAGTTGACGATGTACCACTATACTGCGAAAATGTTTTACAATTGGAGCTATGGGCAATACTCACATCACTCATCAAGGCAAAGCTGTGTACTATCCATCAATGGCAGGGAAAGGCATTAAATATGTATGTGACATTGAGGGAATGGAAATCATTGGCTGAGATTTGCTCTGGTACTGCTCTTCGACCAATAGATGTGATGTGTCTGTTAGCTCGCGTACAAGAAGCTATACTGAAAGCTTGGTTCACTCTACAGTGCCGATCTTACTGATGAAGAAGCGGAACTAAAATTCAGCAGTAATGATAACGAATTTTCCTGCAGAATGGTAGTAAGCAGCTGGTATAAGCTCCTTAGGGAACTACATGCTACACTTCCAAGAGCTATTTATGCATGGGAGCAGCATGGTTATAATATTCCGAACTGGGAGATAATATGGAAAATTATACATTTACTGAATATTCCCAATCAGGCAAGAGATGTAGTTTGGAGACTAATACACAGAAAACTTTGGGTTAAACATCTCATGACAAAGGCAAAACTGTGTGCTGAAGATGACAATAAGTGCGTTTTCTGTGTAAGCTTTGAGGAAACATTGGTACATCTATTCGTTGAATGCCATGTTGTAGCTCAGTGCTGGGTATATGTAAGTAGAATTTTATCGGATCTCGGTGTTCCTACCTCGGACATAACACCACACAATATTTTATTTCATGACCTTGCAAATGAGTCACTACAAATAAATAATAAAGTTATTGTGTTAGTCTGCTTAAGCATCCGACTTTGGAGCATTTGGAGACATCGCTGCTCCGTAGTGCATGATGCAAATACTACTCTCACACACGATCATTTAAAATGTTTAAATGGGATATTTTATGCGTTATTGTCACATTGTGTTAGAGGCGAATGCCATAAGTATAGTAAAAAACGAAATCGAAAAACGTTTAAAAGAATATGGTGCAGAGGTAGATTAATATCATTTGAAAATGACAATCTGTCCATCAAAACACTGCAGTGATTATTTAACCTTTCATTTAATGTGCCGAATACGTAAATATTTTAACACTTATATTACATCCTTGTTAATTTGTGTATAATTTAATGCTGATTATGGAAGTATATTTTTAAGAATAAATTTTAATGTAGATTTACCATTTGGTAGGAAATAGTTTGAATGGAGGCTGTTGCAGCCTGATGTAACTTCCGCTTCCAGTCATCGGTTTCAAAATTATCAGTCGTCTGTTATTAGTTTTGGACAGAGCAAAATGCACTGTAAAATCTGGCCTAAAATCATCCTATGTTTATGAATTACAAACGATCCAGTATTATATTTTTGAACCGCCTTATCATTGTAGCTAAGATCGTTATAAAATAGCAGCGAGTTTTGTCATTGTTTAACAATGTACACTCCCGGATAATTTTAGTATCTCTCTCAAAAAGTAAAGAGAAATATTCAACTGCCGCGGAGATGTTACTATTGCGCACCGCACTGCTGATTAAGTCCAATGCATAGTTGGCATCATAATGTATTTGCGTCAACACTGCGTCATTGCCGACGAAACGCAACATAATGCAAAGACAACGTGTGTCATCGCGACCATATCGCTTCACCGCAAGCGGTAACGCTTTGTCTGCGATAAAGTTAAACTTTTTTAACTTTTCATGCAGAAACACAATGTCCCAGAGATCAGAACGAGGTTAATGTACCTGCTGGTAAACTTTAATACATAGGAAGTCAATTATACGCACGCTTAAAATATGACACATGCTAATAATGACCAATTGTGAGAAAAGATAATTGAATTTGTTCGCGAGAAGGAAGCTGTATATAATCCCACACATCCGGAGCATTGCAATAAAGATGCTATTTACACTCTGTGGGAGAAAATTGGATCACAAATAGAGTTGACAGGTAAGCAGTTTATGCATTTAATTATTAACCCTTTGAACCCAGAATCTCAAATACCAAAATTGATTGGCATTGCAATAAAGAATGACTATTCTGGAGCTAATGGACCTTTCCATTTTTAGCTATGCCCCGCCCATCACTAGCTAAGCTCCACCCACACCTCGCCGTGCCGGGATTGATCGATCCCCAAATGCCCTAGTTATCAATTTCCTGAAAACTACAGCGAAGCTGTTGACTATTTTGTAACTAATTTGACTGGGTGCTGTTGCTGCCTATGGCAGCGACAGCGGCCAGTCAAATTAGTTTCAAAATGGTCAACAGAATATTTATTAAATAGTAAAAGCAAACAATTTGTACAGCAACGCATAGACCGTCTTCAAATATGCATTCGTGACGTACTTATCGACATCATTCATGACGTCATTCATTATGATGTCATTCTACACATCGTGCAGTTCATTATGACGTCATATGATGGGTGGGTACTCTGGAAAGGTGAATTGAGATGAGGGCTGTGCTATGACGGCAATATCTTCTCAAAATATTCAACTGGCTATCTGTACTGAAATTGTGATTCTGGGGCAAATGGTATGCTTTTACAAGCTATGCTTTGCCACCAAAGATTGACGGATGGTACATATTCACGTTTGTCTGTCTGTCCGTCTGTCTCCGAGTAGGATATCCAAAAATATGGTTTGCTGATACATATAATCCAGATATGAATTTAGATCCTGGTCCAGATACAGATCAAGGGCCACATCCAACTCATTACAATATTAGATTTTAGATTTTAAAAACTTTAAATTTAGATCGACCTGGAACAGAAATCTATCAGGATGGTCTTTACGAACTGAACGTGTGATGCACAGAAATGTCGGGGAGATATGCTCTATATCGAGTGTCATTAAAATCATGAATGGTTTCGAGATGGATTGATATGAATGTGCTGAATTATTTGTAAAAATATAGTTTTACTCAAAGGTATTGCAATATTAAAGGTCATTTATTCAACTTTAGTAGGGGCATGCTCTAGTGATATGGATCCGCTTTATTCTTTTCAGGAATCAAGGCAAAGGCATCATGGAAAAACCTCAAAGACGGTTATCGGGTACAGAGAAAGAAGATCAACAGCAGCTAAAGTGGAAGTCAGGCCAAGAACATTAAAAAGTGGACGTTTCTTGATCAAATGGGATTTCTGCAGAATTAAGTCGATTATGGGCCGTTAGTAACATACACGACATAACGCCCTAAATGAGTATCTGAAGTCATAGATAAAATAAACCACTGGTTAGCTGACGCGACAATCTGATGACGTAGATCCGACACGAAATAAGCAAATAGTCCGACACGAACTGTCTGAATTGTCTCTCTTTATGACTTAATAAACAGTTAGTTGAATATTTTGAAACTAATTTGACTGGATGCTGTTGCTGCATATGGCGACAACATCTCCCAATAAAATTAGTTTCAAAATATGTAACATCTTACCAGTATATTTATTCTGAAATTGAGATACTAGGAATGCAGGATAGAAAATCAATTCTAACACATGCATAAAACAGGCGGAGCTTAGCTAGAAATAGATCGCTCCCTTGGTGAGAACCACTGTAGCCTCGGCACAAAATAGCAGCAGTAATGGCAGTAGCGGCGGGGGGGGGGTGTTGGGGGGGGGGGGGGCGGCGGCAGCATCAGCAACAGCAGTAACAGTAAATGTAAGAGTAACAGCAACAGAAACAGCAACAGCGGCAGCGGTAGCAGCAGCAGCAGCAGTAGTAGTAGTAGTAGTAGTAGTAGTAGTAGTAGTAGCAGCAGCAGCAGCAGCAGCAGTAGTAGTAGTATTATCATTACAAATCTTGCTGCTGCTGCTGCTGCTGCTCCTCCTCCTCCTCCTCCTCCTCCTCCTCTTCCTACTACTACTACTACCACTACTACTACTACTACTACTACTACTACTACTACTACTACTACTACTACTACTACTACTACTACTACTACTACTACAACTACTACTACCACCATTACTACTACTACTAATAATTTTTATTTTATTTATTTATTTTTTTGAAAAACCGACGCTTATGCAGTCGGACAAGCTTCACGGAGGAATGCCTTTAAAAAGGCTTGCACACCCACAGAAAAAAACCTGGTGAACTAGTAAGCCTGATCAATATTACACCAAAACAAAAGATAAATAATGAGCATTAATACAATCTATAAATACATATGGCTTGAGTAGTATAGATACAAAACAATAGGCTGATAAAGATTCGATAGCAAAACAAAACTTAACAAAGGCATTACTATTCAACCCATGTGTAGTAGTAGACCCGTGTGGGGAGTGAAACTATCCAACAAATGAAAAGTGCCTCGTCAATCAATGAGAAATAAGTCAATCATTGACGTCAGTGGGCTGATTCTTTAAAGATCAGCGGGCGTAGTAGCAGTTAGGTAGTATAATACATATAGTCGGCAGAAAAATACCAGAAAAATAGATGGCGCTCTTGTTTACATTGTCGATTTACTTTATTGTAAGGTTTTGTAAATTACCATTCAATCCATGTGTGGTAGTAGGCCCGTGTGGCGAGTGCAACCATTCAACAAATGAAAAGTGACTCGTCAATCAATGACAAATAAGTCAATCATTGACGCCAGCGGTATGATTCTTTAAAGATCAGCGGGCGTAGTAGCATTTGGGTAGCATAACATATATAGTCAGCATTAAAATTACAGAAAAATAGATGGAAATAGATGGCGCTCTTGTTTACATTTTTGATTTACTTTGTTGTGAGGTTTTGTAAATTACCCGGGAACAAATAACCCTATAACACCGTGTGCAAGTTTCTAAAATTACCTGGGACGAACTTATAATTCAATGGGGACTTACTTTATCGATTGATTATTAAATTACCCAAGTCTGTTTATTTGTTAACATGAATTATTAAACATAACAATATCAAAGTGTAGACTAACATGAATTACAGGACACAGAATAATTAAAAGACACAGATGAATCAGCTGTAATAATTAAATGATTTAAGCTAGTGCAGGCTCATTTATTTTTACAGTTCCCAACTCTATTGAAACTATGTTTGTTTTGCACAATATGTCCATGAATACTTTTTCTTTACCATGCTGCTTTAATCTAAAATATTTGCAAGGAATATGATTCAGCAGCAATGAACGAAATATTGCCTTTATTGCGCTATTGTGATTGCCCATAGATGGATTTTTCGCCTGTGCACACCGATGTTTCCAAATGGCCCAAACACCTATGGTTAGCATTGTTATTAAAATAGTCCTTTCAGACTTTATGATATTTACACTGCTTGATCCAAATTCTCTAAATAAGACTACATGCGTTTCTAGAACAATGGGCTTCGCTCCAAATTGTGCCAAGATTTGGCTGATATAGTCCCAAAATTGTCACGATATTGGACATTCCGCAAATAAATGCTCGATTGTTTCCTCGTCTGTTTGACATAAGTAACACCTATCAGAAGTCGTAATATTGCACTTGTATGTCAAGTATGCCACCCATAGCCGTCGATGTAGTAATCGCCACAATAAATCATGAGCCATGTTTGGTATTTATGGAGAATATAAGATTTTCCATACATTTTTCCAACTGGATGGATTATAGCTTGAGTCATCCAATCTCCTAATTGCTATGGGATGTGTTACTTGTTTTCGTCTCATAATGTGGTACCGTTCCTTGGATCTCATCTTGATTTTAACATCTCATCATCAAGAACTAATGCTGGTTGTGTAGTCAAACTATTATTATTTATATGTGGCAGACGAAACCATTCAATTGGGACAGCATGTTTTATTTTATTTAGCAGCCGCTGGACATCTATATGCCTCATATGTGTTTTTCTGGCTACTTCTTGCATTGAAATCCATCTACGTGTTTGAGGGTGTATCATATCAGATAAATGTTGAATGCCATATTTTTCAAAGGACGGTAGATACTGCAGTAGTACTGCATTGATATAACATAGATTACCATTGCCCCACAATTGCTGTTTGATGGTGCAAAAATTAGAGCAAGAGCCCAGAAGGGGAAAAGCCAACCCGATATTTTTGCACATTAGAAAAAGCACGGACAATAGATAAGGTGATGTGCTCATTAAACATGCCGGATGGTTCAACCGTCTTTACCAACAATGAAATGAGTACTATCGTATGCACTTCCTATGAGTCATTGTACAAGTCAGAGGGAATTGATGAAGATGCAAAATTGGATTTGATAGACAAAAAGGTGTCAGACACAGGCAGTGAATTTTGTGATCAACCCTTAACACTAGAAGATTTAACTAAATCCGTTAAAGGTATGAAACTAGAAAAATCACTGGTGTGTGATGGCTTTCCAGTTGAATTTTACCAAACGTTTTGGCACCGTGTAGGTCCAATAATGGAAAAATTAGCCACTGAAATTTTGAGAAAGGCCATTTACCACCAACTATGGCTAGGGCATACGTACGGCTAATATACATGTACAAACGAAATGACAGACGTATAATTGAGAATTACAGACCAATTTCTACAAAATTATATCCAGAGCACTAACATTGAAACTAGGTAGTGTTTTAGGAGAAATCATTGGAACAGAGCAGACATGTGCTGTACCTAGGAGGACAATTTTAACCAATACCATCTTAATAAGAGACCGTATACAATTGGTTGAGAAGGATAGCATCCCTTCAGCTGTGGTTGCCTTGGACAATGAAAATGCATTTGACTGTGTGGAATGGAATTTTCTTTTTAATTCTTTGCAATCGTTTGGGCTAGGCTCAAACTTTATTAAATGGGTTAAGATTTAATATACGGATATCAAGAGTAGCTATTCAGTGAACAATCAATTATCCAGAGAAATTGTCTTAGAACATGGTGTTAGACAGGGGTGTTCCCTATGGCCATTATTATTTGTTATTGTGATGGAATCTCTTGGCATAGCATTAAGGCAATATAATAACTTTTAAGGCATAAGTATTAGTGGCATAGAAAGACCACTTAAGCTGTCACAGTATGCTGATGACACAACCGTGTTTGCTAGTTCAAACAATGATTTTGCAATTTTAAACCACGTACTAGAAAAGTTCCAAAATGCATCTAGTTTGACAATCAATAAAGGAAAATCCAAAGGATTATTTTTGGGCCATGGAAAGAGCGGAATGACCAGCCACTTGAAATCAATTGGTCTAATGATACCATTAATATTTTAGGCATCTATTTTAGCAGGAAACCGAATACAACACAAAATTGGAATGAACGGGTATCTAAGCTTAAGAGAATATTAGCAAATTGGAAGCGTCGTCGTCTTTCAATTTTTGGTAGAGTGTTTGTTGTCAACAACTTGGTATTATCTGGGATATGGTATACAGCATCTGTTGTACACATGCCGAAACATGTCGAAAAGGATGTTATGAGTTGATATTGTCATTCATATGGGAATAAAAGAATCATTTAGTTTCCCATCGTGTTCTCAATAATGCTAAGTTAGAAGAAGGACTTGATTTAATTGATATTAAAGTGAAATGTGTTTCTTTAAGGTTACTTTAATGATCGTATTACATCAGATGAGACGTGGACATGTGTTTCACGAGCTCTCATGGAGAGAATTGTAGAACCATTTCTGGGTGAGTAGCCAAATGATACCAGATGTATTTAAAGATCAACTTAAGGAGTTAGAAATATTTGACAGATACATGCCTCCACCTACGTGCTGTTCTATATCTCTTATTTTACTTTTAATTTTAACCAGTAATTCATAAAAATTATCTTCACCATTATTTACTTTAGCATTAATTTTCATCAGTGATCGATGAAGTGTCTTATTGCGTTTGCATATTTCCCGTGCGTTTCTAATAGCATACTTTAGGGAAACATACTTTAAATCCAGTTTTACATCCTCCCACCATGGCAATGTGCTCTTATATGATGCTTTCCTATTAATCCAATATTGCCAACAACTCTCTATATTTTTCTTATAAAATTGTTCTCCCAACAGTGTTGTGTTTAATTTCCAAAAATCAACTCCTTTTGTTACCCAATCAGCATTGACAAAGGTTACACAAACCATGTTATGATCTGAGAATGCGACTGGCTTAATATTAAGATCTCTCCAGTACCCTGTCAACAAACTATTTACATAAATTCTGTCAATCCTTGAACCAACTTTACCATCTGCCGAAAAACATCTAAGAAATTTACCATGAGGTTTTGATATTTTATAGGTGTCAACTAAATTTTCATTATCACAAATTTCTTTTAAGAGTCTATGTGATGTATCAGTATAAGTTGAAGTTGCATTCCTGTCATTTTCTTTGTCTATGACACAATTAAAGTCACCACCCATTACTAAGTTTTCAGTGATGGTATCTAGTGCTGTTGTAGACATCTCATTAAAAAAATTACGACGTAGTTGATTAGATGCAGGTGCATATATACATAGCAACGTGAAAACGTGTTTGTTGTATATCTAACGTGACTCCCACCAAACGAGCATTTGCACCTGATGCTGAAGAGATTAAATTTACATAGGCTGAACAACGAGGGAGTATAACAATTGCTACGCCTGCACTATTATCTCGAGATAACGAATAGAATATTCTGGATCCAGAAATCTTTTCTAAATTATCGTATGATTCTGACTTCTGAATTTTTGTTTCCTGTATAAAAGCAATGTCAATCTGCTCATTTTTCTGAGTCTCCAGTAGGTGACGTTGCTTTGTGTCACTATTTAAGCCTCTACAATTCAGTGTGCAAATTACATTAAAAAGTAATAAAATGATGTGTATAATCGCCATTATTAAGCTAACTAGATTTAGTTTTTTTCGACCATCTCTTAGACCATTTACCTATTTTACTCGCAAACGCTGCACTACTCAGCTCAACTTTTTCCAAATGCTTATATTTTAATATATCTGAATCATGACGCAGATGCCTATATTTAACCCCTTTTGCCGTCACATATGGAACTAACACCTCTCCTGCCTCAGGCCTGTACATGACCATTTTATCGGGTGATTTAGAACTCTGTGAAGGGATATATCGGTTTCAGCGACTGACATATTATCGTCTTCTATATCACTTTCCTCTATTTCTGATTCAGAACTATCTCCATCTTTCTGTCGCTTTGTTCCACTCAATCGATCCGAGACACCAATTACTTTCTCTATGCTATTTAAATCATCTAGATTGATTGTACTTTGTAGAAAATCAAAGTTAGTTTCAGTATCCTGCGACCTGAATTTTACTTGTCCTAAATTAAAACTCTCTTCCAGAGGGTATTGATCATCATCTTCGACTTGTGTGGAATTAGCCTCTCTGACATCAGACTTGCATTGACTTGTTACTGGAGTAAGACGTAGCCTCTCATCTAGAACCTGTATTTCATCGCCTGCACCGACAGCGATTGGATTCTTAATTTGTTCACCATACTTCTCATTAACATGGACTTCAGCTACAATCTCAGCAACTACTGGTTCGATGACATTTTTTTCAGCAACGTGCTTCCCATTAACATGGATTTCAGCTACAATCTCAGCAGCTACTGGTTCTATGACATTCTCTTTAGAGACAACTTGCTCTGCACTTTTATCAGCACCCTTTTTGACATATTTGTTCTGCGGGCATCGCCACTTAAAATGATCAGATGATCCACAAACTAGACATTTGTTTTTGTTAGGGCAATCTGTTGCAAGATGTTCTGCACTTAAGCAGATTCTACACTCTTTGATTTGCCACCTGTACCATAATGGCAAGATAAATCAACCATCTATCATGACCTTACTTGGGAGAGGTTGTTCTACCTTTTTTAACCAAATTCTTCTGATGCCATGTTCTAAGGTTCGATCAAATGGATATGGCTCGTGTTCTACTTTGTCCACTTTGCCATACTTGATCAATTCATTGATAACCCGTTCATCTGGGATCTCTAATGGAACCTTCATCTTGACTAATCGACGATCAGAATCCATTTCCTCCACAATACACACCTCAACCTTCACGAAAAGGACCTCGTCGAGCAACTTTTCCTTCACACTTTCATTAACTACGGTGACATTCCATACAAATTTGGACACGTTATTGTGACCTTGAAGGGCCCGTGGCCCTGCCCCAACTACATCCTTCAACACATGATACACCTCAATTGCTGAAACACCCCAAGCCTTTGTCGTGATTTTAAGACTCAGGGTACACTTATAGGAGGTTGCCATGATGTTTTAATAAAAGAGGAAACCCATACTACTACAATATATAAGGGGTAATACAAATATATAATACCAAGACGTCAGGGAAAGAGCTGAACACTAAATAAATAGTGTCACCTTTTGAAACTCTAACACCTACCAACATATATACGAATAGATAGTACAGTCGTATATTTGTTAGTTTCAACCACTTTCTAAGTGGTTCAATAACACCTAACCGATTAAAGTGGTTTCCTAATGCATACTAACATATTACCGTCATATATTTGTTAGTCTGTTCGAGTTGACCGGGAACAGCCAACTGACTATAAAGATTTTTAAAATCAAAGTACTAGGCTTGCGCTTACAAATGACAAAGGAATTAAATCCACTCACTCAAGCGATCTTGCCAAATATAATGCGCTAACCAACGAACTATAGAAATAGCATACTGGCGCGGGGAGAAAAAGTATTGCATTTACCACAGTAAGAGGAGACCTATTAAACGGTTGAAACCACCAGCTAAGACGAGTACCTTTAGAAAATGGGGACAAAAAATGCGCTCCAACCAAGACAAGAATTTACAAATTAAACATAAAGGTTGAAAGGAAATACTAATATATGTATAAAATTTATCTACAAAATCGCGCTAGAAACCAGCAAATTAGGGCAGCAATTGCACAGCTAAATAAACGCATGCGTTTACTTCGACGACGACGACTACTACTACTACTACTACTACTACTACTACTACTACTACTACTACTACTACTACTACTACTACTACTACTACTACTACTACTACTACCACCACTACTACTACTACTACTACTACTACTACTACTACTACTACTACTACTACTACTACTACTACTACTACTACTACTACTACTACTACCACCACCACCACCACCACCACCGCTACTACTAATACTACTACGACTACTACTAATGCCCTTTGGCGAACCAGGATTTCTTTGCTAACGACAGTATGTACGATAAATCACCCACATTTAATACATATTCTGTTAAATATTTCGAAACTAATTTATTTAACTCTTGACAACTGTGGAAACAACAGGTTCCAGCAGTCATGTTTGTTTCATAATATTCCACACCATACTTGTACGATTATTTTTGATTAAAAATCTTTGATATTGTGTTTGAAATAATTTAATCGACCCATTTGTTCAGTTGTACCCTTATGGGCCTGATATACAACATATCAAAATCAGTTTGGTATAGCTAGCGGGATAGAAAATTTTAGTATGGAAGGCCTCAAAACATAAAATTACTTTCCGGAAATAATCATCGGCGCAAAGATTTCATTACCACTGAAACTTATTAATGTGATTTCGTTTACCAGAACATGCAGTAATCTGAAGAAGCCTGTTAAAGAAACTGACGAAAGTGATGACGATGATAATAATAATGGTGATGCTGACGCTGATGATGATGTAGCAGTTGAAATGGGACGGTGTGACGAGCCGGACAAAGAGCAAACTAAAGATACGGAGTTTGACAAGGATGGAGAAGGAGATCCTGAAACACAGACAGAACCCGGTGATGAGCATCACGGTCAAATCGCTGTTGATACAGCAACCAAAGATTCCGCAGGTACATATACACAGTAAAAAATGAATAAATCCGGAGCAAAAGAATCCACCGATGTTATTTCTGCAATCAAAAGATGTACCGCAGTGCCAAATGTTCCCATGTCACCATGGCGACGAGGGGTGCCAATGTCGATGAGAGTGAAGCAGTAGTGGGCATCACAGACTGCCATCAAGACGATACTGAATTAATTTGTAGTTATAGAACAGACTTCCAGAACTTGTGGGTGCCCCTATGCAATGAGGATATTGCCATTGTTAATCGAATCCATCAGCAATTCGGAGCCATTCCAATTCTGTCGTTTGTGATTTAAGGACATCATTTTGCAATTCTTCCCATATGGCATCACATGTTTCCTGGAGGAGACGGAAACCTGGCTATTTCCTGTTGTTAAATACCTATGGAATAAAAAAGAAATTATTATTATTGCCACGAAGTGCGTGCGTACGCATGCGTGAGCGAGCGAGCTACTGAGCGTGCGTGCGTGTGAGCATTCGTGTGTGCGTGCGTGCTAGTGAGTGAGCTAGTGAGCGTGTGTGCGTGGGATCGAGCGTGCGTACGAGTGAGCATGCGTGCATGCGTGCATGCGTTATTGTCAACCGCATATTTATATAATTCAAGAAGATAGTATCACCAAATTTGGCACATACATTCATATTGTGAATGTGGAGGATTGCCTATACAGTGAGTTCCAAAAGGTCAAATATTTAGGTAACATTAGGGGTTGTCCCACAACGAATTGCAACAGCAATGAAACCACATTTCCTTGGTATATTTAGAAATGATGTATATAAATCTAATAACATATTTTGACTGGAACATGTTGAATGTAAGATGGGGGCCAAGATGACCACTAATCGAGTATAATATGACATATATCACGAGAACGGTTCATTTCAGACCAAATAAATGTATTATGACTTATGAGTAGATAGAAGCATGTCCACAATTTACAGAAAAATTATGCTTTCTGCATACGATGACGTCACAACCCGACAGTTGACACTGAAGTTAGATGTTTGCAAATCATTTGGGAATGCTAAGCATAGATTACGTACCTTATAGTTAGTGACAGGCGTTCACCTGGGCCTATAGGCCATCTGTGGTTAGGTTTGTGCTTTAACTTTGGCCCGGTTCTTTGGAGCAGGTATTCCATATTGGCTGCAGACATACGAAAGTACTGCCAGTGGTACTCTGGACCAGCAAGCTGCATCTCGCGGATTAAATGTCTATATTCGTCTTGACGTACCAATTGCTGTAAAATGGCACGTACACACATTGATCGTCGGCGCTGACTTCTTATACGATCATAAACTACAGCGTCCATAACAATCATATTATGCATTAGAATTGCATTTGCAAATTTCCTAGCTCTTCGAGTGACTACCATTTTAAAACGTGCAAAATAAAGCGATACATGTGCTTTAGCATTATTTATCGTTGGTCATATCTCGGAACTATACCACCCCACGAGTTGCGTTTCTGCTATGCGTTTTACGAATCTAACGCGACGCAAACGCAAACGCAAACGCAATGCCGTCAACGTAATGCGTGGTTAAATTAAATGATTATTCTCACGTCTATTTAAGCAACACGTTTCTATATATTCTAACATAGTAGCATTAGTTTTTGATTATGGAGATAGCAAAAGCATTTATGCTGGCAGCAGATATGGAAGATGAAGATGATTTAGACGAAGCTCGTTTGATTACGTCAATTGGTTTAGCTGATCGGGCCACACCTCGAAAAATGTGGGTCCATCCACTCTTACAAAAAAGGAAGGAGTTAGGAGTCTTCTTATGTCTGGTTGGAGAATTAAACGAGCACGAGGAGAGATTTATATCATATTTTCGCATGACACGGGATCAGTTTCAGATGATATTGAATTACATCCGTGATTCTATATCCAAACAGAACACGCATTATAGAGAATCAATCTCTGCTGAAGAAAGGCTGGCTCTCTGCTTGAGGTGAGTAATACAAATATATAAATAAATATAATTTACAGCAAGAACAATCATTGATTACATATCTTCATTCTGTCCGCTTCAGAGAAACCCATACAACAATAATCTTCATTGTATAGTGTATCTCGTTTATTGCTAAAACATGATGCAAATCGTGTCATTAATTCCGAAGAACATTTATATTGGGTCTGAATTGAGCATTTTTCTTAAAAGGTCGTTCCTGGTTTTTTCATTTTTTTCTTTGACTTGCTTACTTTCCTCAAGAAATGAGGACAGCACATCTACCGTTGACTTTGCTTTTTTATGACCTTTAGAATACAGCGGTTTCACGGATGCTTTATCACATGCAGCTTTGCTTGTTGAAGTGAACGAAACCTCATCGTCGGTATCTCTCGGATGTGTGCTGGAAAATAGCGATAAAATATGTATATACTCTTAATCATTAACCTTTAGCACTCTAGTGTTGGGTATTCTATCTTTTACCGAGTCAATAGCAAAGAGGCTCTTGTAGATTTGTCAACATTTCTGGTGGATGATGTTGCAGTCTACGACAGCACCATCTTCCACCAAATTTGTTGAAATATCTACACCAGTTTATCTTTAAATTTAATTTGAAAATGTAACATGTTGATACCAGTGTGCTAAGGATTAAGTGTAATGTGTAACGCTAGCCAGTAATTAATTATTTGTGTTTACGTTTTAGTTATTTGGCAACCGGCGAATCATACAGGTCGTTGGGATTTGCCTATCGTATATCACACTCAACCATCGTGGAAATTGTACCAGAAGTGTGTAGGGCCATATGGACAACAATGTCAGGCGAATACGTAAAATTTCCACAGAGCGAGGCTGAGTGGGAAAAGGTGGCAAAGCAATTCAACGAGACGTGGGACTTTCCTAATTGTTGTGGCGCACTGGATGGAAAACATATTGCTATGAAGGCCCCGCCAAAAAGTGGCACCCTTTTTCACAATTACAAGGGAACATTTTCGATTGTATTACTTGCCGTTGTTGATGCTAATTACCAATTTATTATGGTAGACGTAGGTGCGTATGGAGCAAATAATGATTCTGGGATCCTAGAGAGATCAATTTTCGGTCAAGGATTACAAGCCGAGAGATTTGCGCTTCCACCAGATCGACCACTCTCTGACGCTGGTGAAGAAGGTGACGTACCATTTGTTTTCATTGCTGATGAAGGACTGCCTCTTACCAATTGACTTATGCGACCATTTGGCTCGCGAGGGAAAAGCCTCGAAGAGAGAGTATTTAACTACCGTTTATCAAGAGAACGGAGAATGGTTGAAAGTGCATTTGGTATACTTGCTGGAAGGTGGAGAGTTTTTCAGACAAAAATCGCAGTTCGGCCCGAAGTTTGTGTTGCCATGGTCAAAGCAACTATAGTCCTGCACAACTTTTTGCAGAAGTCGTCCACACCAACACATGCTAGCATGGAGATGAACGCACTATTGGAAGGGACGGCTACGACGTGTGAGGGATTCATGCATCTACAACCGAGAAGAGGTCATCGACAAAGAAAAGCTGGTGAGGAGGTACGGAGACAATTAACAAAGTATTTTATGGAAGGGGGTCAAGTTCCATGGCAGAATGAACATGTTGCAAGAGGATTGTTTGAAGTGTAATTCAATGGACATACTTGTCATCTTTGTTTGTGAAATCAGACCTCCTAGAACTTTCTGAATCGTTTCCATCGCTCTCAACAGTCTGTGAATAGAACACTGGAACGTTTGTATCAGTCCTGTAACATAGCAATATAATCGAATTCGTTTGTTTAAATTCTGGCTGAGAGGATGCCCTTCATCACAGGATTAGATTACGCTGTGTAGTCTCGTGTAGTAGTAGTAGAAGTAGCAGTAGTAGTAGTAGTAGTAGTAGTAGTAGTAGTAGTAGTAGTAGTAGTAGTAGTAGTAGTAGTAGTAGTAGTAGTGGTAGTAGTAGTAGTAGTGGTGGTGGTGGTGGTGGTGGTGGTGGTGGTGGTGGTGTTGTTGTTGTTGTTGTTGTTTTTGTTGTTGTTGTTGTTGTTGCTGCTGCTGCTGCTGTTGCTGCTGCTGCGGTGGTGGTGGTGGTGGTGTTTTGAACGTTGTTCAAATTCAAGTAAGACATGTCAAAGATTATCGAATATTAAAGTAAAGACATAGTTGTGTTTTGGATTATTTATTTACTCTTTACTTCCCACGAAGGATGAATACAATTGCATGGCCTTCCACCATTTCCACTTTGGTTCAGGTACATTCTCCCTCCCAGCCCCTGAACGTTTTGAGGAATCATAGGCTTGTTTTGTCTTTCGAAATGCGTCCTTAGTTGATCTCCATTTCGTTTTCCACACTTCCACTATAATAACAAAAAATATTGTTTGTTAATTCACTGGTTTGAAATATTGACAGATGGGATGGGCTGGTGGGTGTCTGCTAGTAATGGCATGTCACTGGAAACCCACACATATTGGCATCCTTAAATTTATGATCGCCTCATACAGGGTAGACCATACCAGATTGTGTGATTGTTGGATAGAGCGATAGGGGAACATATCCGATTGCAATAAGCCATCCACAACCACCCAAGCTTATGACATTATGATGTAGACATGTATTAGATGCAAATAGATTGCTATGTTAAACTACCCCTGCCCACCCGCCCGCCCACCCACCCGCCCACTCTCACGCGCACGCACTCACTCACACATTCAAACGCACACACGCACGCACATGTATACACACACACGTGCACACACACACACGCGCGCGCACGCACGCACACGCGCAGACATGTACGCATTCAAACAGTGAGGGCATCCAATCACATACACATCCAAACACGTACGTACGCACGCACAAGATGGTAGTATGGTAGGATTACATTGTACTAAATTACCTGTTGTTTCATCAACCGACATCGCCGCATCAATCGATAGCCAAATGTTTTTGCAAACATCAATATCTTTATAATCTTTTTTGGATTTATCATACAGTGTCGGATTCTGCTGTACCAAATTTAAGAAATTAGCCATTTGGTCGTCGCTTAAGTTAATTTCTCGCTTCCTTTTGGGAGCCATGACGAATACTCTGTATCAATGAATGTAAAATCACCCATACAAGGTCAGATACACGTGTAAAATTAGATACACGTGTGAGCTTCACATAGGACGACAGAGGACAACCCGTGCAGCGGCGTGTGCGATTCGCCAAAAAATGAAATAATTTCATTCTGCAGCGTCACGCAAAGGCATGCCGCGCGCAGGTCAAACGCACCTGATCGGGTGTAACCATGTTCACCCTTTAGCATAGTTCCATTTCACTTTTTCGCGCGTTGCAACGCGCGCGTAACGCAGTTTGGTGTGACCGTAGCCTTAGGCTATGGTCAGACCAAAGTGCGTTACGCACGTGATGTCTAATGCGATTTAGATGTGCGTTGCCGCATTGGAATGGCGGCATGCTATAAGGCGGGCATGGTCACACTACGTGCAGTGCATTTGGTCTGGAATGCGTTATCCTCGTGCGTTGCGTCGAAAATGAAAATTTTTCATTTTATTGCGCATCGCACACATTACTACTTCCCTTGCTATCTCCCGTCCTCCAAGGTCAAGCTAAATAGTTGATACGTGTTCTAGCTTTCTACCCCGTGTTTATCAAATTATTCTTTTAATGATGACTCATAACAGAAAACGAGATATTGTATTATCTGATGATGATATGGATAGATTTCTCAACATTAATTCACAATTCTAAACTGTTTGCTGGCCACTGATACCTCAATTCAATTCTATAGTATGCATTGTTTAGAAACACCATTACTACCAATAGAGCAACTGTGTGTTATGCAAGGTCTCTCAGCGTTTGCATGTAACTTATGCTTTCCTCAGTTTCTCAGCAAATTGTTAAATTTGTGTTAAATGGATTTCACTATCTGATATTTAAATTGTGATTAAAGTTAAACAATAAATGTTATGTTGTTATATCAGCTAACACACCATCCAGCATCACTTTGCCATACATTTGTTTACTGTCTGTCGATCTGTCTATCAGCTTGGTCACCTTAATCTCATTGCAATGAAAGTAGGATGCAAACTTCCTATCTTATTATGTTTCCGGAAATGTATACAGAATTGGGCATTGACTCTCTGTCGTGTGTCTTCCATCCATCTGTTCATCGTTCATCCGTTATCAGCTTTGTTAATAAATTCTTCTCAAGAAGCACAGGGCGCAATAAATCAGATTTGGTAAAGATTTTTCTTGGTCATAAAGTTATAAGTTTCGTAAAGATCAGTCAATTTTGGCTGATTCTTAAAGAGCATCATATGATGGTAGTCTTCTGACCTAATAGTGAAGTGAAATGACCTTCTTTAGCAAATTTAATGATAACCTGAAAATAGGTAACTAATCACAATAAATGAAACGCTCTTGAACAGCTGGCCACTGGCCTGAATGGCAGGTGGCCGTCAAGGAATTTGGAACTCATTTTATATAAAAATGTATTTAAAATTTTACTTTGTCTTTTTGCTGCTTTACCTCAATCAGATTGCAGGTATTTCTTCTGCACATATGGATTCTATATAATTAGTATTTTGTTTTGAAATATGCACTTGTATGTAAATTAGGACAACATTAAGCTGGCCTCTGGTAATTCTAAAATACGCTTTAAATCTGTCATGGTGTTCGTTTAGATCTCTCACTAAACTCAACAATTCCCCCCCCCCCAACTCCTTCCTCTCCTTTAGGATTAGATGAACCCAGAATTCTTTACGTGTCGGCTGAATAGCTAATAGCATGTACGTAGTCATCACAGCTTCGCCCAGGTCATCTTTCACATTCATGCATAATTACCTTTACTACATCCATCATTATAGCTGAAATTAAGGCTACAATAATATGAAAGTGTGGTTTAAAACGATACGAGACATAACCTTTAGTTTAAGGACGCATTCCTTTAGGTGGATATATACATAGTTGGTGTGACCGTTACCCTGTCTGCGATGAAATAGAAATGCCATGCGTTGACGCACGCTGAGCGCAGTGATCAAAGCAACGTATTTGGTCTGACCGTAGCCTTAGGTCCGAAACCCACCAAACGCGGTGCGGCGCGTTAGCGCGCTGATTTGGAATAAAAACCTGTACAAAGTCATGACAGTGTTTCGACTGAACGTGGGAGGACAATGCGTTGATGCATAGCGAAACTATTGCCCGAAAAAACGCGAAGGCCTTCCTTTCTGTCTGTCGCTTCGCGCGATTCTACCGCCTTGACATGACATGCCGTGGTGGTGAACACCATTCCTCGCATATGCTGTCAGTCTACGCTTTATGTACTTTATGCACACAAAATGACAGCCAGGTGATGAATATCATATCATCACGTGTGAATTTTTAACGAAAAGAACTGCTAAAAAAAATACTATTATAACCGGCAAAAACTATCTTAAAAATAGTTTCCCAGACAACAACAACGACGACGACGACGATTATAACGGCGGCGGCGACGAGGGCAATGGCGTAACGTAATACGTTTGATGTTTGACGTCATAATCAACAATGATGATGATAGTGCAAGGATGCATACGGAATATAAAGAATCAATAGATGTAGTACAGCGGCTGCCAGTATGCGTGAGGTAACTCATACAGATAGACCGTCTGATGATAATAATAATAATAATAATAATAATAATAATAATAATAATAATAATAATAATAATAATAATAATAATAATAATAATAATATTAGTAAACTAATTATTTAATATTCACCCCTCATTTATCATTGTAAAATTGATCCGAGTTTACTAGTTCTATTCAAATTATATATACTATTTGTGTCTGACATACATCTGCCTTTCTGAATTCGTGTCTTCAATCGGAAATACCGAAGAAAAACTGATAATTGGCGTAGAAAAGCACCGACAATTGTATGATAACAGTTGCAGAGTTTATCATAACACCGACATCAGAGAGAATTCTTGGTCATCATCTAGTAGCAAGAAATTGAATCTCAATCGTAATTAATTAGTACTATTATTCATATCAATCTACTAATCCGCAGCTTACTATTCATAGCCCAAATTTATATTCTTCTAATCATCTTAATTATAATTGCCATAATTTTTTAGATATTTCATATTTACTACCGACAGTTAGTGCCGGATTAAGCAGTTGTGGTATCCGCAGCGTAGTGTAGAGTCAAGGAAATTGAGTCTCCAAAGATCAAATTACATTCATCCAACCACAACTTGAGCACTGTCAAGAGCAGTATAACAGAAATAATACATAATATACATATTTTTAATGGAAACAGCGAGTATAATAAACAATACTTATGAAAATACTGCAATATAATTAATGTAGCACAATATTTAAATAAGACAGCGAATGAACATAACATGGCATACAGTTTTTTGCGGCTGTTTATGCAAAACATCAGTATTTCTCTGTTTATTCAATGGTGTATACAAGTTCTGAAATTTGGGGGAAATTGCAAAATCTAAATGCTCTCAGATGGCATCCCTTTCAAAATATGCGTGTGTGTGCGTGCGTGCGTGCGTGTGTGCGTGTTTGCGCGCGCGCGTGTTTGCGTGCGTGTGTGGATGAGAAAAAAGACGCCATTTTTTCGCAGAGTCATTTGGTGACGTCAGTTGTCTATTATGACGTAATACGTTTGATGTTTGATTACATCAATGCAAATTGTCTACCTATGATCTATAACTGCATGAATCCGACATGCCACTCACGTATATGACGTCATAATCAATTACGGCACGCGTAGGCTGGCGTTAGAATGCTAGTTGGCAGAGAATACGCCTTCATGATGCTGGAATATTAGATGAATTTGAACTGCAACTCAAGTATAAGACGTCATAATCAATTACGTCACACTTAGGTTGACGTCACAATCAAAATACTCAATGTAAATAGATTAATTTGATCTGAATTGTCGAATTCTATAAAATCTGACCATGTAAGTACAAAATCTGAAGTCGAATCTGTTGATTCTACAGATTTGTCGAATTCGATACAGCCTGAAAGCGTAAATCAAAGATCTGAAGTCTGTTGTCAAGAGAACACACTCTCCGAACCCCACTAGTGGAATGACTACATCGATAACCGAGCCTGTCATTCCAGCGGTAGATTTTCAGAAACAGCCCCACACCCTCCCCGCAAACGGCCAATCACTGAGCAAATATTTATCTTTTCTTGACCACATTTTGCATGATCAATGAGATCAACTATATTATTTTCATGGGAAATGGGTAAAAATAGAATAAATTAATAGACAATTATTGAAGGGTCATATTTTCTACGAGAAATGCAGATGTAGAGGAGCGGATGGGGACATAACTAACAGATTTTAATACTACACCCAGCCCAGGGTGCGTGCGTGCGAAATCCTATCTGTAGTCAGGAAGCTGACTCTCTTGTTGATCATGACGCCATATATGTGAGTGAGAGATCGGCTCCCTCCATTGCCCCGAACGCCTCATTCAACAAGAGCTAGAAGTGTCCATGAATGTCTGCTCGGCATTTCATATATACTGCTTACAATTCCCTGGTTTTACCAAAACAATTTACTTGTTCCCGACACATTTATTGGGATATTGAGATTCAGGGAATTTAGGTCTCGATCGATCTCAACACAGACATAGCGTGGGCATATCTTAGCTAGAAGTGGGCGGGGCATAGCTAGAAATGGATCACTCTATTGTATGTTTTTGATGGATTTAATATTTAATAAGTATTAAGTTGAATATGTTGAAACTAATTTGTCTCGGCGCTCTTGTTGCAATAGCAATAGCACCCAGTCAAATTGGTGTCAAAATATCCAACAGTTTGCCTAAATAGCTACCTTGAAAATGTGATTTTGGGAAGTCAGAGTTCAAACTATATAAGTCGACCACAACACACCTAAAGCACGGAGCGTGGGCGGAGCTTAGCTATATATGGGTTGGATATAGCTAGAAATGGATTCCTCTACTGCCAGACCGGATACTTGGTCAATAGTGACGTCATCATCATCATCGTCACCCTCATCATCATCATGATCATCATCATCATCATCATCATCATCATCATCATCACCATCAGCAGCAGCAGCAGCATAGCCGCCGCCGCCGCCATCATCGTCTTCATCATCATTAGCGTCTATCTGTATGGGTTACCTCAAGCATAGGCCTATTACCAGCCGCTGTTCCACATCTATTGGTTCTTACAATCTGTGGAGCCACCAGAACTAAAAGCTGTTCAAACATTATTTTAAGCATTCTGAAATATTGATGAAATTGAGCATCATCTAAGTAGAACTCTAATATTAAACAATGAAATTCGACAACCGATTTCCGTCTCTGGACGATGCGATGTATCCAAATACCATGTCATCGACGAAGCCGATGATGGAGAAGCAATAGTAGCAAAAGTTATTCAGTTGTCATTTTATGATATTTTTCTAACTTTTTAACTTAGTAATTTAGTAACTTTAAATACTAAATCAAGAGAAGTGCCTTCTAAACGGAGTTATTATGAAATAACCTTCATCGTTAAATTTCTCCGCGTGCAAAAAGCCTGCTTGGTGGAAACAGACATCGCGGTGGAACGCGGTGAAACGCATTGCGCTGCTGCCTCGTCGCGCCGCGCCGCGTTTGGTGGGTGTCGGCCCTAAAGCTAGGATTCCATTTGCGCGGATGCGGAGGCGGACACGGACGCGGGCGCGCCAAAATCGATTTCATTGAATTTAATATGTGTGATTCCATATGTGCGGACGCGGGCGCGGAATGACACGTGGATGCGGAGGCGGCTGTCTTGATCGCTTCGTGTAGCCATCTGGAAACGCAGTCGCATAGGGAAATCCAAGAAATGACGGCAATAAAATTGGGGTTTCCAGTACTACATCAGTGCCTATTCCGTAGACGCATTAAAAATGAATTATTTTGAAATAAAGTCATTTCTCGACAATGTTACATCTCGCGAATATAAAGATACACAAATGGTGGCCAATGTTTGGCGCAGTATCAGCAAGGCTACATGGTGTAGGAAGATAAAATACATAACTATGTTAACACTTTTCCAAAAGAAGAAGAGAAACGTATAAGTTAGTACAAGTTTGAACACTGTGTACGAAATTATGTTGAATATTTTGGACTTAATTTGAATCCTAATACAGCAATGGCTTCCAATCAAATTAAGTCCAAAATATCCAATATTACATTTGATTGTGGTAAATTATTTCTGAGCTGTACTGTATAAATGGCGAATAAAGTTCATATCGTGTTGAACAACAACGTTGCTTGATTATATGTGCGTGAGTATGTGTGTGTGTGCGTGCGTGCGTGCGTGCGTGCGTGCGTGCGTGCGTGCGTGCGTGCGTGCGTGCGTGCGTGCGTGCGTGCGTGCGTGTGTGTGTGTGCGTGCATGTGTGTGTGTGTGTGTGTGTGTGTGTGTGTGTGTATGTGTGTGTGTGTGTGTGTGTGTGTGTGTGTGTGTGTGTGTGTGTGTGTGTGTCTGTGTGTGTGTGCGTGCGTACGTGTGTGTGTGTGTGTGTCCGAATGCGAGTGGGTACGTGTGCACGTGCATGCGTGCTTCCAGATGTTGGTACACCCCAGTCCTAAGTATGTGTGAGGGCCTGTCTATCCGTCTGTTCACCATTTTTTAATTATGCGTGTGTTAAACTCGATATCTAGAATTATTTGCCTCAATATTAATGCAATCATTTATGAAAGCAAAGATGATCGAGACTTTAAGTGCCACCATCGACTGGCTCGAAAATCTGCGAAGCAAGTCTCTGTCACGGAGCAGCTTCAGATAGTAGTTTTATTAATATTAACCTATTGTGTATGATAACGGTATTTTCTAAAATTATATGAGAAATATTGCTGCTATTTTATTTAATATCAATAATATTTGTGTCAAATGCCTTTTAGTTAATGTTTACAACAATAAAAAATATTTTATTCTATTCTATGTGTGTTACTTGAAGAGGCACAGGGACCCCGAAAATTAAGACAAAAATGTTTTGGCGTGGGGCCTCGAGGTTACGCGGCCCTGTGCAAATTCACTTGTTGTACAGACTTAAGTTCGGCCCTGTGTGCAACATCATCTTCTATCAGCAGCAGCAGTTGATAAAACTAAGCCAATGTAAAATACTGTTGAAATCTGTTTTCATTCAGATTTACTTCTTGTCACCGCACTGATATCTGTTTCTGTTCTGCATCAACCACCGATGACTCCGTATTCTCTGTTTCTTTCGAATATGTTTAGTTTGTATCCTTCTAAATGATTAGTAGCATCTCTTCGTTTTGAAGAACAGGCTGACAGAGCCTGGACACCGTTGTAGGCCTGTTGGCCCTTTCTGACAGAGCCTGGATACCGTTGTAGGCCTGTGACCCTTTGGTGTCGCCAGGGAAATTCACTTAAGAAACATGCTTTGTGACGCGTATATGGAATCACAGCACGCGATTTACCGCCTACAGAAATGCACACGCTCGCCGCCTCCGCATCCACCTTCGCGCAAATGGAATCCTAGCTAAAGTGTCTGCTTTTAAATGCTCGCGCTTTGTTGGCCTATTCAGAATAGAGCACACTAGATGTTTAATTTGATCAAAATAATGAACGTATGGCGATTATTTTATTAGTATATACCTACTTTGACTAATTTTGAAGTACGTGTAAATAATAACTGTAACTTTCATAATAATTCTAAGTTGCTACTACTACTACTACTACTACTAATACTACTGCTGCTACTGCTACTGCTACTGCTACTGCTACTGCTACTGCTACTGCTACTGCTACTGCTACTGCTAATGCTAATGCTAATGCTGCTGCTGCTGCTGCTGCTGCTGCTGCTGCTGCTGCTACCACTACTACTACTACTACTACTACTACTACTACTATTACTACTACTACTACTACTACTACTACTACTACTACTACTACTACTACTACTACTACTACTACTACTACTACTACTACTACTACTACCGAAAGCGCAAACCGTGGTTATACAACTAGATAAATACCAAAATATATAATTATGAATTGATATATAATGTCTGATCGCCATAACATTTATAATTTCTGTAAATTCATTTCCCCATATGCCATTATGTGGCCTGGGTGTAAATGAAAAATCTGAATCTGAATCTGACAGAACAGATATTTCAAAAATACTATTAGTACGAAAAGACTGATAAATATGTAATTATATTTTTAATGTTAATTAACATTTACTCCTTTGAGCCCAGACGTCCACGAATCTTACGTTCTGGACAATCGTGCGTGTGAGCTGTTGGATGTTTTGAAACTGGTTGGACTGAAACCCGTTGCTGCCATATCCAGGGACGACCCCCAGTTAGATGTGTTTCAAAATATTCAACAGAATATTTATTAAAATAAAAATGTTTTCTTTCGTATTTATCCCTTGGAGTTCAAAGAGTTAAATATGTATATTTATTGAGCAGCTATTTTGAAGTACTTTATTATACTGAAAGACAGATGAATTTTTTAAATGTTTTTCCTTTTCACTTGCCCTTTATTTACTGTTTGTATGTTGTATGATTTGTACGTCAGTCTTTTATATATTTTTGGATATGAAAGGTTTTCCGCACGATCCATTGATCGTGTTATCAACAAAAAAAATAAGAAAGTAGTAGTAGTAGCAGTAGTAGTAGTGGTAGTGGTAGTAGTAGTAGTAGTAGTAGTAGTAGTAGTGGTGGTAGTAGTAGTAGTAGTAGTAGTAGTAGTAGTAGTAGTAGTAGTAGTAGTAGTAGTAGTAGTAATAGTGGTGGTAGTAGTAGTAGTAGTAGTAGTAGTAGTAGTAGTAGTAGTAGTAGTAGTAGTAGTAGTAGTAGTAGTAGTAGTAGTAGTAGTAGTAGTAGTAGTAGTAGTAGTAGTAGTAGTAGTAGTAGTAGTAGTAGTAGTAGTAGCAGCAGCAGCATTAACAGCAGCAGGTGCAGCAGAAGCAGCAGCAGCAGTAGTTGTAGTAGGCCTAGTAGTAGTAGTAGTCAATATTGTCAACACACTGGCTCAGAATCTTCAATAATTGAAAAAATTCAAAAATTTAAGATATTTTGGTTTATCTTACTGCCTGAGATTTGTCATTTTGTTTGAGGAAAGCCATATGGCATTAATGTTAACCCTTTACTGGTTCAATTTGTTCAGTAGAATCCAAATATTCGCTTACTTATTTAATGTACATTTGCAGGCACAGACAAGGTCATTCCCGAGAATATGCCACTGGAACGACTGTCTCGGTTCCCGAGCCAGTCATTACAGCGGTAAATTTTCAAAAATACTCCAATCCCCGCCGGCAAATGGACATTGCCCAAGATCACTAAATTGACCGTTTTTGGCTGACCATCATGCAAGGGTTAATGTTGAATGATTGAGATGGACATTCTGGATAGCTATTTGAGTTTTGCTTTTACCAAGATGTCACGTAGATTCGGATTTTTCTTAAACGCAATTACTGGACGCTTGTTAAAGGGTTGTTTCAGTTTCTCCTGTAGGTTTTGATACTCATCTTTCAAGATTTTGGAAATTTCAACATTTTTCCGATTATAGGTCAGAATGAATGGAATTTTGTCACGTTGATCAGATAAGCCTGGGTCCGAGTTTATTCCCCTTGGCCACTGTGTTTCGAGTTCTTTAATCCAAAACGATTCTCGAAGTTTTCTTTGTTTATCAGTTTCTTCTGCCGTATCTGAAAGGGGTGGCTGTTCAATTGGCATAATTTCAAAGTCACGAAGGACTAAATGGTCAGGAAGATTAAAATGTTCGGAAACATGTGTGTCTTCCTCTAGCCTAATATCTGAGAGGTGTCGAGTTGCCCGCCATCTTAATGGACATTTGGTTTCGCCGACGACATACTGTTTTTGGCACAATTTGCATGAAATTAGATAAATAACATTTTCAGAGTCACAATCTAGATTAGACTGAAGTTGGAACTTGCTTTTGTTCTGAAAGCTCGTGAAAGTATTCTGGTTTAGGAGAAATTCATCTAACTTGTACCTTTTCTTTCCGCATTTGCGAGATTCGATTACACCTATAATCGGACGATTGTGAGAAATTTTTGTAGGACGAAGATTTGAGGCATTATCTGGAATGGTTTCCAAGCCGTCCAATGTTTCAGATTTGATTTTGCGCAAGAATCGTGAGGAGTAACCTCGTGGTTTGAGGGCTTTGAATAGGGTAGAGCACGCTTCTTCAAAGTTTTTCCTATCACTCGAATTCCTGTGAAAACGGATTATTTGTGATTTTACTATTCCTTTAAAAGTATGCGGTGGATGGAAAGATTTTTTGTGTAATAGCTGATGCGAATCGGTTGGTTTGAAATACACTTTGTAGTCTAAGTAGCCAGTTGTTTCATACTTTAGACCTTTTTATACAGTTACATCCAGGGAATCTACAGACAACTCGTCAATGGTTGCTTTTAATTTGATATTCGGATCGTGATTGTTCAGAATTTAGAAAAATTCATCAAACTCTGCCTTTGTGTGCTGCCAAATCATGAAAATGTCATCAAGGTACCTGCGATAAATGAGGGGCTGTTTTGGACACTTTTCTAACGCTTCCTCCTCCCACTCTGCTATGTAAATATTGGCAAAACATGGGCTAAAGCGCTTGCCCATCGCGCAGCCGCAAATTTGTTGTTAAATTTCGCCATCGAATTCAAAATCATTGCCTTTCAGACTCAGCTCTAATAGAGCTATTACTTCTCTGTCTGCCCTGTTGGTGTCTGGGTAGTTCACGAATTCTCTACGGATAGAATTTATACCCTTCTCGATGTCAATGTTTGTATGCATAGCATCGATGTCAAGCGTGACCAAGAATGAATTTGGAGGTATCCAGGTCTCAGAGACCTGTGATAAGAAGTCTTCTGTGTTTTTCAAGAAGCTGGGGTGTCTATTTGCTATTGGCTGTAGATGGTAATCGATGTATTCACTGATTCTGTAGGATTCTGAGCCACAATCAGAGATTATAGGTCGCCCGAGCGGTGACATTGGGTCCAACCACGAATCTATGGGTTTATGAATTTTTGGCAAAAGATAGAAAGTCCGTGGTTTTGACTCAAGTTTAGCAAAGAGTCATTACAACGGCAACGTATGTTGCTTTTCGGTGATCTTCTTGCTATCGAACAATTTTTGAAGAATCTCATTAAATTTGCTGCAATTATTTTGCCAAAGTGGTTTGCTTAGTTTCTGTTACTGCTTTGGGTTACTAAGTTCTCGTTGTGCTTCACGTTTATAGTTATCTTTAAGCATTATTACAGTCGCTGACCCTTTATCTGCAGGTTTGATGACAATTTCGCTGTTTTAAGACAATTCAATTAAGGCCTGGCGTTCCTAATAGGGTAAATTTGGTTGATCATTAGGGAATGTAGAATTTTTAACACGTTCTGAAAAGAGTTCTATGCTTTCACCGATCGCTGGGTCCAGGATTTTTACGTTTGGTGCCCAGCCAGTTTTTTCAATGAATGGTGGAATGTTACTATTAGAGTTACGAAAGAAGTCTGCTAACTTAATACGGTGACTAAATTCAGATGTTTCCATACAGCAATTATCTAAAAAAGCATCCAAACCTGTTTTAGGTTTTGGTGTTGGGACAAATGTAAGACCAAAATTGAGCAGTGACTGCTCTGCTTCACCTAATGGGGCGCCAGTTAGATTGACAATATTACTGCCCAGTCCTGTTTCCGGGCGGATGCTACCCTGGCCCTTGTCTAGTTTAAATTTAGGAATTTAAGCCAGGCAGAATACATCGAGTTAGCTGTCTTCTCAGTCCAATGAATGTTATCCTTAACAACATTAAATTCGGAGAGTCTAAGTGCAGGAATGACAGTCACAGATTTTGATGATTCAGCCGTCGAATTGATGGACTGAATCGCCAACTTCTGCTGAGCTGTCAACCGACTTGAATAGTTAAGTTTTGCGAAGTAAATCGCAGTCTTTGGGAATTTGGACTTAATCACACTGAGAAGCAGCATTAATCTATGTTTTGAACTAGAGATGGGTTCATTCATATCATTAATGCCAATGTTAATCACTATTTTCTCTGGTTTAAATGATCCAGTGTACTTTTGAATTAGTCCTCTAGCATGACACAATTTAGCTCCTGGGTAGCAGGCAACTTGCGTTTCAGGGTGGGGCTCAACATTGATGCGACTCAGGTTCGAAGCTCCAAAGATGAGTACTTTGTTCGTGAGAACAGGTAGTCGCCAGTCAATTTTGTTTTCGATTTCATGACGAAATTTCCAAAAAATGTTTCTCTCCAACATGGTGGGTTGTTTGGATCTATTTGCAAATTTAATAGGACGCACCTCCGGTGCATTACTTGGACCTGGAGTTGGAGAGAAGCTGGGCTGTGGCAGTTTCCCTGTTGGGGATGGAGTCTTGAGACCCGATGATTGACTGCTCAGGGGGGATTTCTGAGAAGCGCCAGTCCGTGCACCAGATTTGCTACCATTAACCCTTTCCCTCTGTGGCAAGGGCGGATATTCGTGTGGGTCATTTAGATTGCCTAGTGGAGAGTCAGGTAGTGGGATTAATGATGCTTCAAATAGCATATCTCTAGGGCCAGAATCCAATGGTAGCAATGGAGAGATTTTATTGTCTACTCGTTTTGTGACTGGCGGCGAAGTTTCAGGTGATCTGAGGCGTTTCTTCATTTGTGATTGTGGGGCCACAGTTGGTATCATGACCAGAGGCGTGGCTTGTGCGAGATTTTGAATTGGTTGCTGAGATGGATCTATCGGTCGCACAAAATCGTAAAAAGAACTAATCGCATTAATGTCGAGCTTTCTATTATAATTGTTTTTTGCCCAGCGTATAGCATTGGATTTAGCACGACCTAGGTCTAAATGTGGCATTGCCTGTGTGAGGACTACTTCAGTTCTAATACTACCAAGTTGTTCATTATAGTGATTTAACATGGCCTTAATGGTAGATTTTGCCCACCCAAAATTCACATTCCAGATGGCAAAGTAGATGTCATCATTTGGTATAGCTGGCTTACAAAATCCATTCAGCTCTTCCACCTTCCTGCTAAGCCCATCAGGGAGAGTTTCGGCATCTAAATGCCTACGTAGCGTAGCAATGTGGTGGAAGCACTGAATTATTTGGTAATACAGCTTTACCAGGCGCGCATGCGCAGATGAACCCCCTTTACCATCTCCATTCTTCCTACGACCATTCCTCCTCGCAATAGCCATTCAGACAGACAATCGTTCAATCTAACTAGCAATCAGACAGGCAGTTGAGCAGGTAAGAACGATTCGGTCAGGCAAACTCAAATTCAAGCACACAAATTCATTCATATCAACTACAAATTGAACCAATATATTACTTACACCTGAAAGACAAATTATAGAATTAACATGTAATATGCAAGGGTTAACTCATTGCCTTTCAGACTCAGCTCTAATAGAGCTATTACTTCTCTGTCTGCCCTGTTGGTGTCTGGGTAGTTCACGAATTCTCTACGGATAGAATTTATACCCTTCTCGATGTCAATGTTTGTATACATAGCATCGATGTCAAGCGTGACCAAGAATGAATTTGGAGGTATCCAGGTCTCAGAGACCTGTGATAAGAAGTCTTCTGTGTTTTTCAAGAAGCTGGGGTGTCTATTTGCTATTGGCTGTAGATGGTAATCGATGTATTCACTGATTCTGTAGGATTCTGAGCCACAATCAGAGAGTATAGGTCGCCCGGGCGGTGACATTGGATCCAACCACGAATCTATGGGTTTATGAATTTTTGGCAGTAATTATGGACACCGTCAATTGGCTAAATGCATTTCACATGGATGTGCTTCATCAGTAGCCTGTATGACAAATCTGTCAGTCCTTCAGTATAGACAGCTTTATATACGTTTACTGAATTACTCAATCTCCTTTGAAAAACTACTCTATGGTTTAATTTGAACAATTGAACTTTGTGCAAGGTTTGAATTTCCTTTGATTCGGGTTTATCACAAACATCATTAATAAAGCCAATGATTAGTGGACTGGTTTCACTCCACACAGATTAGATAAATTTTACTCTTCCGAATTGGATTGATAAGTGAGTAGTGTTTCCTTCACGAGGTCATGAACCGATCATTCAAAGGTGTTATATGCTTTTGTTGGGACACTCAATTTTGCCTTTTGATTCCTTTTGATCATTTGATGCCGAAAAAATTAATCAAGTTTGGAGGACATATTTTGTCATTTTATAGAATTTTGTTCGCCACACCGGAAAGGCCACTGCAGTGTTAATAATTAAACTTTGTTCATACATGTAGAAAGAAAGTAGTATTCAGCTCCCTTAATTTTATGTGAGTGAGTGGCTGGACGAACACACAGAGAGCCGGATGGCTGGCAAGGCAGATGGACAGATCCATCCATCCATCCATCCAACCATCCATCCATCCAGACATCCAACCATCCATCCATCCCACGCCCCCATCCATCCATGGAAGGATGGGGAGGCGGGAAGAATGGGGAGGTGGTATGGGGACGGGCATAAAGGAAGGATAGAGCTTAGACGGAGAGAGGGAGGAAGGATCCATCCATCCATCCATCCATCCATCCATCCAACCAACCAACCAACCAACCAACCAACCAACCAACCAACCATCCATCCATCCATCCATCCATCCATCCATCCATCCATCCATCCAACCATCCATCCATCCATCCATCCATCCATCCCACACACCCATGGAAGGAAGGGGATTGGGGATGATTGATGGGCAGGATCCATCCATCCATCCCACCATCCACCCACCCATACATCAAACCATCCATCCATTCATCCATCCATTCATCCATCCATTCATCCATCCATCCATGGAAGGGAGGGAAGGAGGGATGGGAAAGATCAATCCATCCATCCATCCCGATGTTGAGATGGAATGAGGGATGGGAAGGAAGGAAGAATAGAGTGGGCATGGATGGATAGAGGGGGAGGACCATCCATCCCTCCATCCACCCACACGCACGCACGCACGCACGCACACTCTCACACACACACATACACACGCGTACACACACATACACACACGTACACGCGCACGCATGCACGTACCCACATTTACACACGCACGCATGTACGCACGCACACACATAGGCACATGTATACACGCACGCATGTACGCACGCACGCACACACACACCATTCACATTACACACACCCATCTCCCCCTCCCCCGCCCCAACCCCACGGACGGATGAGAGGCCGGCTGATGGATGGGTAGGAGAGAAGGATAGAGCGGGGATCGGCTGGAGAAGGTGCCGGGGTGGGAGTTCGAGATGGACAGACGGGTAGTGGGAAGGCAGAGTAGCGGGAGGGATGGGCAAATGGACCGACGGACAAGTGGACCATGTGACAGCCAGACTAGTGAATGCATGGGTGGATTGACAGCAGCTGATGGATGGTTAGGCGGGTGGACCAGTGAATGAGTGGAGAAGCAGGAGAGTGAATCCGGGAATGATTGTTGAATTTGGTATATAAGTCTCTCCACTGAAAGACCGACAGACTGCCTGACGGTGTCGACGGATATATAAGTTATGTTTTTACAAGGCAATAAAATAACAGAACTGGCACTCGCAAGTATGTAGTCAATATTGTCAACGCACTGGCTCAGAATCTTCAATATTGAACAAATTCAAAAAGTTAAGATATTTTGGTTTATCTTACTGCCTGAGATTTGTCATTTTGTTTGAGGAAAGCCATATGGCATTAATGTTAACCCTTTACTGGTTCAATTTGTTCAGTAGAATCTAAATATTCGCTTACTTATTTAATGTACATTTGCAGGCACAGACAAGGTCATTCCCGAGAATATGCCACTGGAACGACTGTCTCGGTTCCCGAGCCAGTCATTACAGCGGTAAATTTTCAAAAATACTCCAATCCCCGCCAGCAAATGGACATTGCCCAAGAGCACTAAATTGACCGTTTTGGCTGACCATCATGCAAGGGTTAATGTTGAATGATTGAGATGGACATTCTGGATAGCTATTTGAGATTTGCTTTTACCAAGATGTCACGTAGATTCGGATTTTTCTTAAACGCAATTACTGGACGCTTGTTAAAGGGTTGTTTCAGTTTCTCCTGTAGGTTTTGATACTCATCTTTCAAGATTTTGGAAATTTCAACGTTTTTCCGATTATAGGTCAGAATGAATGGAATTTTGTCACGTTGATCAGATAAGCCTGGGTCCGAGTTTATTCCCCTTGGCCACTGTGTTTCGAGTTCTTTAATCCAAAACGATTCTCGAAGTTTTCTTTGTTTATCAGTTTCTTCTGCCGTATCTGAAAGGGGTGGCTGTTCAATTGGCATAATTTCAAAGTCACGAAGGACTAAATGGTCAGGAAGATTAAAATGTTCGGAAACATGTGTGTCTTCCTCTAGCCTAATATCTGAGAGGTGTCGAGTTGCCCGCCATCTTAATGGACATTTGGTTTCGCCGACATACTGTTTTTGGCACAATTTGCATGAAATTAGATAAATAACATTTTCAGAGTCACAATCTAGATTAGACTGAAGTTGGAACTTGCTTTTGTTCTGAAAGCTCGTGAAAGTATTTTGGTTTGGGAGAAATTCATCTAACTTGCACCTTTTCTTTCCGCATTTGCGAGATTCGCCTACACCTATAATCGGACGATTGTGAGAAATTTGTGTAGGCCGACGATTTGAGGCATTATCTGGAATGGTTTCCAAGCCGTCCAATGTTTCAGATTTTATTTTGCGCAAGGATCGTGAGGAGTAACCTCGTGGTTTGAGGGCTTTGAATAGGGTAGAGCACGCTTCTTCAAAGTTTTTCCTATCACTCGAATTCCTGTGAAAACGGATTATTTGTGATTTTACTATTCCTTTAAAAGTATGCGGTGGATGGAAAGATTTTTTGTGTAATAGCTGATGCGAATCGGTTGGTTTGAAATACACTTTGTAGTCTAAGTAACCAGTTGTTTCATACTTTAGACCTTTATATACAGTTACATCCAGGAAATCTACAGACATCTCGTCAATGGTTGCTTTTAATTTGATATTCGGATCGTGATTGTTCAGAATTTCGAAAAATTCATCAAACTCTGCCTTTGTGTGTTGCCAAATCATGAAAATGTCATCAAGGTACCTGCGATAAATGAGGGGCTGTTTTGGACACTTTCTAACGCTTCCTCCTCCCACTCTGCTATGTAAATATTGGCAAAACATGGGCTAAAGCGCTTGCCCATCGCGCAGCCGCAAATTTGTTGGTAAATTTCTCCATCGAATTCAAAATCATTGCCTTTCAGACTCAGCTCTAATAGAGCTATTACTTCTCTGTCTGGCCTGTTGGTGTCTGGGTAGTTCACGAATGCTCTACGGATAGAATTTATACCCTTCTCGATGTCAATGTTTGTATACATAGCATCGATGGCAAGCGTGACCAAGAATGAATTTGGAGGTATCCAGGTCTCAGAGACATGTGATAAGAAGTCTTCTGTGTTTTTCAAGAAGCTGGGGTGTCTATTTGCTATTGGCTGTAGATGGTAATCGATGTATTCACTGATTCTGTAGGATTCTGAGCCACAATCAAAGATTATAGGTCGCCCGGGTGGTGACATTGGGTCCAACCACGAATCTATGGGTTTACGAATTTTTGGCAAAAGATAGAAAGTCCGTGGTTTTGACTCAAGTTTAGCAAAGAGATACGTATGTTGCTTTTCGGTGATCTTCTTGCTATCGAGCAATTTTTGAAGAATCTCATTACATTTGCTGCAATTATTTTGCCAAAGTGGTTTGCTTAGTTTCTGGTAATGCTTTGGGTTACTAAGTTGTCCTTGTGCTTCACGTTTATAGTTATCTTTAAGCATTATTACAGTCGCTGACCCTTTTTCTGCAGGTTTGATGACAATTTCGCTGTTTTTAGACAATTCAATTAAGGCCTGGCGTTCCTCATAGGGTGAATTTGGTTGATCATTAGGGAATGTAAAATGGGTGTTGGCCCTAAAGCTAGGATTCCATTTGCGCGGATGCGGAGGCGGACACGGACGCGGGCGCGCCAAAATCGATTTCATTGAATTTAATATGTGTGATTCCATATGTGCGGACGCGGGCGCGGAATGACACGTGGATGCGGAGGCGGCTGTCTTGATCGCTTCGTGTAGCCATCTGGAAACGCAGTCGCATAGGGAAATCCAAGAAATGACGGCAATAAAATTGGGGTTCCAGTACTACATCAGTGCCTATTCCGTAGACGCATTAAAAATGAATTATTTTGAAATAAAGTCATTTCTCGACAATGTTACATCTCGCGAATATAAAGATACACAAATGGTGGCCAATGTTTGGCGCAGTATCAGCAAGGCTACATGGTGTAGGAAGATACAATACATAACTATGTTAACACTTTTCCAAAAGAAGAAGAGAAACGTATAAGTTATTACAAGTTTGAACACTGTGTACAAAATTATGTTGAATATTTTGGACTTAATTTGAATCCTAATACAGCAATGGCTTCCAATCAAATTAAGTCCAAAATATCCAATATTACATTTGATTGTGGTAAATTATTTCTGAGCTGTACTGTATGAATGGCGAATAAAGTTCATATCGTGTTGAACAACAACGTTCCTTGATTATATGTGCGTGAGTATGTGTGTGTGTGTGTGTGTGTGTGTGTGTGTGTGTGTGTGTGTGTGTGTGTGTGTGTGTGTGTGTGTGTGTGTGTGTGTGTGTGTGTGTGTGTGTGTGTGTGTCTGTGTGTCTGTGTGTGTGTGCGCGTGCGTGCGTGCGTGCGTGCGTGCGTGCGCGCGCGCGTGCGTGCGTGCGTGCGCGCGCGCGTGCGTGCGCGCGCGCGTGCGTGCGTGTGTGTGTGTCCGAATGCGAGTGGGTACGTGTGCACGTGCATGCGTGCTTCCAGATGTTGGTACACCCCAGTCCTGAGTATGTGTGAGGGCCTGTCTATCCGTCTGTTCACCATTTTTTAATTATGCGTGTGTTAAACTCGATATCTAGAATTATTTGCCTCAATATTAATGCAATCATTTATGAAAGCAAAGATGATCGAGACTTTAAGTGCCACCATCGACTGGCTCGAAAATCTGCGAAGCAAGTCTCTGTCACTGAGCAGCTTCAGATAGGAGTTTTATTAATAATAACCTATTGTGTATGATAACGGTATTTTCTAAACATTATATGAGAAATATTGCTGCTATTTTATTTAATATCAATAATATTTGTGTCAAATGCCTTTTAGTTAATGTTTACAACAATAAAAAATATTTTATTCTATTCTATGTGTGTTACTTGAAGAGGCACAGGGACCCCGAAAATTAAGACAAAAATGGTTTGGCGTAGTGCCTCGAGGTTACGCGGCCCTGTGCAAATTCACTTGTTGTACAGACTTAAGTTCGGCCCTGTGTGCAACATCATCTTCTATCAGCAGCAGCAGTTGATAAAACTAAGCCAATGTAAAATACTGCTGAAATCTGTTTTCATTCAGATTTACTTCTTGTCACCGCACTGATATCTGTTTCTGTTCTGCATCAACCACCGATGACTCCGTATTCTCTGTTTCTTTCGAATATGTTTAGTTTGTATCCTTCTAAATGATTAGTAGCATCTCTTCGTTTTGAAGAACAGACTGACAGAGCCTGGACACCGTTGTAGGCCTGTTGGCCCTTTCTGACAGAGCCTGGATACCGTTGTAGGCCTGTGACCCTTTGGTGTCGCCAGGGAAATTAACTTAAGAAACATGCTTTGTGACGCGTATATGGAATCACAGCACGCGATTTACGCCTACAGAAACGCACACGCTCGCCGCCTCCGCGTCCACCTTCGCGCAAATGGAATCCTAGCTAAAGTGCCTGCTTTTAAATGCTCGCGCTTTGTTGGCCTATTCAGAATAGAGCACACTAGATGTTTAATTTGATCAAAATAATGAACGTATGGCGTTTATTTTATTAGTATATACCTACTTTGACTAATTTTGAAGTACGTGTAAATAATAACTGTAACTTTCATAATAATTCTAAGTTACTACTACTACTACTACTACTACTACTACTACTACTACTACTACTACTACTACTACTACTACTACTACTACTACTACTACTACTACTACTACTACTACTCCTCCTACTACTACTACTACTACTACTACTACTACTACTACTACTACTACTACTACTAATAATAATACTACTGCTGCTGCTGCTACTGCTACTGCTACTGCTACTGCTAATGCTACTGCTGCTGCTGCTGCTGCTGCTGCTGCTGCTTCTACTACTGCTAATGCTACTGCTGCTGCTGCTGCTGCTGCTGGTAGTAGTACTACTACTACTACTACTACTACTACTACTACTACTACTACTACTACTACTACTCCTACTACCGAAAGCGCAAACCGTGGTTATACAACTAGATAAATACCAAAATATTTAATTATGAATTGATATATAATGTCTGATCGGCATAACATTTATAATTTCTGTAAATTCATTTCCCCATATGCCATTATGTGGCCTGGGTGTAAATGAAAAATCTGAATCTGAATCTGACAGAACAGATATTTCAAAAATACTATTAGTACTAAAAGACTGATAAATATGTAATTATATTTTTAATGTTAATTAACATTTACTCCTTTGAGCCCAGACGTCCACGAATCTTACGTTCTGGACAATCGTGCGTGTGAGCTGTTGGATGTTTTGAAACTGGTTGGACTGAAACCCGTTGCTGCCATATCCAGCGACGACCCCCCAGTTAGATGTGTTTCAAAATATTCAACAGAATATTTATTAAAATAAAAATGTTTTCATTCGTATTTATCCCTTGGAGTTCAAAGAGTTAAATATGTATATTTATTGAGCAGCTATTTTGAAGTATTTTATTATACTGAAAGACAGATGAATTTTTTTAATGTTTTTCCTTTTCACTTGCCCTTTATTTACTGTTTGTATGTTGTATGATTTGTACGTCAGTCTTTTATATATTTTTGGATATGAAAGGTTTTCCGCACGATCCATTGATCGTGTTATCAACAAAAAAAATAAGAAAGTAGTAGTAGTAGTAGTAGTAGTAGTAGTAGTAGTAGTAGTAGTAGTGGTAGTAGTAGTAGTGGTAGTGGTAGTAGTAGTAGTAGTTGTAGTAGTGGTAGTAGTAGTAGTAGTAGTAGTAGTAGTAGTAGTAGTAGTAGTAGTAGTAGTAGTAGTAGTAGTAGTAGTAGTAGTAGTAGCAGCAGTAACAGCAGCAGGAGCAGCAGAAGCAGCAGCAGCAGTAGTTGTAGTAGGCCTAGTAGTAGTAGTAGTAGTTGTAGTAGTAGTAGTAGTAGTAGTAGTAGTAGTAGTAGTAGTAGTAGTAGTAGTAGTAGTAGTAGTAGTAGTAGTAGTAGTAGTAGTAGTAGTAGCAGCAGTAGTAGTAGTAGTAGTAGTAGTAGTCGAAGTGAACGCACGCGTTTATTTAGCTCTGCAATTGCTGCCCGAATTTGCTAGTTTCTAGCGCGATTTTGTAGATAAATTTTATACATATATTTCGTATTAGTGTTTCCTTTCAAACTTTATGTTTAATTTGTAAATTCTTGTCTTGGTTGGAGCGCATTTTGTGTCTCCATTTTCTAAAGGCAGTCCTCTTAGCTGGCGGTTTCCGCCATTTAGTAGGGCTCCTCTTACTGTGGTCAATGCAATACATTTCTCGCTGCGCCAGTCTGCTATATCTATAGTTCGTAGGCTAGCGCATTATATTTGGCAAGATCGCTTGAGTGAGTGGATTTAATTCCTTTGTCATTTGTAAGCACAAGCCTAGTTCTTTAACTATATAAATCCTTATAGTCAGTTGGCTGTCCCCGGTCAACTCGAACAGACTAACAAATATATGACTGTAATATGTTAGTATGCATTAGGAAACCACTTTAATCGGTTAGGTGTTAGTGAACCACTTAGAAAGTGGTTCAAACTAACAAATATACGACTGTACTCTCTATTCGTATATTTGTTGGTAGACGTCAGGGTTTCAAAAGGGGGCACTATTTAATTAGTGTTCAGCTCTTTTCCTGACGTCTTGGTATTATATATTTGTATTACCCCTTATATATTGTAGTAGTATGGGTTTCCTCTTTTGTTAAAACTCCATGGCAACCTCCTATAAGCGTACCATGAGTCTTAAAATCACGACAAAGGCTTGGGGTGTTTCGGCAATTGAGGTGTATCATGGGTTGAAGGATGTAGTTGGGGCAGGGCCACGGGTCCTTCAAGGTCTCGTTAATGTTTCCAAATCTGTATGGAATGTCACCGTAGTTAATGAAGGTGCGAAGGAAAAGTTGCTCGACGAGGTCCTTGTCGTGAAGGGTGAGGTGTGTAATGTGGAGGAAATAGATTCTGATCGTCTATTAGTCAAGATGAAGGTTCCATTAGAGATCCCAGATGAACGGGTTATCACTGACTTGATCAAGTATGGCAAAGTGGACAAAGTAGAACACGAGACCTATCCATTTGATCGAACCTTAGAAAATGGCATCAGAAGAATTTGGTTTGAAAAGGTAGATCAATCTTTCCCAAGCAAGGTCACCATAGATGGTCGATTTATCTTGCCATTATGGTACAGGGGGCAAATCAAAGAGTGTAGAATCTGCTTAAGCACAGAACATCTTGCAACAAATTGTCCTAACAAAAACAAATGTCTAGTTTGTGGATCATCTGATCATTTTAAGTGGCGATGCCCGCAGAACAAATATGTCAAAAAGGGTGCTGATAAAAGTGCAGAGCAAGTTGTCTCTAAAGAGAATGTCATAGAACCGGTAGCTGCTGAGATTGTAGCTGAAATCCATACTAATGGGAAGCACGTTGCTCAGGAAAATGTCATCGAACCAGTAGTTGCTGAGATTGTAGCTGAAGTCCATGTTAATGAGAAGCATGGGGAAAAAACTAAGAATCCAATCGCTGTAGTTGCAGGCGATGAAATAGAGGTTCTAGATGAGGGGCTAAGTCGTACTCCAGTAACAAGTCAATCCAAGTTTGATGACAGAGAGGCTAATTCCACACAAGTTGAAGATGATGATCAATACCCTCTGGAGGAGAGTTTGAATTGAGGACAAGTAAAATTCAGGTCGCAAGATACTGAAACTAACTTTGATTTTCCACTGAGTACACTCAATCTAGACGATTTAAATAATATAGAGAAAGTAATTGGTGTCTCGGATCGATTGAGTGGAACAAAGCGACAGAAAGATGGAGAGAGTTCTGAATCAGAAATAGAGGAAAGTGATATAGAAGACGATAATATGTCGGTCGCTGAATCTGATATATCCATTCAAACACAGAGTTCTAAATCACCTGATGAAATGGTCATGTACAGGTCAGAGGCAGGAGAGGTGTTAGTTCCATATGTGACGGCAAATGGTGTTAAATATAGGCATCTGCGTCATGATTCAGATATATTAAAATATAAGCATTTGGAAAAAGTTGAGCTAAGTAATGCAGCGTTTGTGAGTAAAATAGGTAAATGGTGTAAGAGAGGGTCGAAAAAAACAAAATCTAGTTAGCTTAATAATGGCGGTTTTACACAGCATTTTATTACCTTTTATGCTAATTTGCACACTCAATTGTAGAGGCTTAAATAGTGACATAAAGCAACGTCACTTACTAGAGACTCTGAAAAATGAGCAGATTGACATTGCTTTGATACAGGAAACAAAAATTCAGAAGTCAGAATCATACGATAATTTAGAAAAGACTTCTGGATCCAGAATATTTTATTCGTTATCTCAAGATAATAGTGCAGGCGTAGCAATTGTTATACTCCCTCGTTGTTCAGCCCTATGTAAATATAATCTTTTCAGTATCAGATGCAAATGGTCGCTGGTTGGGAGTCACTCTAGATATACAACAAACACGTATCACGTTGCTGTGTATATATGCACCTGCATCTCATCAACTACGTCGTAATTTTTTTAAGGAGATGTCTAAAACAGCACTAGATAACATCACTGAAAACTTAGTAATGGGTGGTGACTTTAATTGTGTCATAGACAAAGAGAATGACAGGAATGCAACTTCAACTTATACTGATACATCACATAGACTCTTAAAAGAAATATGTGATAATGAAAATTTAGTTGACACACATAGAATATCAAAACCTCATGGTAAAGATCTTACATGTTTTTCGGTAGATGGTAAAGTTGGTTCAGGGATCGACAGAATTTATGTGAATAGTTTGTTAACAGGGTACTGGAGAGATGTTAATATTAAGCCAGTTGCATTCTCTGATCATAACATGGTTTGTGTAGCCTTTGCCAATGCTGACTGGGTAACAAAAGGGGTCGGGTTTTGGAAATTAAACACAACACTGTTGGGAGAAGAATTTTATAAGAATAATATAGAGAGTTGTTGGCAACATTGGATTAATAGGAAAGCATCATATAAGAGCACATTGCAATGGTGGGAGGATGTAAAACTGGATTTAAAGTATGTTTTCCGAAAGTATGCTATTAGAAAAGCATGGGAAATACGCAAATGCAAGAAAGCACTTCATCTATCACTGATGAAAATTAATGCTAAAGTAAATAATGGTGAAGAGAATTATTATGAATTACTGGTTAAAATTAAAAGTAAAATAAGAGATATAGAATAATATGAGTTTGAGGGTGCAAAAATTAGAGCAAGAGCCCAGATGCACGCAGACGGGGAAAAGCCAACCCGATATTTTTGCACATTAGAAAAAGCATGGGCAATAGATAAGGTGATGTGCTCATTAAACATGCCGGATGGTTCAACCGTCTTTACCAACAATGAAATGAGTACTATTATATGCAATTACTATGAGTCATTGTACAAGTCAGAGGGAATTGATGAAGATGCACAATTGGATTTGTTAGCAAATATAGACAAAAAGGTGTCAGACACAGGCAGTGAATGTTGTGATCAACCCTTAACACTAGAAGATTTAACTAAATCCCTTAAAGGAATGAAACTAGAAAAATCACCGGGATGTGATGGCCTTCCAGTTGAATTTTACCAAACGTTTTGGCACCTTGTAGGTCCAATAATGGAAGAATTAGGCACTGACATTTTTTAGAAAGGCCATTTACCACCAACTATAGCTAGAGCATACGTAAGGCTAATATATAAAGGAAATGACAGACGTCTAATTCAGAACTACAGACCAATTTCTCTACTATGTTTAGACTACAAAATAATATCCAGAGCACTAACATTGAAACTAGGTAGTGTTTTAGGAGAAATCATTGGAACAGAGCAGACATGTGCTGTACCCAGGAGGACAATTCTAACCAATACCATGGTAATAAGAGACCTTATACAATTGGTTGAGAAGGATAGCATCCCTTCAGCTGTGATTGCCTTGGACAATGAAAAGGCATTTGACGATGTGGAATGGGATTTTCTTTTTAATTCTTTGCAATCGTTTGGGTTAGGCTCAAACTTTATTAAATGGGTAAAGATTTTAGACACGGATATCAAGAGTAGCTATTTAGTGAACAATAAATTATCCAGAGAAATTGTCTTAGAACGTGGGGCTAGACAGGGGTGTTCCCTATCGCCATTATTATTTGTTATTGTGATGGAATCACTTGGCATAGCATTGAGGCAAAATAATAACTTTCATGGCACATGCATTCGTGGCATAGAAAGACCACTTAAGCTGTCACAATATGCTGATGACACAACTGTGTTTACCAGTTCAAACAATGATTTTGCAATTTTAAACCACGTACTAGAAAAGTTCCAAAATGCATCTGGTTTGAAAATCAATAAAGGAAAATCCAAAGGATTATTTTTGGGGCCATGGAAAGAGCGGAATGACAAGCCACCTGAAATCAATTGGTCTAATGATACCATTAAGATTTTAGGCATCTATTTTGGCAGGAAACCGAATACAATACAAAATTGGAATGAACGAGTATCTAAGCTTAAGAGAATATTAGCAAATTGGAAGCATCGTCGTCTTTCAATCTTTGGTAGAGTGATTGTTGTCAACAACTTGGCATTATCTGGGCTATGGTATACAGCATCTGTTGTGCACATGCCAAAACATGTAGAAAAGGAGGTTAATGAGTTGATATTGTCATTCATATGGGAAGAAAAGAATCATTTAGTTTCCCGGCCAAAAATGGTATTCAATATTTACGTGACTTGGTAAATCCGAAATCTCTTAGATGGATTGTGATGCAAGATGTAGCAAGAATAACATCAATGAGACATATTGATGCTCAGCGCTTATTTGTTAGAATAAAGAATGCAATACCTGCTGTATGGTTCAAATTGCCGAAAGCACGTGGCAACATTGATATGTTGCAACCAACATTAGTATTTATGTCAGAACATAAAAAATACAACATGGCATCTAGAGACTGGTATAATATTCTAATGCAAAGTCGGAGACAGACTCCTATTGTGGTTAGGCATTGGAACAATTTAGGATGCACGCCAAAGAACTGGAAAAATGCCTGGTAAGCAATACATATACCTTGTCTACCAGGAAATGCACGGGACCTGGCATGGCGATTACTCCATCGAAGGCTATGGGTCGGTCATCTTACTTATATGTGTAAAATATCAAGTACAGACCGGTGCTTATTATGTAATACTGAGGAGGAAACGATAGACCATCTATTTACTCAGTGTCGCATAACTACAGGCTTTTGGGTATATATCAATATGCTCCTTGCTAAATTTGGAACCAAATATGTGAATTTAGTGGCTGAAACAATTTTGTTCAAAGATTGCTCAACTATCGGACGAATCATTAATAGCAAGGAGAAAGAATTGTTAATAACCCTGTTATCTGTAGGAGTGTGGGCCATCTGGAAGCATCGGTGTTCAGAGGCCAGAGATAAAACCGGCAACAACCGTCAGAGAGCCATAAAAGCTATATTTCGATCATTGTTGATAAACTGCATTCATTATGAATTTTACAGGCTAGTAGAACATGGGAGAGAAAATAGATTTAAAGACTTATGGTGCAAAACTGTCCTAGTATCAATTGAATACGGATATCTTAAAATATCAGAAGCGGAACTTGTATAAGCTAGCACACTCGCTGCTTGCTGTATATTGATAAATGCTATTTTAATTTAATTTAATTGCCTTTATTTTAAAATTGTAATGCCTTAGGAGACTCTAATCTTGACGAATATCCTAGCCTTGGGATCAGAATATTTAAATATCAAATGAGCATTATGTCAATATTCTGGAGGTGATCCGATTTTCAAGTTAACAATTAGCTTCCTGTTGTAAATATTTACTGTAGGTGTATTTGTTCCAGGGTAATTTGCAAAAACTTACAATAAAGTAAATTTAGAATGTGAACCCAGAGCGCCATCTAAGTAGTCATAGTTTGTATACGTTTGCTTTGTGCATTATATTATATAAAGGCTACTACGTCCGTTGAGTATTTAATAATCGGCTAACTGGCGTCAATGAGTGACTTTTTGTTACTTATTGACGAGTCACCTCGCCACTTGTTGGCGAGCTGCACTCGCCATTTGGCCTACTACTATACGGTGTGCTGCGTTAAACTACATATGATCTACTTAGCCTGCCGGTCATGAATCGGCTCAATGGCATCAATGATTAGCAGTAGCTTACTGCTAATTATTGATGAGTGGCTTTACCACTTGTTGGTTAGCTATGCTCGCCATTTGGGCCTACTACTACACGGTGTGCAAATAGCAATGTCTTTGTTGAATTATGTTATGTTATCAGCTCTTTATTAATTATGTTTTCTATGTAGTTATGCCACGGTTGTGGTATATGATAATAGAGTATTTTAGCTTGCACTGTTTTGACATGTTAGGTTTGTATTGTTATTCTATTAATAAAGCCTGCTATTTCAACCGATTTTTTATGGGGGTTTGCAAGCCTTTTTAAAGGAGTTCCTCCGGGAAGTGTATCCGACTGCGTCAGCGTCGGATTTTCCAAAAAAAAAGAAGAAAAAAAAAGAAAGTAGTAGTAGTAGTAGTAGTAGTAGTAGTAGTAGTAGTAGTAGTAGTAGTAGTAGTAGTAGTAGTAGTAGTAGTAGTGGTGCCCTGTTTCGCAAAGATCAAGTAAGTCCAAAATTTGAAAAATTAAGTTTTATATATTTTTGGACTTACTAGGCTGTAGATTCGCTGCGATTGATTATTAAGAAACCTAGTAAGTACACACACATATCTAGGTAAATATTGTCCAAAAACCTAGTAACTCCAGGAACCAATCATATTGCATTGATTGGTCTTGAGAACTGCAAAACCTTGCTGTCATTGCAGCCTCCATGAGTGGCTAATCTCGTATCAAAGTAAAGGCACTACACTTAATTATTGGCTTACAGAGCTTGTATACTGATCCAATACAGTCAAAAATTCGTTCAGTATCAGTCCAGTAAACCATGGTATCAGGTAATACGTCATCTTATAGTTAGTGTTTGATCATTTGGATCTCAGCCATCATATCTAAACTGTTATTCTCTTTTGTAGAGGAAATGTGTGGAAAAAGAGGTTGCAAACTCTCCGCGTGGACCACAACAGGCACCAAAGCGAGTGCCATACTTCATAGGACATGCTGTAACGATGTCAATAAATGATTATATACCAGACCTGACAAGAGGAGAAGATAGACTAATGGTAAAGATAATAGAAACTCGATTTGCAAAAAGTCTGGAAGAAGCGATCAAACAATCTGAGGTATCAAATCTAAGTCCTGTGTTTTCTGCTAGCGTGAAACTCAGCACTCATACAATAACAAATTATCACAAAGCGAAACGTTTAAATGACACTAAAGTTGGGCCTCCTTTATTAATTGTAAGTGGCATAACCGTGTATGTTCGAGCTCGAAATGGGGTTCTAGATTTAGTTACTAAAGTCCACCGTCTAATTGATGATCTTACCTTGACGCAATGGTATGTCTTCATACCGCCTCGCCTCAATGTTACTGTCCTACCGATGAGAGCGAAGCCACCTGGTAATGTATTTGTTGGTGATAGCCATTTGGGACATTCGCCCATCTTCGATGGCAGCGAATCAAAGAAATGTAATTTGACAGATGATATAGACACAGGAAGATCTGAACGTTCTCATGCGATGCTAACAAACCTTTCAGGCTTATGTCCATTTAATGAATCGTCATCAAACTCCAGATATAGTTATAATGAGCAGACAGCTGGTATTGTGACATACACCTGCATGACCTTGTCATGTGTGGGCTTGGCTGGTGTTTTGGTGGTATATGGGTCGATACCAACTCTACGCACATTTGTCTCGACATTAACAATGAATCTCTCTATGTGTTTGCTCCTGTCACAGTTGCTCTTTATGGTGGGAATTGAAATGACCAATCACCGAATTGTATGCCGAGTCATTTCATGCGTTCTTCATTATTTGTGGCTTTGTGCAATGTTCTGGATGAACGCATGTGGCTTCCATATGTTTAGAATGTTTCGGACATTGAAATCTGCCATGCAGGTAACGAGAGTCACTGGTCATTACCGCATTTGTCCGTATGTCATTTACTGTTATTTCACACCGTTTCTAGTAGTTGCTGTTGGTGTGGTACTAGATGCAACCATGTTTGATGAGACAGGATATGGTGTGCATTACTGCTTCATTAACAACAGGGTACTACTGGCATACACATTTGCATTACCGATCGCAGGTGTTATTCTTGCAAATACGATATTCCTCGGATGCTCAATGCGGACAATTCAGAAACTGTCTCCATCAAGTCAACCACGAATATCTCTGTCGAGATCGTCCATTCTCATGTGCGCTAAGCTCAGCTCTGTCCTGGGTCTCACATGGGCTGTCGGGTTCCTGGCTACTTGGACTGGATTTACTCCGCTGTGGTATGTGTTTGATGTGGTAAACGGCTTACAGGGCGTAGTTATATTTGCAACATACGTGCTTACAAAACGCACCATGCGCGTAGTTATTGCATATGTTAACACCTCAAAATGACTAGACAACATAGTCTTAAATTGTGTGACTAGATGTCAGGAAGCAAAATAAACTTTTACATATAATGATTTCATTCCATATAAATTGATAAAATATTTACAGTTGCGAGGTTGAATTAGGGACATATGCAATTTCACATCTTCAAATATTATATTAATTTAATCGTTATGAAATCAGCGTATGATATGATTTATTTCGTTTCCTTACATCTAGGCACATAATTCAACCGTCTGAAAGTATACAATTGTATTTTCACGCAGCCTTTTGCGAATGTGCTTGTTTAATATTTGATGCTAACATCGAGCCAGTAATTCCAGTGGAATATTTCAAAATATTATTCTCTTGACCTGCAAATGGACTTTGCCCAAGACCACTACAGAGGCCGGTTTTTGCCAGCTTTGTTGTGAAGGAGTTGATGTTTTCCATTACCATTATGTAGATTATTATTTTGACTTCTAATAAGTAGAATGGATTATCTATGTATTGTAAGTAATTCAATGTTGTATGTAATGTTACTATGATCTGCGTTATCAGGAATTGTTACGTTATGTGTATTTAATATGTATCTGCTGTTGTCATATATCCAAATATGTTATCAATAATAAACAGGTGAAGCATCGAAACATGTCTTGTTATGATTTCCTCATCCCAGTGTGACAGATGCGCCATGCAGTCTGGCAGACATGGCAGCGAGCATCTGCTGTTCAGAAGATTGCCAAGAGAGCCTAGGTGTCGCTCCTAAGTTACCATTACAGATGTCCTGCTGGAACACTCTAATCAACGAGAACGCGAAAATGTGATCATTCTATCAAATACCAAGAAGAGAAAGCGAGTTTTAATATCCCGTAAATTGTACAATGTTCTTAGAACGAATTGACAGAAGCGTTGGCTTCACAAAAATTAATGCAATCACTGCATCGCCGTGTATTTTAGTCGACCTATACTATTTGAGAAAATCCATTTATTTGGCCATTTTACAATGGTTTCATCGATAATTCTTAATTTCCTTTGAATATCCAATTTTAAAGAGATGCTAATCCCTTCCCAAATGTTGTATTGCACCGATAGATTATGGTTTATAGATTCCATGGTATCGATGTCCTGTCCCTTTCCCCTATCTGTATCACAATTATCTGCTGTGTAGTATCAGGTAAATTTTGAACATTGATTGGCACCATGTTCTGTCCTCATCCCATAGTGTGTGACGTCAGGTAAGTGCGAATGCATTACATTCCTTATTAAGTAATAATCATCCCGTTGAATATTCTGAAACTAATTTGGCTGGAAGTTGATGCTGCCTATGGCCAAAATAATCAACAGTTTACCTGTATGATTGCTTTTGCACCACATTGCCAAACTATGGCTTGTACCTCTATGACTGAGCGTCTATACCGAGGCAGATATGATAGGTTCTTTCTGATTGGTTAATAAGTAGCCTGGATATATTTCGTTGTCCGTATGATAAAAAGCTAAAATATCAGGGATGGATTAAGGGTGACAAATTCTATCACATGAATGGTTACTTATAAGATAAGGTGAGATTTCCTTCAATGGCACATATCTCCTTTGTCCAGGTATGTGATTACGTTTTCATAAATCGATAGCTTGTGACATTTCATACGTTAGAAAGCAATTGGAGAATCCAGTTTTAGCCACGCCTCACCCATCTCTAGATAAGATCTACCCACAATGTTCCCGTGTTGGGATCAATCGATTCCTGCACTATCCGACGTTTGCGATTGACATATACACTGGATTCCTCCATTATATCTAATAATTAAACAATTATAATATCCTCTGTCGCGATTTGTATCTTGTGTGAGGTTGATCCTCGTTGTCTCAAAACATAAGGTGCTGTAAGAGAAGTGTTTTCCTTGGCATATTGGAAACTATAGACAGAATAGAGATTTCCATTTCTAGCTATGCTCTGACCATGTCTACCTAAGCCACGCCCATGTCTACCTAAGTCACACCTATGTCTACCTATGCCATGCACCTTTCTAGCCAAGCTCCGCCCACTGTGTACGCGTGATGGAATTGATTTACATCCTTTGAATTCTGGATTTCAAGTTAGAGGTAAGCAGTTGAATATTCTGAATATAAGTTGATTGGGGTGCCTCTAGACAAGACTCGTTACCTGCGCGCGCGTGCGTGTGTGTGTGTGCGTGGGTACGTGCGTGCGTTCGTGTGTGCGTACGTACATGCGTACGTGCGTGCGTGCGCAGGTGCGTGTGTCCGTATTCCCAACAATGAGAGAGAAAATTTACCATACAAGAGATCTTCCTCTAGTTCGTGCTTTCGCCGTCTCACTGAGAGAGCTACGTGGCGCTGCCATTTTCTCGGTAGCTGACCGTTTGACCGTGAACAACAAAGACATGCCAATCTTAACACTTTCAGTGGTACTATCGCCAGCGGCTGTTGAGGGGTTAATATTGCTATTTCTGTGACGATAACTGGGGATGGTAGCTAGAACGGGGGATTAGATTAAGCCAGCCCTTCTGGCGCAGATAGATACTGTTATTGTTGAATATGAAACTTTGAAACATATCTAGCAATACCGCAGACGGCCGTGTTGAACGCACACTATATGAGCGCTCAATCGTATGTCATTTTCCAGTCGATGGCACTAGCACGTGCAGTGCACGTGACAAGTTCATTTATTATGGCAGAGTCTCATTCATAAAACCCGCACGCCCATGCCTAGAATTATGTTTTCACGGAGGGCATGTATTACGTATCTATGCTGCGGATACAGCCCTCATTCGATCAATGTCAATGTTAAAACAAACAACACATACCTTTGACGTGGCCGCATGCTTGGTGTTTTATTTCTATTTTGCTGACAATGGCTGTTTCGACAATATCAAACTTATAAAACTAAAAGTAAACATCTTATTAAATTTGAGACAACTTAATACATGTTTGAGCTTAATACATATTCGTATCTTTAAAAGATGTTATTATAAAGTTTCAACACAATAAACTCAAGATAACATTTCTAGTCCAAAGACAAAAATTGTAATCTATATAAAGAAGAAAAACGGTCAAATGAGACCTGGTGCTGGAGACCAGGTCGGATCAGAATCTATTGGCATCTCTCTGCATCTCCCATCATTAACATCAGCATTCCAGTTTATATAGAAAGACAAAATAATCCTTTGGCCCGCTTTCTGTTGTTCATCTCCGCATACTAGTTTGCCGGCATAAGTAGGAACTTTGCCAAAGGGCCTTTCCAGTTTTGGCTATGTCCTGCTCATCACTAGCTAAGCTCCGCCCACACCTCGCTCATGTCGGGATAGATCGATCTCTGAACTCCCTGACAATCAATTTCCAGAAAACTATGCAGGTAAGTTGTTGAATATATTGAAACTAATTCGACTGGGTACTGTTTAAAAATAGTTAACAGCATGCTTATTAAATAGAAAAGAGAGACAATCCATACAGCAACGCATAGTCTGTCTTCAATTATGCGTTCGTGACGTACTTATCTACATCATTCTTGACATCATTGATTATGATGTCATTCTACAGGTCACGTAGTTAATTATGACGTCATATGTTGGATGTACAGAGTGGAAAGGTCTTTTTCATTATATCATGATTAGAATATATGGCAATACTATTGAGCAGTTCTTCTTTCTGCTGAGCACTGCATTCGGATCAAACGGGGCTTGCATTCATAACAATTTGTTTTTTGCCAAGCAGGACTAACATAATTTCCCTCGCATGGTCAGTCACCACATTCATCCAGGAATTATCTGCACAGCTGAATAACATATTTACTGAACAAACATTCGAACCATCAACTTATATTTTCAGGTCACATATCCCCAAAATACCAATTGTCTATTACCCTACAATCTCCTATCTGGAAATGCATTCATGGCTAAAAATCTCTCGCTTTCTTAATGTAATAATGATAATTCAGTTATAATGTCGGAACTCACAAAGGAGTTTACCAGGTGTTTTCTAGTCGGAAATTCTAGCAATTTAGTCCCATTGCATCTAAAGTATAGGAATCTTATTTCTAATCAGAAGTACCATCGCCGAACCAAGGGAAGCTTTAAATCAAAGCAATCAACATTGGATGTCCATTGGTGAGACATATTCTGCTAAACTGGTCATAGATTAATCAAGTACAACAGCAAACTGAAATTAGCATTCACATTCACTTGACAGAATACAGAGTGGTGGAGGAGATTGAGGGAAGGAGCATTTGTAATCTCAACCACGATTTAATTGTTATTTATATCTACGGTTCTCTTGAGCTTTTTGGCTTACAGTCCATGATAGTGCCTTTTGTTTCCTGGTATATGGTCTACGCTGCCCGATAGTTGGTGTCCATCAGTTCTACCCATTGAAATAAAACAAGCGTTGCTGCCAGGACTAGGGCCGTGATTCACTAGAGAGTTAATCAGGAATAACTCCATACTTCAGAATGGCGTTATTCCAGATTAAGTCTCTACTGAGAACACGGCCTAGGCTTACTTGCATTGCTTCTACCTCAGTGCATTAAACGCTGTTTTGTGATCTCAACTCCGTCTATTTGGCATTTCCGATAATGTATACACATCGTCTTTTCCGAGCACACGTTATACACGGAAATCTAAATTTCAAAATAAACACTAGACAAGTTGCTATTGAATATTTTAAGCCTAATATGACAGGAATTTGCTAAGGATTTTGATAGAGAATTGCCTGAAAGCAAGCGGTACTTAAGAAAACAACGACTTTCGGTCGCTTCATATTTAAATATACATTTAATTTGTTGTTTATGTATAACCACGCAATAACAATACTTAGAATGAAATAGTTTGATCAGGTTGGAAGGGATTGTAAATTCAATTAAAATGTCCATTCTAATTAACCCTTAACGCTAGGCCGATAACGTGTATTTAGATAGAACACTGTAGGCCGTGTCGGGAAAATCTCCTACACTACTCCCCTGTCCCTCGCAAAAGTATTTTGAGCTAAAAATATTTTAGCTATATTGTGCCAGCGCGTGAGTTCCGCGCGCACGCACAGGTAACTTATGTACTACATTACACAGTTATATGATGTTGATTGATGAATGAGATGATGATTAATAATAATGATCGATGGTTGGTTTACGTTATTTTCGATTAACTTCTTTTGAAGTATACGAAATACAATATACAATACAATATTTTATGAAATAAACAGTAATAATATGATCCAGATCACATATGAGTTTTAGATATACAGTATCCTACAAATATGTTGACAGAGTTAATAGAGGGATCCGTTTCTAGTCATACCCCGCCTGTTTCAAGCTCGGCCCACTCGTTACTCGTGTGGAATCGGACTAAAACCGCGACACCTTGCATTCCCAGAACCTAAATTAGTAACTATAGAGGTAATCAGTTTCATATCTTGAAACTAACATGACTGGGCCGTTGCTGCAACCGTTCACATTCGCACCAAAAACGTCAAGCTTGACATTTTCAAGGACAAATAATTCATACACTTTACAGACATATCGATACTCAAGTCGGAACTAATTGACGTCCTATTGATTGTGACATCAGCCCACATTTGACGTAATGGATTTTAGCATCGGATACTTGAGTGACAGATCGGATCCCTCCGTTACTAACACAATTATATTCTTGTATGTCCTTTCGGTAGATACTCATTACGCAACACAGGTAGCCACACACCCCACACCCCATGATCCCACTACGTAGAATTCAATATAATTCCCTAGGTTGCGAAATCGAATCAGAGACGCGGGTCCCCTAATTCAACTTCACAACCAAAAAAACCATACCGACTTACATGGAATGAAGTCATCGAAGATTCACTTCGCTTCACGACATCGCGCCACAATTCAAGCCTTCAAAAGCATACGCTCTTATCAATTGTATTCTTAGATACTCCAGCGCAAACATGCACATTTAAAGATATTCACACCAAAATAACCGAAAATAAAACTATTTATAAATTGCATACCCCTAGAGGCGCAAACCGCGGGCCCATATGTACTGAAACGAAACAAATCCCACAACATGATGCCCTAATCCCATACAAATCGATATAATTCCCAAAGATGTGAAATTGAAACAGAGGCACGAGTCCATAATTTAAATTCATAACAAAAAAATCACATCAATTCATACGCAATCAAATGATCATCCGCTAAGACCCAGTTCGCTTCATCACACCCAGACCCACAGTCTACATACAACCCAAACAACTTTACCCTCAGTCTTTCTGCTGTGAATATGCACCCTCAAGGAGAACGCGCTTTGTAAATTGATATCTGAAACTTCATATGAATTTAGTTAATATAATAGATACCACACTTTTTCCATTTCGGATTCTTCTTATATATACTTATAAATAGTATCTACTCGCAAACATACATCACTATATTTACACACATAATATTCTGTGTCACATCCTAAACCCCTAGCAATTGTTACAAATATTATAGACCTACATAAACTATACACGCGAGTTGCTGAAAATGTAAACACGGAATAAAAATAGTGTATGTGACTATTTAGTATGTGACTGTTCAACTGTAACAGTAGTCATATTATTATCGATAGCACGTTTGGCAAGTCGTAGATTAGGTGGCGGCCTCGTTTAGCAGGCCAGGCGTATATGTAATATATTAACATGAACATAACTTAAATCAATATTACAGATACTCGGTGAGTTAATGATGAAATGAAAAAGAGCAAAATTAAAGCTGTTTCAATATAATACTTTTATCGTTACTGATTAGGCGTATCGGTATTACTTATAGCAATACTATTTTCATCAATTTAGATAGGCAAATCGCCCTTTCTTATTGAAGCGTTTCATAATAAAAGTAGTAAATTTACACAGATGATAACTGATGATGTTGATTGTACTGTAACGACATACACGTCATTTTCACACCTTTCTAATTTGGGTCGAGTTCTTTTGTCAACTCGCGAACCAGCCGGATTATAACAAGGGTGTGTCTCGCCAGTACTAGATATGCATTGTCTAATGTAAGCATGTTAGTATTCAGGGGCGGATCCAGGAATCCGTGAAGTGGCGGGTCGAGTCGGGGGTCATTCCCGAAAATATGTAGAAATCTAGATGCTCTCAGAATGCATTCTGGAGGTAAATATGATGAATAAGTTGAACGTGACAATGCCCATTTTTACTGGAAAAGTTTCAAAACTTGACTTTTATAAGAGCAGCTGAAACTGCCCTTGTAATATTCAACATTTGGAATTAATGTAACTGCCATATGTTTGGCAACAGGCCAACTGAACTGTACTGCAGTCACTCTAATGACAACAATTTTCAGCAATATATTCTACTGTTACAAAAGCAAACCGATTATGCCCATTATATTATCATCCACAAACACCAGATAGAGTCCATTCTTACAGTACTATTTATGGCAAGACAGATAATAAGGTTGTGACGACAATGCATTAACTTATCATTTTATCCACCTATTAATATTCATAACTTAGTAATGCAAAATACAATTGTAAAGCGTCCATGGGAGAATCCTAATCCGATGCTATTTTAGTGTTAGTATTGTGAAGGTGCTGTCTTCAAAATTGTAGAGAATAGTTGCCCAATTTGATTCTTCAATGTTCACTTCGCCCCTTTATTAACATTTTGCACTACTTATAATATAAATAGGTGGATAGGTCGGTAGGTGGAGGAATGCATGAAAGGATGGATTGCGCTGGTTCACTTTTAAAAGGTTAGTGTGTAACAGTATCATATAGGCTACACATCATAGGTTGCTGCATAAACAGTCGGCATATGAACTTTTCCCAAGACCACGTCTAAGATACTTTCAAAATGATTTATTTCTGGACATGTTTTTGACAATATAGTCACATAATATAACAATCAGATAAGATCGTCTTGATAATTCCTACATTTCGCCTTCGGAGGCAATTGTGGGAGCTTATATTTGAATCTGTCACTTTCACACTTAACATGCTTTCAGCATGGAGGCGGTCGGGAGGCCGAGGCGATATGCATGTAGCCTATCTAATATTTGGTTTTAGTGTGGCACTTGCAGCGCTATTGCCTTCACTGTTGAATCATCGATGGAGATAGTTGTTGGCATTCCATGAGCATGATATGCTTTTACTTAGATAGTTGGGAAGATTAGAAACTTAAAATGATCAATAAAAACACCCGTGGTGAGCAGGGGTGGGTCCGGACCCGGCGGACACACCCCCCCCACCCACCTTGGATCCGGCCAGGTATTAGGTGTGCTAGGAATATTCTCTGTGAACGATAAACGCCTAGCCCTTTTAAACCCTGACATTCCAGTATCTCATATTGGGATAACAAGAGAAATATTTTAAATTCAATTCTACTATATGTTCTTGCTCTCAATGGAATCAGCACCGTTAAGTCAAATTATATTAAAAACATTCGGCAAATACATTCTTACGTCATAAATAATGTCAAGTACGATATTTATCGGGTCAAAGGGGTTAGTTCCTTTCTTTTCGTTTCCATTCAGACATGTCTACTAGAACGCATCTGTCTTGCGGCCAGAGAAGACGTTTTCAATATTAGCTAACTTATATTACGGGATCATTGGTCAGGTCAAATGTGAAGGCAATAAGCGTTACCCCATTCACGTCCTTCCCATTATAGCAGATATCAGGGCCCTCGTATACGCCTCATATACGTACAAGGTAGAAACAGTTTTAGTGGACCCATTTTGGAGGGTCACACGGTGGTAGCTCTTTACGATAGGTCATAAGACCATGTGTTTTAAAAGATCCACGATCCTGTGGCCACATTCTTAATAGGCATCAAACCATTCGTCTGTCAGTCTTTCCGGCCCATGCAGCCGCCCACCCATCCATCCATCCATCCATCCATCCACCCGCCACCCACAAACCACCCCACCGCCAGCCCCCCGCCACCCACCCACCCACCCACCCATCCATCTATCCATCCATCCATCCATCCATCCATCCATCCATCCATCCATCTATCCATCCATTAATCCATCAATCCGTCAATCCACCCATCCACCCATCCACCGATCAATTCATTCATTTCCACCACTACACAAAAGACGTTCATTAACCTCCAATGCAAACACTAGGAGTGCCGTAATGTCATTGAATCAATCGCGACATTACCGGCCGGTGTGATAAAGAAATCAACGCAGCGTGACGTGCTTTCGCACGTGCCTACCACATTTCTGTTTTCAGCAAATATTTTGATTTTGAATATGATTTCAAACATTCAAATATAAAAGGAAGTAACAAGGAATTATCACAAGAATATAATTTTTACCGATTCGTAATCTTGGATATCCATACATTCTGACACATAGTGTTAATAATTTTAGAGTTTTTGTAAAAGGATATAAATGCCTGTTCAAAGTCAACAGATGCTCATGTTTTCCTAGGATATTCGTTGATTTCCCATACATTGCTATGGGAGAGAATACAATCTACATATAATATAAAAAGGAAGTAACTTCTAACTTATCTAGATTATTATAATGCACATCGATAAATAGATAAATTATAAACACCGTATAAATAAAATATGGAAATAAGGATTGTATGCATATCTCCTCTTTGTTATGTAGTAACTTTCTGACCAACCTAGGCGAGAAATCCTGCGCATGCGTACTTGACTTCTGCCGCCATTGTTGGTCATGCCGTTCGTCCATCTATCTGCTCGTGTGTGCGTGTGCCGGTAACATTACATAAAGCATCACGCCGAGGCAAATATGATAATATCTCCTGTCCTGACCAGGGAAACATCCGATGGGGATTATTAGTCTATCCCTGATAGTGCCTGATATTGCATGATATTAGCTAATAATTAACCGTTCACAGCTAAATTTCTGCAAGAAAATCAGCATATTTTCTTATTATATATCCATTTCCAGATTAAGAGAATAGTATTTTTGAAATCTTACCACTAGAATGACTGGCTCGGGTACCCGAGCCAGTCATCACAGTGGTAAAAATTCAAAAATGGTATTCACTTAGTCTACAAATTGATTTATCACCGAGACCTCTGAAGATACAGAGTTTCGACGGTTTGACTAGCAAAGTGCTTAATTAGACAGAATAGAGGTTATTTATATTTCCATCGTGTCGGTTCTTCCGTTTAGTGGTGCATTAGTACTGGAGTGATGTTGAATTTTCTTAAACTAATTTGCCTGGTCAAATTACCCTAAACGCTGTCCGCAGTCGGCTAGAGACAATGCTATTTGTTTTAACGCTTGTATGGTGAATTCGACCAAAATTAACCTCAGTAATAGTCCTGAGAAATGGCTATTATCAGGCCAATAGGGGGCTATTTCTTTTTAGTTTATCACTCTCGTTACTAGATCAGTATCATAGTCAGCCATTGCATTTGGAAAATGTTAACGAATAGTGTTCTATTGACCTGCAAATGGACATTTTAATTTTTTTTCTTGATAAAATTAAAGGAATTTAATTGAAAATCCCAAATGCTAGAATTGACCACATAAATACGATACATCGTGTTGGGAATTGAAAATTACGGAACCCAAAATTATACTTAATGAATAGATGGTGTTCATTAATATACAGGTTCGCGAATTAATAATGGTGTATAAAAAGGTGGTTTCGTAGTTGGCAAAGTAGTTCCAAGCGCGTGGTAAAGTACAAGTAATGTCACACGAAGGATACCGAGCCTCTAATCTACAGACCTTGCAGCCTCCTGAATCCTTCACATGTTGTAGTGAGTATTTACACAGCAGCCAGTTAAGTGTAGGCCCACGCACGCACGCACGCACGCACGCACGCACGCACGCACGCACGCACGCACGCACGCACGCACGCACGCACGCACGCACGCACGCACGCACGCACGCACGCACGCACGCACGCACGCGCGCGCACACACGCACGCACGCACGCACGCACGCACGCACGCACGCACGCACGCACGCACGCACGCACGCGCACGCGCACGCGCACGCGCACGTGCACGCACACGCACACGCACACACACGCACTCACACGCACGCACATACACGCACGCACATACACGCACGCACTCATGAACGCACACACCCACGCACATACGTGCACACATACATGCACACACACGCATATGCACTAGCATGCATGCACGCGCACGCGTATGCGCGCATGCGTACACGCATGAACGAATGCACGCACACAATCACGCTATGCGCGCACGCATACGCGTACTCACGCACGCACACATATGCAAGCTCACATTCACGTCTGATATTGTTGATTATGTGGTATTGTAATGTGGCCTTAACGCTCAGGTTTTCTGTTTCTAACACACTCGAATATGGTCATGGCGGAACCTGATTCAAGACCCCACAATTCTGAACATGATTTCACATAATAGTAGAGTCATTTTCATGGAATCCGTGACCATTATGTTCCTACTTTTTATTTCTTGTTTATCTGCGTGCCTTGGCCCATTTAGAAATGATTTAGCTCCTATGTCCCTCTGAAATATGGGGGCTAACTCCGCTAGAACATGTTTTCCAAAATGCGGCTGTCATTTTAACATCCAAATCCAAGATGGCCACTGTGGGCCTTGTGGAAAATCAGAAAATTGTTCAATTTAGGAACCAATCGACCTATGTGCAGAAATGCAATGTCTTCTTCCCGGAAATCGATAGGTTAATTATTGTCCACTTTTGAAGTGATTTTCTGAGATATTAAACAAACGCGGATGCTCATTAACTGTGACCTATGCATTCTTAAATAAGTGTGACACACCATGGTTGCAACCTTGGCAGCTTGACCTTTTACCTGTAAAACCCATTAATTGGCTTCTGATTTCACTTGATGTAGGTTGTGATATGATTATCCAATCCTGAGATATACGCGTTGTTAGAAATGTCAAAAATGTGACCAACCGACAGACTGACTGACCGATATACCAACTTATGCTATACTATCTTATTGTTCTGACCAGCAATGAGAGTCTTCGCACTGACACCTCCATAGTAGAGGATTTCTACAGCAGATGTGCCTGCATTGTTCTGTAATCCTACTGGCTGAAATGCCCGCAAGCGAATCTTATTGTCTACCGAGGAGAAGGTGAATGTCTTTGATTATAGGAAAGTTATCTTCTGACTTCATCTAAATATATATATATATATATATATATATATATATATATATATATATATATATATATATATATATATATATATATATATATATATATATATATATATATATATATATATATATATATATATATATATATATATATATATATATATATATATATATATATATATATATATCATTGGTACACCGTCTGACGCAGCATATGCTCGCTGTCTTTGACTGTGTGTTTCTGATTGTGTAGATCGGTCACGCTCATGATCCGCTCTGTATATGTGTGCCTTGTCTGAACTGTGTGAACCACTTTCTATAATCCCCTAAGTTGTTATTGGTAGCATCAGTCTTCTCTTAATCTTCAGTGGCTGGGGCAGCCAAGCACCAGATGAGGCACGTCTCAATGATCGTCGTATATGTATCAGTTTTTATAATTGGTGTCATTCTCTTGCAACATGCTCTTCTACACCTTCCACATCGTGCCATTGGCAATAGCCAGACTCTCCTCTGTCACATAATTCTGAACGACTGCTTCAAGCTTGAGAGAACGGCTCTCTTCAGGCAGGCCAAAAACAGAGGCTGTGGCTTTTGTTTCCGCCTATGCTGTCATTCCATTCATACCATCGCTGTCTGCTTTTTGGACTTCTTAGGTTGTAAATGATCTCATTTACTTCGCGGGATTCATCATTCAGTGAGTTAACCATGGGTTTACTCTAACAAAAACGCATCCAATCTTCCGTTGCAGATCAGCAGTGAATGTTTCTGAAGGCGGGCTTCGTGAGTGCATAGAATGAAGTGTTTGACTGGTATGCCAACCGGATTTCCCTTGCGGTCAGGGAGATATGCATGCAGATCATCCACATCGTGCGCATCAGTCTTGATTTTCCTTGCGATGCAATGGGTCTGTTTCATTTTAGCATGTTTCTTGCAGTCGGAATGGTGGTGCACGCTGGCCTGCATTCTGTTTACGTCATTGACGCTACGAGTGTTGGTATATAACTGTTTCTCATTATTTAGAATGGCAAGCCAATCCGACTTCATTTTCGTAACCTTATTCATTATTGACTCAATCCATATGGCAAGGGCCACGATAAGGTATGGCTTCCAATTCATGGACTGGGCCAACAGACAACTTTAAATCTATGCAGCCTGTTTATCAGGAAGATTGCAAAGAGCTGCAATGAAATCTGGAAGGTGTCGTCCATTTGTGTCGTTGTCATCCATGGCGGCATGCGTTTTATTGAAGATTAGAACTTTTTGGTTTAGAGTTTCCAGAGCATGAATTCTTTTAACACTGCCACCAAGCTTCTGTAGCAACTCGCTCATTTCAATGCTTGTGTAGTCTTCCGGCAGGTCATCGGGATACTTCATTTACGGGTACAGTTTGGCAATAGATGCGTGGCTTTTCGGGGACATAGGAGAGGCATTCAAGATCGCGACTAGAGTGTGGTGAAGTGTTCAGTGTCATGTAGAAAAGCCTCAACGCCCACATAGCACGTTTGAAAAGTTTCCCACGTAGTGAGTGGCAACCCAAGCCCTGAGCGGTCACACTGGCTGTCACTATGATGTGTGATATCACTGAACCTTTGAATCGTTTGTAAATGGCATTGGTGAAGGGCATTTGTGTATGGAAGGACAACATTCTTTTATGAGAAGCGCCTTCAGAGAGTTCTGCTTTACAACTGAATCAGGTCCATAATTGGAAAGTATCCGCTTATCAGCTGAGTGGCTACATAGCGTGCGTAATTCATGGCCTTTGAAGATAACTGGACATATACAAAAATTTTAAATATTCGACGAATTATTCAAATTTTTTGTAATATCAGTGTATTGAATTTGCCTATATTTGATATAAATATGGGTAATATATGGCTATGTTGATATCATATATTTTGTTGATTTTTATGCCTAGATTGCGGAAAAATGCACCAGTTTACTTTCAGAAATAAAAAGTCCTCTTAACAAGGGGTTTGGGTGGGATGGTGTGGCGGTGAGGTGATGTGGGGGTGGTGGGGGCGGGGTGTGCAGCGGAGGGAGCTTGTCCCCAGGCAAGCCTCACGAACCCCCACCATACGACAATAAAATCCAGTTAATCTACCTCAGATAGGGTACAACCTGTAACAAGTTGTAACATAATTTTTCCCCTTTGTCTGTGGTTCAGGGACTCCCCAATTATAACATATCAAATGTCCACGAAATCCAATTAAGAGATAGGGTTCAAATTCGTATAATTATGCTAATTAACTTCGGCCATCATTATCTGAAAATTGAAACTTTCTACACATTTTAAATTCAGCATGCAAACATAGTAGTAATGGTGTTAATACCCATATTTTCAGTATCAGGGAATTCAATGAGCATATTGTTAATCTTCTGAATTTATTAACCCTCGAAATATGGTAACAAAATTTTTAATATTTCCTTATTGACAGTCACTTTGCAGGCCATGAGGAGGCTATTTTTGAAAATTTACCCCTATGGAATGACTGACTTGGTTTCTGAGCCAGTCATTCCAGTGGTAAATTCACATACATAGTCTGCTCCTGATCTGCAAATGGACAGTCCTGGAGATTACTGCAGCGGCCGCTTTGGGCCGGTTAAGTCACAAAAGGGTTAATAACACCAATTATACGCAATAGCCATCTCCTCACCCCACCCCACCCCACCCCCCCACCCCCCCCCCCCCCCACCCCACCCCACCCCACCCCACCCGACCCATGTACTGCCATTAACGAAATCCGGATCTCGCGTTACAACTTTACTTCTAAACTTGGTGACAAGGAGGAAAATATATCATTTAAGGAGACTTCAATAACACATTGTCATCTTCATCAAGTGCCTTTATGCAGTTAGAACAACTGATATCTAAAAACACATTTATATCAGAAGGTATATTTCTCTAATCATTAATTTAACTTTGTAAAACACCTCTGAGCAGTTCAGTCTGGAATTGGCGCCATACAAATACATACATACACACATACACTTTGGCAAAATAACTGTTGCAAATTCAATTAAATTGTCCAAAAATCATTGATAACAAGAAGATAACTGAAAAGCAATTTAAATACCTGTTTGCAAAACAAGATTCAAATTCAATGACATTTTAGCTTCCTCCTATTTGAACTATCTGAAAAACACAGACGACTTCTTACCCCAAGTCTTTAAGATCTCGGTCCCTCAAATTCGTAGAGCATTTACCGACTACCCTGACACCAACAGACCAGACTGAGAAGCAGTAGCTCTATCAGTGCTTAGTCTGAAAGGCAATGATTTTGAATTCGCTGCTGAGGTTTTCCAACAAATTTGTGGCTATGCAATGGGCAAGCGTTTAGCCCAGGTTTCACTAACCTTTACATAGCAGAGTGGGAAAAGGAAGCACTCGACCATTTACTGCAGGTACCGCGATGACATTTTTATGATCTGGCACACATACTAAGGAAGCATTTGACGAATTCTTGGCCATTCTGAATAATCACGATCGGCATATCAAACTAAAAGCTAAAATTGATGAGATGTTCATATGGTTTCTAGATGTAACCTTACACAAGGGTATCAAGTACGAAACAATTTGAAACATAGTCTACAAAGTTTATTTTAAGGCAACCGACTCGCATCAACTACTGCACAAGTAATCATTCCATCTGCCGCATACTTTCAAGGGGCTTGTAAAATCACAAATAATCCGTTTTCATAGAAATTCGAGTAATAGGAAAAACCTTGAATCATCATGTTCGATCTTATTTAAAGCTATCAACTCTCAGTTGCTAAGTAAAACAATGTCTGAAACATTGTGTAATTTAAAAATCATTCTGGATAATGCCAGAAATTCTCGGGCTGCTAAAATCTATCATAACCGTCAGATTTTAGTTGAATTATGATCTCGGAAATGCAAAGAAGAGGTGTAAATTGAATAAGTTTCTTCCCTCCTAGAGTACATTCATAAGCTTTCAAAACAAAGATTGTGATTCTGAAAATGTAATTTAGTTAATTTCATGCAAATTGTGTCCGTATGTCAAAGAAACAAAAAAAAAATCCACTGAAATGGCATGCAACGAGACACCTTTCAAATTTTAGACAAGAGAAAGATGCACATGTGGCTGAATATTTTAATTTTCTTGATCATTTACTCCCTCGTGACTTCGAAATCATAGCTACCGAGCAGCTACCGCTTTAAAGATACAACAAAGGAAATTTTTAAACAAAGAAACGTGGATTAAAGAAACGTAAAAAAAGTAAAAATATCTGGGATGTACACCATCAATTCCAGTCAATCCGTGTAGTTGTGAGGCAGGTGATTGAAAGCTATTCTAGTGAAAGAGGATTTATGTCCTCTGGATGCTGATCTAGTGGTAAGCTACTCGGCCTCCAAACGCTAGGAAGAAGTGTTTCAGAATTCACTAGTTCGAAACCCGCCCGGCTCGAAAATAAAAACTGGCCAGACAGAGAAGCAATAGCTCTATTTGAATTCGATGGCGAAATTTACCAACAAATCTGCAGCTGCGCAATGTGCAAGCGCTTTATCCCATGTTTTACCAATACTTATGTAGCAGAGTGGGAGGAGGAAGCGTTAAAAAAAGTGTCTAAAGCAGCCGCTCATTTATCGCATGTACCTTGTTGATATTTTTATGATTTGGCAACACACAAAGGCCGAGTTTGACGAGTAGTCTAATCTAGATTGCAACTCTGAAAATGTCATTTATCTAATATCATGCAAATTGTGTCAAAACTGAATGTCGGTTAAACCAAATGCCCATTATGATGGCGGGCAACTCGACATCTTTCAGATAGTAGGCTAGAGGTAGAGACACATGTTGCCGAACATTTTAAGCTTCCCGACTATTTCGTCGCTCATGACTTTGAAATTTTGTGGATTGAACAACCACGCCTTTCAGATACATCTGAAGAAACTGCTAAACAAAGAATACGTTGATTATCATTTTTGGATTAAAGGCCTCAAAACACAGTGCCCAATGAGCATACACTCGGACCAAGACTTATCTGATCAATGTGAAAAAATTCCATTCATTCTTACCTATAATTGGAAAAACGTTGAAATTTCTATAATCCTAAAAGTCAAGTGTATCAAAATTTCAGAGGTTTTCATAGATATCTACAGGAGAAAAGAAACATCTCAACATTTGCGTTTAAGAAAGAAAAATCCGAATATATGCGACATCTTGGTAAAAACAAAATTCAAATATCTATTCAGAAAACCCATCTCAATTTTTCAACATTAACCACAGATAGTCCCATATGAATCGTCAGTGTGTCAGTATATCAGATATGTGAAAGCTAATCGGCCAAAAAATAAAAAATAAAATAAAATAAAAGTACATATACTGCCAGAGCCGTGCTGGAGTCAGAGTACAATAGGCGTAAAAGCCTAGGATTGAATTGTGGCAGGTGCATCCACAGATAGTCCCATATGGATCGTCACTGTGTCAGTATATCAAACATGTGAAAGCTGGTCGGCCAATCCTTGACTTTTTAGTCTTGGTGCGGTGGTCCAGTGGAAAAATGCCTGGTTGCTGATGCTATGCTGAGTTGCAGAATGGCGGTTCGATCCCCCGACCGGGAGATGGTGATCAACAAATTAAACTAATGGGTGCATGACTGTCGGCTAAGTTAGCACATGGAAATTGAAGCCGCACGTTGCCAGTGCGTCAATAAAAATTGTGCATCCGCCACCTGTTGTCCCATGCATCATAATTGTATTATGTGGGTGACACAGGAATAAAACGTATGCCATATCGTGCTCCCACTTTATACTAAAATAAATTGTATTTAAACCAAGAATTTCATAGCGGTGCCACGAGCGATCCCCATGCATTTTTACTCATATAATTAAAAGAGAACATACCTGGAGGCATGTGTTTTTATTTCAACATTCTACCCACACATATCTGCATAGTGTATAACTTAAAGGAAATCTCATCTTATACTAACCATTCAGGTGATCGAATTTGCCACCCATAATCCATCCCTGGCGTTTTAGCTTTTCATCATGACAACAGCGAAAGATGGTCAGGCTTTATTATCTAAATGTTGATACATCTCTACAGCCTATGATTTACTTTTCAACCAATCAGAAAGAACGTAAAGTGTCTTCCTCTGTATATATGCTCAGTCATAATGGTGACAGCTATAGTTTGGCAATGTGGTATAAACCCAATCATACAGGCAAACTGTTGAATATGTTTAAACTAATTTGACTAGAAGTTGTTGTTGCCATACCGGAGGAGTATTAGATAATAAGAATACAATGCATTGGCACTTACATGACATCACACACCATCGCTTGAGGAGACAAAATGATGGCAATCACTGTTCAAAATTTAAGGGATATTACAAAGCAGGTAATTCTGGTACAGATAAGGGAATGTAACAGGATTATGAATGATATGGAATCTATAACCCGTAATCTATCGGTATAAAACAACATTTGACATGAGATTAGCATCAATTCTAAAAGGAAGAAGGGGCCATGGAGTTAACCACTTCTATATAACTCAGCCTGGCGATTGCTGAATATATACAAGATTAATGTCTGAGTAGCAATGTCTGAGTATACAAAGACCTATATTTTACGGATATTTCATCGGATTTATCTGATTCCCAAGAGGAAACAATAAAATATGCATTTTTAATATATTTTTTCTAATATCTTATAAAAAGTAGTAAATTTTATGATTTCAATGCGTTGTCCTTACCTACGATCTGTCACATCTTCTCCATTAATTCCAGACAGTTAGACACTGGGGAGATAGACACGCTTCCTCATTGGTCCTCCAATGCCACGTGGATATCAAACGAGTATGGTTTATTTACCCATATATAGAATGGCCAAAGGCTATGTGTTCTGGTGGGGTTGTTTTCTATACAAAAACTCCCACCAGAACATGCCCCATTTGGCCATTCCATATGTTGGTAAACAGACAACGCCACATCGGAAACCACCCGGCGTGGGCGGACCAATGAAAACCAGGTCTATCCTTTGGTTTAATACTTAGATTACACATCTGTACTATTCAATAAACAGTCTGTTGAATATTGTGAAACTAATTTGCCATAGACAGCAACAGCCCCCAGTCAAATTAGATTCAAAATATTAAACAGCTTTGCCTTGGATTGTTGGAGTCTCACATAGTTGGCTTCTGTTGGGACATTCTCTGCAATTTCCCTTGCGTTGGACATCTCTTCGTTTAACTTTTGCAGAGACATACTCCAGTAAGGTCTGTAATTTTTCCTGGATCCCCTAGGAATGCATTTGCCAGCAGCAGAGAGTAAAGCAGATATAAGCTCTTTAACAACTTTATTGATATTTTGGTTTTTGACATCAATGTCTTTTACCAATCTGTCACTCTCTTTCTGATATCTGTCCCAGTCTGCTTTCTTATAGTTCCATCGAGGAGTCTGATTCCGGTCAATCTCAACATCCATGTTAATGGTAATGAAAACAGGGCGGTGATCACTGCCTCTAAGTTGTTCCCCAACAATACGCAAAGATTCTTGATGTAGATTTTCTGTCGAAAATGAAAGATCAGAAGAACTTGAGGTATGCCATCGTCGTGAGTATAATGTAGGGGGTGGGGGTGGTCATCTGCCTTATTCAAGAGAATCAGCTTCTGCTCATCCATCCAATTTGCTATGTCCTCACCCCTCCTATCAGTAGAATGATAGCCCCATAACTGAGAATGACTGTTGAGGTCACCAGCAACGATAGTTGGATCTGGGTGAACTGGGATTTTTCTTGAGATTCAATGGTTGATTATTATGGCAGTAATAATTGAAAACAGTGATAGGATGTTTCTCTGGAATTATCTTGATTGTGAGAATTTTAGGTCCGTCCATGTCTCTCTGAACATCAATGGCATTTAGGTTATTCCGGACCAGGGTTATGATTCCTCCTTTATGTCTTCCATCCCTGTCAGATCTGAAGCACTGAAATCCTCTTATACAGAATCTTCTGTTGGCATTCAGATGAGTTTCTCGGATGCACGCAACATCTACGCCTTTCTCCTTGAGAATTTAGCTAAGCTCCGTTTTCTTTTTAGAAACTACTTCAGCATTCCATTGCATGATAGTCACCGGTTTGCTTACTTGCACTTTAGGTTGGACAACCGTCTTCCTTTTTCTCCAATGTCCACGAACCTTACCACCAGTAGCTTGGGTGGACCCTTTCGAGGCTGCGGGGCCCGGTGCTGCACATGCATGGCAGGAACTCACACGGCGAGCACCATGACGGATATTCATAATATTAACTGTCTTGAAAGATGAGTTGTTTAGTGCTATGGTTGGCCACTCGCCCCAAATACCTGGCTTGGTACCCAGATAAAGTGTTACACCCCTGCACCTGACGCAAGATCAGAGATCTTAGATCTACATTGAGGCCGAACACTTGTAGCAGGGGGTGGGGTGGAATATCATAGGGCTAGATAAGACTACAGACTCTGAAAAGGAGAAATAGATCACCACCACATGATAGACGCTAGCAAGAATTATAAAAATATAATGAAACAGTCGATTGCCAGATATAAATATAAGTGCCATAAGGAAATCAGGGCAATGAGTAGCAGTAAGCCAAAAGACTATTGGAAAACTGATAAAACGAAAAGAAACGCAAGAGCAATCTACAATAAAAGCAGAGGAAATGTATGACTTCTTCAATTCCATAAATGAGGTAGTTTTTTATACAGATTCAGAACGTATACAGATCAATGAAGACATCCCAGACATCACAGACGAGCGCAACGCAATACATTCCCTACTACAACTGAAGAAATTTCCAAATCTATTAAGCAATTAAAAACAAGTAAAGCCGCTGGGTCAGATGGAATATTAAATGAATGTTACTCTACAATGAATGCTGATCTACAGAACAAATTATGTTAAACATTTATAAAAATCCTGTTTGATGCAATTCTAGATTCCGCAGTAATTCCATACGCCTGGACAGAAGGTATCATTATCCCAATATACAAACGTAAAGATAACCCGAACGAACCAAAGAACTACCGGCCAATTACATTATTCAGCTGTTTAGGAAAACTCTTCACGTCCATAATTAGTAGCCGAATAAACACAGCCCTTGGAAGTGCCAACAAAATATGCGAAAACCAGGCAGGATTTAGAAACGGCTATTCCACTACTGATCACATTTTTACGCTATATACCATGATAACAATATTCAAACGAATGAAGAAAAGACTATTTTGCTGCTTTATAAACTTTCGTCTCGGTGTGGCGCGATGGTCTTTGGTTCAAACTCAGGCAACATAACATTACAGGTAAAATCTTTAATGTTATTAAAAGCATGTACAATAACATCATAAAGTCGGCAGTTAAATTCAATAATGCGCAATCACAACCAATTACCTGTATACGAGGAGTCAGACAGGAAGAGTATCTTTCACCTATATTATTCGCAATTTACCATAATGATCTAGAGCACTTCCTTCAGAACCGACAATGTAAGCCGATTGAGCTGCGAAATGAGGAAGAAGATTTAAACATCTTACTCACTTTATTAGTCCTGCTGTACGCTGATGACACGGCTATGTTAGCAAACAACACAGATGATTTACAGGAAAACCTAAACGCTTTTGACGAATACTGCAATATATGGAAACAAAACAAAAGTCATGGTTTTTGGCAGCACAAAAAGATACTATAGCAAATTAAATTTATGTTTAAAGATGAAAGAGCTAGAAATAGTGGATAGCTACAAATATCTCGGGATACACTTTTCTAATAATAGTCGTCTCATCGTGGCTGAAAATAACATATCAGAACAAGCTCGTAAAGCCACGTTCGCACTGCATTGTTGCGCCAGAGAATTGGACTTGTCAATTGACTGCTACGTTAAATTGTACCATCAAACGATCGAGCCGATTCTATATGGGCGCTGAAGTCATAGGAATAGAAAATTGCAGCTTACTAGAGAAAGTAAATCTAGACTTTCTACGATATGTTCTAAAAGTTAAAAAGAGTACACCAAAGTATATGATATATGGCGAGCTCGGGGAAATTCCAATTCAAATAGTTATAAGAAAACGCATGATAACATATTGGCTTAAGTTTATTTCAGCTGGCACGCAGTGAAAGTGGCTAAACTACAAAAAACAATGCTAGACACAACAGGACACAGTTACCTCTGGACAAATCTAGTAATAAATAACTTTAATGAAACAAAAATAAGAATAACGAAAAGCCTTGAAGAGCAATATATCCAAACATGGCAAACAAGACGAGCGACTCCTGGAAGGCGAAAGTATTAACTGTTTTAAGCCAAATTGGGGAACGGGAAGACTATCTTCTGAAGCTAAATGATTGCAACATAATTTTATTTACAAGGTTTAGTACAAGTAATCATCAACTTCCGATAGAAAAGGGACGATGGTAATGAATCGCCAGAGAAGAAGGAATTTGTCCTCTTTGCAAGCATAATGAAATGGGAGACAAATCACCGAATTACATGCCAAGTCATTTCATGCGTTCTTCATTATATGTGGCTGTGTGCTGTGTTATGAATGAGCGCATGTGGGTTCCATATGTTCAGAATGTTTAGGAGATTGAAATCTGCCTTGTGGGTAACGAACGGCACTTGCCATTATCGCATTTGTCACTATGTGATTTATTGTTATATCACATCGTTTCTAATAGTAGCTGTTGGTGTGGTACTAAATGTAACCATGTTTGGTCAGACAAGATATGGTGTCTACTATTGCTTCATCTACAACAAGATCCTGCTAGCATACACATTTGCATTACCAATCGCAGGGGTTATATTCGCAAATACGATATTCCTCGGATGTTCAATACGGACACGCCAGTCAACCACGAATATCTCTGTCGAGATCTTCCATTCTCATGTGCGCTAAGCTGAGCGTTGTCATGGGTCTTACATGGGCTGTCGGGTTCCTGGCTACTTGGACTGAAGTTACGCCGCTGTGGTATGTGTTTGATGTGACAAACGGCTTGCAGGGCCTGGCCATATTTGCAACATACGTGCTAAAAAAACGCACCAGGCGCGCAGTTATTGCATATGTTAGCAGCTGAAGATCACTAGACAACATAGTCAAGAATGGTGATTTAACCATCATGATGATTGATCAGTTATCAAGCACGCCATTGCCAATCACAGCTCATATGAATAAATGCCTTTCTGAACCCAAAAAGACTTCTATTGGGCTAGGTACGGGCGGATTTTGGCTTTCTGCCGGCCCAGTAACCTGGGCTATCAGGGATATTTACTTTATATGTTCTCTAATATTTACTATGTATCTGATGTTGCCATATATCCAAATACGTTATCAATAATAACCACGTGAAGCGTCGAAACATGTTTTGTGATGATTTCCTATGTCCATTAAGACAGATAATTATGAACTCATCGTATACTTGTGCCAGTAACCATGTCCAAAACACTGGGATTTCCACAAAATTCGGTATGTTACGAGCCTTTGAAACAATTAAACGTTCAAAGACCCTAGATGCACTACACCAGGCCAGGTGTAATAAAGCTGGGTTACGACTAGTGAGACTACTACATACAGACACCAAGCTCAAAGTACGAGTCAAGTCGATGAATTGTGCAGAGTTTGAGACATCAATCGGCTCCCCACAAAGTGCCAGAATTCACCTTTGCAGAGTATCCGCCTATCATCTGAAGTCATATGACGTCACAATAAGATAAGTGACGTGTAGGATGACGTCTTAATCATTACGTCATAAAAGATTATATTTGGCCCGTCTTTATCTCTCAGTAGAGGACACGTTGTACGAATTGTATGTCTCTGCTATTTAATAAACATGCTGTTGAATATTTTGAAACTAATTTGATAGCAGCAACAGTGCCCAGTCAAATTAGTTCCAAAATATTCAATAGTTTACCTGTATAGTTTTCTGGAAATTGATCGTCAGGGAATTCATAGATCGATCGATCCCAACACGAGCGAGTTGTGGATGGAGCTTAGCAAGAAATGGGCGGGTATCGCTAAAAATGGAAAGCTCGTTGTATGACTTTTGGTGAATTTACATTGTGTTGAATAGTTTGAATCCGATTTACCTGGTGGGGTGGGGGTGGGTGATACTGCATTAATAAGAAATCCCACTCAAACAATGGGTTTTTTTTAAATCTGGGAATTCAAGGTTCAAAAGGTTATAATAAATTAAAATGCTTGTGCAAAGTAGGCGGAGCTTAATTGAAATGAGCGGGGCATAGCTCAAAATGGATAGATCTATGGAGGATTCCCGTTTATCCATCAATCATGTGACGTCAGACGTAGCTAAGTTCGCCAGGAGCGCCTAATTGATTACGGAATAGGCGTACGAATTGTATATCTTTTACAATTTAATAAAATGTCAGTTGAATATTCTAAAACTAATTTGACTGGGCGCTGTATCCCCCAGTCAAATTAGTTTCAAAATATTCAAACAGGTTACCTGTAATGTTTTCTGGAAATTGATGGTCATGGAGTTTAGGGATCGATCGAAACCAATAGAGGCGAAAGGTGGGTGGAGCAGCATAGTCTCCGGGGGTACGTGCTGCTCTGCATATTCCTCGTGCTCCTCGGCACCGCAAGTTCAAGTTTAGGTTCACTTTATTCACTCAGGCCTTACAAAGGCATATGAGGCATGTACACAGTGCGTCGGATCGAGGACGCTGGTTAGCTGGTTTCGGGGTTACAGACTGGGAATCGCGTCTCTCCGGATTGTACACAGACCGACCTCTAGAGTCAAAGGAACGTTTACGTTCCAGTGGGGCCACGCGACCATCGTCGTGGATGTTAAACCACGCCGTATCATCCCGGCTGTTAGTATCACTTGTATGTCGGTCAATAATTAATTTAGAATTGAGACATTATATAAAAGTATTAGAACTAACAATGGTACTCGTTTGCTACTAGTGGGGTTAAAAAGTATGTAAGATCGTATGGTGTTTATTTAATTGGATACTCGCCAGAGATACCTCACAGATCTCTGTTTGATATAATCTGTGAGGTATCCCTGCAAGGGAGGGTCATAGCGCGACTACTTCAGGAGGTTTAATATAAACTAATTAATCTCAGGCCAGCCAAGCTTTTTGGCTGTGAGTGGAAAGTGCCTCGCGCGGGCCTCCGTCACAGGAAATGCCTACAACGCCGAAGCGGAGGAGGAGAGATGGGAAAAAGGCCACTCTCCTATTCAAATAATGCTAAAAATGAGAAAATGAATCAACCTAGTGTAATTAAAGGTTATTTTGATGCACACTGGTTTAGGCGAAGGTGGGGTGAATGATTTCCATAGAATTCAACACCGTCACCTTATCTGAGTTAAATATACTAATTTAGTAGATGCCGCTTTATTTATGCGGGCCTTTTTGCTAGAACCTACCGTAACAGTTGGTTTTTAGGTCTACAAGTTCCACGTGGCTAGGTGTTTTCCTATATTTAACGTACAGGTCTGTCTGGTGAGGATGCTCGGTGCCCGCTATAGACACCACCCCGGAGCAGCCCCCTCAGACCGACAGCGTGAAAACATGCCATCTGGTGGTACCTTCAGAATCAAATAACGATCCTGTCACGTACCGCAGCACAACCATAAATAACAACATGGGGACAAGTCACATTACATAAGCATTTTTAGAAAGCACATAACTATTTACAGTGGGTGGAAGAAACAGATATCCAACTATGGTGACCTTCCTGTCAAGGGCTCGAAGGCCGCACCCAGTCACAACAGAGTTAGATAGCGATCTGTGTCTTTATCCACCACCTAGCGTGTCGAGAGCAGATCATGTGAGATCTGGTACCTGGATCTAAACTTTATCTGCTTTAGGAGATATAGAGGGGGTCTATGCGGTCATCGACACTTTGATTCAAATCGCTCAGAAACCCCAAAAGTTTCAGAAGTCAGTTCTAACCAATGTGGTGGGGGGGGGGGGAATTATTAGGCACTGAGCCCGGAGGAGCATAGGAAGAGACAACCACTCATTATATTAAGATTTTAGGAGGCCCTATGGTAGGTGTCCAATTTATACAAACATTCCGGTGCGCAGTGTATAACTTATCCATAGCTCATGGAAAAGGGGCTTTACATAAATGTCTCCTAAAAACCAGTCGTCCCTAGCTACTTTGAAATTTATCCTACCGAGCTAGCATAGTTAGGTTTAGCGGCCCGCATGTCATTTTCGCTAGTGAGAACATGAACAGCGACCTTAATGAAAAATTGATGCGGTAGGTGATGTGTTCGTTGATGCTGTGTAACATAAGCGAAGTGCGGTCCAAGCATTTTGTAGAATAATAATAACTAAGCAAAAAGATAATAACTTGGATGACCACTGCCATATTAGTAACTAATACAGTACAATAAAAATATAAGGCCACCTTGCGGTGCTTGTTAGTCATCGGCACATAAATGAAAATAAATCTATACAGTAAAATATATAAACTATAAAGATACGGTCTCAGACGACCTTGCAGTACCTACATATAATCGGTACCTAATATAAACGAAACAATGTAATGGTTACGGAGTACCTATTAGTCATCGGTGCAAGAATGTCCTAGTTGAAGAGTCACATACTTGAGATGTCCTTATCCGGGCTGTGGTCAAAACGTTAATAGAAAGCACGAGACATGTGCGGAGTTTGTCCTACCACTTTTCAACATGGTACGGCAGATCTGTTGAGATATCGGAAAACACCATCGTCCTACATACTGTTTTTGGATCTTACATCCTGGCCAAAAGGCCACGCTGCAGAGAAGGTCCCTCTGAAGTGTTGGTAGTGGCGGAAACCTTCTTTTTGATTTAGATATTGCCCCTGGTGATATCGTCCGGGAGCGTATAACAACTTGGAGAATGCAGTGTGGTACGTGTGCTCCCTAAACCAGAACTCAAGACCGAATGACACTGTTTGGGTTATACATTACCTGGAATATTACAGTAAACAGTACTTTTTCCTCTCTTTACACTCTGGCAGCCACACCACCATCATCTGACGATTGTGAAGTTATTGGTTTGGTTGGCGTCTATCGAGTCCCTGATTCCAGATCCCATTCACGCCATTCTAGGGTGAATAAAGTGAACTTAAACTTGGGTGGAGAGCGGCAACGGGGAGTGAAGGAGATTGCCTATGTTTCCAGCGAAGACTAAGCTACCAAGTATCCGGAGATACAGAGGGGGATGTATGCGATGTTTGCCGAACAGACAAGATCTCTGGGGTCGCCGGATTCACAGCTCTGCTCATTACTGCCTGAGCTACTGCCTCCTCTGACGATTGTGATTTTCTGATCTCCATTTATACTAATTGGTGACGTGACGACTCAACCAATCAGCGAACCTGTCATAACTAGGTAGGGTTACGCGACCACGTGTTCTGCTGGCCTTCACCCTACCAAGCGTATTCGCTATGACGTTATTAATTTGGATGGGGGCTCAAAATATTGGATGAATAATCTCCGATATCTCAGCCATTTCTGGACCGATTTTAATTCTGTAAAAGGTTTTAGAATCCTCATGAGATTCTTAATGTTTTATTACACGTATCCTCCTACCCAGGAGGGTGAGCTTAACATGTTCCGCATCCGGCCGTCCCGAACTGGGCCGGTTCATACCTGATTAGTCGATCCACGCTACAAAAGCAACAGTGCCAAGTCAAATTAGTTTCAAAATATTCAACGGTTTAGCTCCATATTTTTCTTGAAATTGATAGTCAGCGAGTTCAGTGGTCGATCGATTCCAACACGGGCGAAGTTTAGGTGGAACATACCTAAAGATAGGCGGGCAATAGCTAGAAATGGATAGCTGTTTTGCGAACTAGGTAATTAAGATAATGTAATGTTCAGTCAAGAAGCACACATCTGTTCTACCAGCCTTGTCTCAAATAGACTGACCTAGAAAACCCATAAATTGAGTATCTCAAGCGAATGGGTGAATCCAATTTTAACTCTTCCACACCCATCTCTAGCTAAGCTCCGCCATGCATTGTTCGCGTTGGAATCCGTTTATAGAACAGAATCCAAACTCATGGTAGCTAGACATCTACCCTGTTGAATATTTTGAAACTAATTTTACAGGGGGCTGCTGCATATGCTTATATAAGGAACAGACGCCAGTCACAGTACTTTCGAAATATTCAACATAATGTTTAGTAAATAGTAAAGCCATACATCTCGTACAGCTGACGGACTAGTAAGCGTTTATGACGAACTTAGATATGCCATTCATGAAGTAGCTGATTGTGACGCCAGCCTACATGTGGTGTAACTGATTATGACGTCGTATACTTAACTAACAGACTTGATTCCTCAATTCCACTTTTCCTCATTTAAGCAGGCCAGAAATACAAAGTCCAACTTCATTTGAGATTGTTACCTGCGTAGTTAGACGCAGGAGTTAATGCTAGCATGACGTGCTTTTGGATATTCCTCTTCTTCTTCTTCTTCTTCTTCTTCTTCTTCTTCATTTGTTTGCTCTTCGTGCTCTTAAGACATGTTAATGGCTGGTTCTAAAGGATATTCTCAAAACTTCGGGGAAATATGTCCATGGGATTTTGAAAATGTCTGCCAATTTTTGGATCAACAACTAAAACGCCATAGCAACAGCTTTCAGCAACATTGTTTTCAAAATAAACATTTTGTCAATAACTCTCGTTCTACCGCAGCGTGGGATCACGATGACGAATGCCAATTTTGGGGTAAAAAACCTAAAACTCAACAGCAACAGCTTTTAGGAACATTTTGGTCAAAATAAAGATGTTTTCAATAACTCTGATTCTACTGGAGCGATGTTCTCCAACCTTAACTGGTAGCCCAGCGACTTAGGCGCCATATACCGAGCCGAATCGGGAACTTTGGGATACAAGTATAAAATCTGGCTCACAGTAACTATGGTCAATAACAGGTTATTTCAAAACTTGACCCCGACCGCGTTTGACCTCATGAGGCTGTGGCGGTTATTTTTTTCATAATAGAGATAAGAAGATGATTTTGGTGTTTATTCCTATGTTTTTAGGGTCAAAGAATCCAAATATGACGTGATCTTCCAATGGACCTTTCCAGAGTAATGACGTCATATGACACCATAATCATCTAAGCGGCGTGTAGGATGACGTCATAATCATTACGTCATAAATGATTCTATACGGACCGTCTTTAACTCTTGAAGGTCTGACACGTTGTAAGAATTTATGTTTCTACAATTTAATAAACATGCTGTTGAATATTTTGAAACTAATTTGACTGGACACTGTTGCTGCCATAGCCATGACATCTCAGCCAGTGTGTATAGAGCGTGTATACAATCATCGAGAGGCATTACACGCAGACCAGGCTGCACGATGTTGCATCACATCCCGTCCACACGTGGAAAGCAGGATGTGCCACGCATTTATCATCACCAAGTGCGTGAGCCATAGATGTTGCATCGAGATACTGAAATGTATACGCAAATCCAAACACCAAACATTCACAACCAATACCATATTGAGCACCATCCAATGCATGCACGAACATCCTTGTGTCCGCCTCCTTATGTCTACAATCTATCAGTCCCACAAGATCACAGTGTGCATACGGCAATACTTTCTCACCATGTGTAACTGTAACCATTCCAGGGAATGCTTCATTCGCAACACGTTCCCTGATGAGATGGAAGAGGTCTGACTTGTCTTCGTCTTCATGATGGGACTACTCAGTTACCTGGTAATTTATCCTTCCCTTCAACATGCCTTCGAGTACCTTTACCCATATTGTCGTGCACCCGCCTTCATTATCATGTTGATAATCACAGCACCATCGAGGATGATCATCTGGACATAGTCTGGGTTAACCTTGTCACGATGTGGTACTATGGATCTTCAACACATACCAAGAGATTAGCCTTTGTACCAGGCCGCATGGCCCCATAATATGATAGGAAGGTGGATATTACTGATTCTCATGTGAGAAGAATTATGCCATGTCGGTTTGTTAACAATGTATAAGGTAGAGAAGAAGGTGCGATTTCAACTGTTTCTGCTCTCGTGATTTCTCTTGCAATGTTCTGCTCATGGCATTCATCTAGGAAGAACTTGGAGAAAGGGTAGTTACATCTGCTCACTGTAAGGTTACTGTCGCAGAATGCTGCGTCTATAGTGGGATGTTTGTTCTGCAGGTGTACTGTTACCGACCGTGCATAATGATTATGGTCTAGGGCGTGAAATTTCCACAGCACTGATGACAGGGTGTCGTCATACAAGGGACGTCAAGATGCCAATCTTGAGTGATTGTGCACAAAGAGCTCCTTTGGGTGCATAGGTTGATAGCAATGTTTGCCATATCAGTAGACAAATGGAGAACATAGTCATATGTTACAGAGAGAATAATCTTAGGAACAGTGTGGGTCATGTCATTGGATCTAGTCTTGGAATGCACATATGCTCCAAAGAACAGAGGAATTTTAGGTTCATAATCTCTAATAATTTCTATTGTGAAACTAATTTGACATGGGCGCATGGCAGCAACAGCGTCCAGTCAAATTAGTTTCAAAATATGGTAAGGACATACGATTCGTACAACGTGTTGGACTATTAAACACTAAAGACGGACTATTTCGAATCATTCATGACCTCATGATTATGCCGTCATCATACACGTCACGTAGTTGATTATGATGTCATATGACGTCATATGATGGATGGGTAAAATTGCAAATGACCCTTGAATGTCCCTTGAATTCGTCGTAAGACCATCCATCTTAAAGACACATCATCGTGTGACCACCAAGGGCTTATAGAAAATATCCACCAGACCATTTAAAAAAAATTTAATTACTTGACCGACTGTCAAAATCCAGATTTCCGCGTAATCATTCTAGTGAACAATTTCCAAAAATAGACTCCTCTAGGTCTGCAAATGGAGATTTCTCAAAACAACTGCAGAAGACGTTTTGTCCGGGTTGAGTGTCAACAGCACCTCAAAGCGCTCAAAATTCTACTTTTATCAATTAAGACTCATTTGTCAAGATTTTTAAAGAAAATTAAAGTATTTGCCCAGTGAACGACCAATTGCTGACCAAGACAACTGTTTTTCTTAGTAAATTCACCACTGGAATTTAGGAAAATATTGTTTTAAAGACTTGTTTTCTTTTTTACAAGCTTGGTGATTATATGGTTAATCGTCTAGGAAATCTAAATTTATGCTTAGTCAGTGTCCATGTGCCGGCCAAGAAAAGAGTATCTTTTTGAAATTTTACCACTGCAATGACTGGCTCGGTAACCGAGCCAGTCATTCCAGTGGCAAATTTTCAAAAATATTCTACTCTTGGCCTGCAAATAGATAGACTTAAAGACTACTGCAGAGGTGGTGTTATCGTTATGACAACAAGTTGACGCAAGCGGGATTAAAGTGAGAAGTATTTTCTCTGTATTTACCCAGTATGAATTGGGAATGCCCGTGTGGTACAAAGTAGCCTCGTTTTATTTTTGTTTCACATCTGTCCAGTGTTTTGAACTGTACCCAATGGAGAATTCCAGTTTATACACCAATCATATGATATCATAATCAACTAAGCGACGTGTAGTCTGACGTCATAATCAACTACGTCATGAAAGACGTAGATAAGCTCGTCACGGATGTTCAATTCATGACGGACCAAACGTTGTTGTACTAATTGTATGTATTTGCTATATAATAAACATTCTCTAGTTTGACTGGTTGCTGTCCCAATACGTTTTTTTGCTTTCGAAATATTTTACGTTATTTTAGTTATACTGTACTGTACTGTAAGGTGCTGTTCACACGCTACCTTTCCGCACCCGTCTCATATGTGCGAGAGCACTCCACAAAATCAAAGCCATCGCCCTCCTACTAGAGGTAGCGTAAACAAACGATGTAGACTTCGTAGATGAGGAAAAGAAGCCTTTCGACAACCGTCTCCTTATAGCCGCAGGACGACTAAGCAATGATAACCGCCTCCCTATAGCTGCATGGCAACCCAGCTATTATAATCGCTTTCCTATAACTGCAGGGCAACCCAGCTATTATAATCGTTTTCCTATAGATGCAGGACAACCCAGCTATTATAATCGTTTCCCTATAGCTGCAGGACAACCCAGCTATTATAATCGTTTCCCTATAGCTGCAGGACAACCCAGCTATTATAATCGTTTCCCTATAGCTGCAGGACAACTCATCTATGATAGCCATCTCCCTATAGCTGCAGGACAACTCAAGGATGATAGCCGTCTGCTATAGCTGCAGGACAACTCATCTATGATAGCCGTCTCCCTATAGCTGCAGGGCAACTCATCTATGACAGCCGTCTCCCTATAGCTGCAGGACAACTCATCTATGATAGCCGTTCCCCTATAGCTGCAGGGCAACTCATCGATGATAACCCTCTCCATATAGCTGCAGGACAACTCGTTGATGAAAACCCTCTCCCTATAGCTGCAGGACAACTAAGCGACGGGCGACAGGCGAAGTTAGCGTCAAAGGGAAGGGCAAAATCGTTGGTTCACTAACGTGTATCTCGTCTAACATCTGTGCGTCTTGAGAAATATTGCTTTCCATTCCCTGTTGAAACTATGGATCCGAGGATCCGTCCATCTGCCAAAAATAGCATGCTTGTATGACGCGACCCGTGTATCACTGATGTTGTAAAACCGTAACAGATGGGCAGCTCCGAAGGCAGTTCTAGATAATCCTGATGCCAGCCACTTTTGTACTCTAACATTGATAGCTTGGCAGCATAATCTTCACCAACGCGTTAACAACAACGCGCAATACAGTCTCACGGATAGGGAATGTGGTCCAACAAGGAATAGTATAAATTTGGATATATTCTGTGAATGCCCCAAGACATCCCTGCACAAAAAGCCTTTGAATACGCTGTAATCGATGATAACATTTACAAACGTCGCAGGAGCAACTGCACAAACCTGCTAGCCGCGCTATGTACCGAGCTAAGAGAAGGCGGAATGGGTACACTGACGACCAATTCACCGTTCCAGTTTTAGCTATGCCCTGCCCATATCCAGCTAAGCTTCACACACACCTCGCTCGTGTTGCGATCGATCTCTGAACTCTCTGACTATCAATTTCCAGAAAACTATACAGGTAAGTTACGGAATATTTTGGAACTAATTTGGCTGGGCGCGGTTGCTGCCTGTGGCAGCAACCGCGTCCAGTCAATATAGTTTCAAAACATTCAACAGCATGTTTATTAAATAGTAGAGACATACAATTCGTAGAAAGTGTGGGACTATTACGAGTCAAAGACTGGCCAAATAGAATAATTTATGGCGTAGTGATTAGGACGTCATCCTACGCGTCACTTAACTGATTATGACGTCATATGACGTCAGATGATAGATGGATACTATGGAATGGTGAATTAGTGCCTAAGGGTCTAAGGACTCTCGCTGGCGGTAAAACACAATATTCACATATATACACCTGTGCAAAAGTTAAGCACCAGCAAAAACAATAGAACGTAGAAACATGATGGTACAACTAGGCTGCCATACTTTTTGTCCCCGCGTTAGCTGACATAATTCCAAGTACGAAATGCACATGCATGCATGACTTCACGCCGCTTGATGTCCGTGCGTGGCGGGAAACAGCACACGTGTTCAGTTATGTAAAAGTCCAGTTTGAGGTGTAGAACATTACATACAGATTTAGGCGACAAGATTAGGAATTTTGTGTTCATGACCGTGGTTTATTTGTACAGAGAGAATTAGCTCTTGATTGTGAACCGCTATGGCAAGACGAAGGTTAAGTGATCATGTGAAATGGCAAATCATAGGCATGCATACCACTGGTATGTCATGCAGAGAGATTGGCAGACAGCTGAACATTAACCATACTGTAATCAGTCGTTTGATTGCAAAACATGGGCAAACTAACGAGGTGAAGGACAGGCCTAGATCTGGAAGACCGAAGAAGACTACTGCCCGTGATGATCGAGCCCTAGTACGCCTTGTTAGGAGATCTCCATTCACCAACAGCAGAGTGCTCAGCCAGCAATGGGAAACGCGCAATAGAGTGTCAATGTCTACCGTCAAAAGGAGACTGTATGCTGCTGGCATGAAAGCTAGGAGACCTGTCAGACGTCCTCTCCTCACTGCACACCACAAAGAGGAGCGTCTGAGGTGGTGCAACGAAAGAAGACACTGGAACATGAGATCCTGGAGATGGGTACACCGGTCCGATGAAAGTCGGTTCCTGCTTCATGCCACAGATGGTCGAACTCGTGTATGGAGGTCAAGACGCACGGCGTACGACCAACGTAACATCATGGAAGAAGTTCCATTTAGTGGAGGTTCCGTTATGATATGGGTGTGCATCTCATTTGATTGTAAGCTGGATCTGTTGACTGTACCTGGTACACTAAATGGACAAAGATATCAAGATTCCATACTGGATAGAGTTGTGGTCCCTCATTTTGTAAATCATGCACCTGGAACCCACCCTATATTCATGGATGACAACGTCCGACCACATCGTGCTAGAGCTGTGCATGAATACCTCCGCCAGAATGCCATCGAAACCCTACCATGGCCAGCAAGGAGCCCTGACATGAACCCTATTGAGCATATCTGGGACATTCTGGGAAACATGGTGAGAAGGAGGGATTCTCCTGTGCAGAACCTACAGGAATTAACAGACGCACTCCATCTTGAATGGCAACGAATACCACAATGGCGTATCAGTCGGTTGGTGACCAGCATGAGACGTCGTGTCCAGGCCGTCATCCAGGCACAAGGTGGATATACCCGGTATTAATAATGACAGTCTCAAACTCGTGCACAGATGTTAAACTTCGTTTTCAGACACCATTAATGACAATCTAGCCACGTGTGTCAACTGTAGGGCAATAGTTGTCAGTTGTGTCAACGTAACCATATTCAGGCCTCGTTTTCAAGTTCAAACAAAAACATACAGTGTTTCCCCACCATCATAATCAGCATTCCTCTAGTTGCATTATTACCTCTTGCACTAAGATGGATGGGTACATAAATGTTTATGCTATTGCTTTCTTCATAGCACATGAATATACCCTCGCATGTGCGTAAAAATAGGGTGGTGCTTAACTTTTGCACAGGTGTATACATACTGTCCGTAGTGATCTGGTAACCGAGATAGGGGCCTTGTTATAAAACAACTCTATTTCTGGGCATTGAGATTATCGTTATCAACGGGACGGGCTTTATTGGAATAATCCATAATTGTGTGTTACTTGTGGCTGTCGGCGGCGTTTATTATAATCTTTCAGCTTTTTGGTTATGCAATTTTAAGTAGATAGTGAAACACCATATATTTAAAAGCTCGTGGAGGACGCTACTGCACACACCTGCTCAGTGTGCACCCTACCGACCTGGAGAAAGCAGCACAGGGCACACTGACGACAGGGTAGGACCTGAGCGAGATAAGGACCCTGACTCTGACACGTCGCCACCACCACCATCACCACCATGATCACCACTACAACCATAATTGTCATTGTCTTCATCATCATCATCATCATCATCATCATCATCATCATCATCATCATCAGCGGCGGCATTAGCAGCAGCAGCACCGCCACCACCACAACCAACACCATACCAGCATCCTCATCATCATCACCATCATCATCACATCATCATCATCATCACCATCATCATCTTCCTCATCATTATCATCATCATCATCATCATCACATCATCATCATCATCGTCATACTGGTCCCTGGTAAACGAGAACACATCACACCGAAATTCGACAAATCGCATTGTGTATTTTCATAAACAGAATATCTCAGTGCGTCTTCCGCCTAACATAATACATAAAAAATTTAAATAAATAAGTATGAACTAACCCGTTGAACTAGAATTACTGAATTCGAAAACTCAATTAGTATTATGTTGCATATTTTTTAAACTAATTTGTCTGGAAAATATTGCCTAGAAGAAACAGATTCCTGTCAATTTACTTTCAAGATATTCAACAGCTTACCTTATGGTTACCTTGAAATTTAAATTCTATGATTTCGATGCACAAAGGGGTGATATTATATAATAAAACTACACAATGTTTAAATAAAATAATTTAATTCCTTTTACAAAGCGAATAAAGATCATTCTGTCAAAATATTCAACGGCTTACCTGTATAGTTGCCTTGTTATTGGGATCCTGGGAATTCAGGGTTCGATCGATCCTAACACAATCAAAGCGTGGGTGGCGCTTAGCTAGAAATGGGCGGGCCATAGCTAAAAGTGGTTCGTCTATTGTCACCGCTATTGCTAATAGACCCCAAATAACTTGTTACGTGGCCTACATAGTATACCTTTTATAGATATACATATTAAAACGTTCTTGCTGTATTGTCTGACACCGATTCCAGTAATCCCATATCTAGCCAAGCTTCACACACACCTCGCTCGTGTTGCGATCGATCGATCTCTGAACTCTCTGACTATCAATTTCCAGAAAACTATACAGGTAAGTTACGGAATATTTTGGAACTAATTTGGCTGGCGCGGTTGCTGCAACCGCGTCAAGTCAATATAGTTTCAAAATATTCAACAGCATGTTTATTAAATAGTAGAGACATACAATTCGTAGAAAGTGTGGAACTATTACGAGTCAAAGACTGGCCAAATATAATAATTTATGGCGTAGTGATTATGACGTCATCATACACGTCACTTAACTGATTATGACGTCATATGACGTCAGATGATAGATGGATACCCTGGAATGGTGAATTAGAGCCTAAGGGTCTAAGGACTCTCGCTGGCGATAAAACACAATATTCCCATATACATACTGTCCGTAGTGATCTGGTAATCGAGATAGGGGCCTTGTTATAAAACAACTCTATTTCTGGGCATTGAGATTATCGTTATCAACGGGACGGGTTTTTATTGGAATAATCCATAATTGTTTGTTACTTGTGGCTGTCGGTGGCGTTTATTATTATCTTTCAGCTTTCTGGTTATGCAATTTTAAGTAGATAGTGAAACACTATATATTTAAAAGCTCGTGGAGGACGCTACTGCACACACCTGCTCAGTGTGCGCCCTACCGTCCTGAAGAAAGCAGCACAGGGCTCACTGACGACAGGGTAGAACCTGAGCGAGATAAGGACCCTGACTCTGACAAGTCGCCACCACCACCATCACCACCATGATCACCACCACCACCATAATTGTCATAGTCTTCATCATCATCATCATCATCATCATCATCATCATCAGCGGCATTAGCAGCAGCAGCACCGCCACCACCACCACGACCTACCACTACAAGCCACCACGATCACCACAACCAAAACCATACCAGCATCCTCATCATCATCACCATCATCATCACATCATCACCATCATCATCTCCCTCATCATTATCATTATCATCATCATCATCATCATCATCATCATCACTTCATCATCATCATCGTCATACTGGTCCTTGGTAAACGAGAACACATCACACCGAAATTCGGCGAATCGCATTGTGTATTTTCATAAACAGAATATCTCAGTGCGTTTTCTGCGCTAACATAATACATAAAAAAATTTTAAATAAATAAGTATGAACTAACCCGTTGAACTCGAATTACTGAATTCGAAAACTCAATTAGTATTATGTTGCATATTTTGAAACTAATTTGTCTGGAAGATATTGCCGGCAGAAACAGATTCCTGTCAATTTACTTTCAAGATATTCAACAGCTTACCTTGTGGTTACCTTGAAATTTAAATTCTACGAGTTCGATGCACAAAGGGGTGATATTATATAATAAAACTACAAAATGTTTAAATAAAATAATTTAATTAATTTTACAAAGCGAATAAAGATCATTCTGTCAAAATATTCAACGGCTTACCTGTATAGTTTCCTTGTTATTGGGATCCTGGGAATTCAGGGTTCGATCGATCCTAACACAATCAAAGCGTGGGTGGCGCTTAGCTAGAAATGGGCGGGGCATAGATAAAAGTGGATTCGCCTATTGTCACCGCTATTGCTAATAGACCCAAATAACTTGTTACGTAGCCTACATAGTATACCTTTTATAGATATACATATTAAAACGTTCTAGCTGTATTGTCTGACACCGATTCAAGTAATATGTAATTCTTTATGTTGTCATAAAATAAGTGTGTTTTTTAAATTTTCGAAATTTAATTACTTTGAAGGCGTTATTGCCAAGACTGGTAACTGTTCTTAGTCAAATTATTTCAGACCCATGCAATGAACATAATTCGTGACTCGTTGACCTGGTTGTCTTCAAATTGAGAGATGGATACTGCGACATAATTTATGTACCAAGCAATTCTAATTCGATTCAACGGATGGATACACTAAAATGTAGATAACTTTATATAAATCGATTCCAATACACAGAAATAGCGCAGCTAGCTAGATGCGTAGCTAGAAATAGGCGGGATATTATACGGGCATATAGCTAGAAATGGGCAGCGCAGAGCTAGATATGGTCGGGGCATAGCTAGAAATGGGCGGGGCATAACTAGAAATGGAGCCACCTATTTTATAAAATATAACGAAATCGTAACAGGTTCGTATACGATAAGCTTGCGGAATAAGCAATGGATCTTTCCAGTGTTAGCTATGGCCCACCAATCCATAGTTAACCTCCTCCCACACACCCGCTCGTGTTGGGATCGATCGATTCCTGAACTCCCTGACTATCAATTTCCAGAAAACTGTAAAGGGAACCTTTTAAATATTTTGAAACTAATTTGATTGGGTGCTGCTGCTGCCTAAGGCAGCAACAGTGCCCAGTCAAATTTGTTTCAAAATGTTTAACTGAATATTTATTAAATGGTAAGGACATAGGCCCTACAATTCGTACAACGTGTCCGAGTATTAAACGTTAAAGACGGACTATATCGAGTCATTCATGACGTTGTGATTATGACATCATATGATTGAGTGAGGAAATAGAGTCATGAATTATGGCAATCGCGTGTAAACAAGATCATTAAATACGGGTTTTTGAATACGGGGTTTTAATCCCACGCATAAGAGTACATTTTCGCCATACATGTAATTATTCCGCAAGATTTAGTTTAAAAATTGAGAATGAACACAAAACATATCCAGGCGCTTGATTTAGTCTTTAAAACTAAATATTACATGTACGTCACATTCTAGCTAAACCTTTCTAATACGGACACATTTTGGTCCTCTTCGAAATGCTTTCGACAGACAATGTTTCGCTTAAAATAAAAGTCTGTTGCCATAGTAAATAGGGTTTGGGCCACAAGATGGCGATTCTGTAATGTGTATTACGGCCGCCAGAATTAAAGGACCACCGGACCATTGGCCCAAAGAAAAGAGGCCGTTATAGACAGATCTGGTTATAAATTATTATATCTTTGCATATATCTCACGCTACCGTCGTATTCAGTGGTAAATGCTGTCAAAGAAATTAAAAACGCATCGGTGCGTGCGTGTTTAGTGATTGCGCAGTTTTACCGCAGGGTACATACTTAATTTGGTGTGTCAGAATTATGTACGGTAAAAATAAAAGTTCATCCGCTGTTATTATTCTCCCGAAAGTATGTCAACTCATAAGCTTAAAGATGCATTAGGCCTACCTTCCGGTGTATTGTTTGTACAAACTAATGGCTAAGTAACGAATACTCTGGTTTCTTGCGAAACGAAGATGCAGGTATCCGTCAGATTTGTGTTTACATTTTTTTCCATTTGTGAAATTCATAATTTGCATCTTCTTGGATATAGAGTCGTGCTATATATATAAATTTATGTTAAAATGAGAGTATTGACCCACCGGAAGCATTTTATGGACATGGTTCCGTATATTAAATCTATAGCTCTATCAGGTAATTGGCAGCAACAGCGCCAGTAAAATTAGTTTCAAAATATTCAAAGGAATGTTTATTAAATAGTAAGGACATAATTATAATTCGACAACAACGCTTAGTCCGTCATCAATTAAGCGTTCATGACGAACTCATATAGTCATTCATGACGTCATTAGTTATGACGTCATCCTACACGTAGTTGATTATGACGTCATATGATGAATGGATAAACTGGAAAGGTTCATTGGGTTTAGGGGGGGGGGGGTCATTTTTATTGAATAAGTTTACTTCCTCAAATTTAGGAAATATTTTGGGTAAAGAAATCTGAGAATTCATAACATCGGCTGAGAAATCGTAGATAGGTGGGAAGTCTGGGGACTCCATCTGCTGTCTAGACATAGGCCTATAACGCGAGGTCTGAGCATCGTAATGGACGGGTCCGATCTGTCTCTCAAGTTTATGACGTCATAATCAATGACGGCACGTGTAGGCTGACGTCACAATCGTAACGACGTATTATCTCTCTGGCATAAAGCTCAGAGAATAATTGTATGTATTTAAAGACTTAAACTCCTGACCTGCTGCACATTTTGAAAACAATTTGACTGAAAGTTGTTGGTGGCTTAGTCGGCAACATCTTTCAGTCAAATCATTTTCAAATTATTTCGCAGGTCCAGCGATATAACTCCTGACGAATATCGTCTGTAAAAACTCAACAGTCAGACGGTTCACAACTTAATAAACATTTTGTTGAGACTCAGTCAAATTAATTTCAAAATATTCAACATTTTATCTTTAGGTTATAGTTACCATGAAATTTTGCCTCTGGGAATTAAGGTTGCACAGTTTTGCATCAGTTCAACGCGCGTAAAATGTGGGCGGAGTGTAACTAGAAATGGGCGGGGCATAGCTAGAAGTCCGCCGGGCATAGCTGGAAATG
>CM067359.1:101702332-102017332 GCA_034401795.1 Chaetoderma sp. LZ-2023a | reverse complement strand
GTAAACTTTTTAAAAGTAAATGAGTTCATGGCGAGTAAATAAAAGGATGAAAGGGCGCCTGAACCCGCAGTGTGAGCGTAGGCCAGGGGGCAAGAACTGCTTCAGCGATGATTGGATATTCCGAAAATCCCATACATATCTGTCGATTACTTAGATTTTTTTATATCATTATCATTAAAAATCATCACACGGTTTTAAAAGAATTAGCAGGTGCTGAAACACCTAACAATTCAAACAGGTATTATAACGCATTCGAAATGATTAAAATATTTGAATAAATCATTCGGATTGATTGAAATATTTGAACGAACCACCCACCCTTCTTTCACTCTCTACATCTCCTGCTCTCCAACGTCTCCCCACCCCTCCTCCCCTCTCAACACAACCTCAACCCCCCTCTCACTCTCCCACCCCTCTACCCCTCAGTCTCCCCCTCTCTCCATCTTCCACCCCACCCCTCTCCATCCCCATCACCCCTCGCCCTCCCTCTACCCTGCCCTTCCAGTAACAACTCCTACCCCACTCTCCACCTCACCCCCACACCCTCCGAGTTAGCGAGCCAGTCATTCCAGTGGTAGATTTTCAAATATAGTCTTCTCTTGACCTGTGAGTTGACATCCCTTAAGAACCCCCCCCCCCTTCATCATGGAAAGGTTAACCCTACGACGCATACACACCAGAAATACATTGTGATCGACTGTTGAACACATTCCAGGCAAATTAACCCCTCTTGTGTGTGTCAACCGCGCCTCAAAGCGCTCAAGATACTACTTGATATATCAATTAAACATTTTGATGGCCAATATTTTTACTTTAGAAGACTACTTTTCTAAATTTACCACTGAATTCTTTTTGCCTGATTGACCATTAAAGGAGCATATTCGCACCAAAATTATTGAAAATAAAATATTTTAAATGATATATATTCATTTAGATGCTTAATTTATGTACCTCAATGTAATGAAACGAAATAAATCTTAACATATGATGATTTCATTCAATATAAATACATTTGGTAGGTTTAGTTGTGAATTTGAATTAGAGACTCGTGCTTCTAATTCAATTTCAACTTTAAAAACTATATTAATTTATACGTAATGAAATCATATGTTAAGATTTATTTCGTTTCATTACATCTAGGCACACAATTTAAGCCTCTAAAAGTATATACTTTTAACAATTTTATTTTGTGGCATTCTGCTGTGAATATTCACCTTTAAAGGGATAATGGTAATGTAAATTTACATTTTTGCTTTGCCAGTGTCAATCTGCAGGCCGAGTGCAGAGTATTTTTGAAAATTTACCACTAGAATGACTCCTGTGGAAAATATTCACAAATACTATTCTCTTTGCCTTTCAAATATCGATGTCTCAAGACAACTTCAGAGTTGTTTTGGTCAGTTTGGCCATTAAAGGGTTAAGTTGACACAAGAGGGGTCAGGAGATTAAACAGTTTCTCCATATAGCTGTTTTTTAACGGAGTAATTCAGTTTTAGCTATGCCCCGTCCATCTCTAGCTAAGCTCCACCCACACTTCGCCCGTGTTAACATCTATCGATCCCTACCGGCCTTCCATGAATCTCCATTTCCAGAAAACTATGCCGGTAAGCTGTTGAATATTTTGAAACTAATTTGCTTGGGTGTTGTTGCTGCCTATGACGAGTCATATTATCAGGGTAAAATTGATTTGGGCAGAGGTCACGTTAAATTGTGGTCCCTGTAGATTGGCGAATGGACACGCAATATCCAAATGTGCAGGGCTCTCTACACCATTGACCAATTAGGTCACCCAGTACTGAATTGAGAATCGGTTTTGCACCGTTGACCAGTGATTGCGGGAATCGACAATAACAGTACCGGGCATGCGCCGTTGGCCCATAAGTTACCCAAAACAATTGATTAATGGTCACGTGTCCTGGGCCAATTGGTGTAGCAACAGCAAATTGGATAGTGGCTGTGGTCCCTTGGCTAATGTCCCAATCACAACAATTGTCAGTGATGCAGATTAGCAGAGGCCCAGTAGTCCATGTCTACTAACTTTTAGGCTAGGCTACCAAAATGTCAAATTTACTATCCCGGGTTGAACCAGTTTCATGACCCATTTCACTCTGTAAATAATACATTTCTATAGCATATTCCGTTCAATATTTTGAAATTATTTTGACTGAAAGTCATTGCTGCCTAAGGCAGCAATGGCTACCAGTCAAATTAATTTCAGGATACTCAACATATTTTCTGTTTGTTTGCCGTGAAATTGAGATACCTGTAATTTATCGGTGAATGGGTTAAGCTTGAAAGCAACGTATTTAACACATTCCACATTAATAAATCCTAAATTAGTATATCCTGTGTTTGTAAATGTGGGATAGTGTGTGCCGATGCATCTTAATTGTAATTGTGGACCCCTGAATAATTTACTGGGGCCCTTAAATTTTGCTATTAGGTGCATGGTTAAATACCTAGAGCGTTAGCACTGCTAACCGCTGTATCAACTCAACCCTTTAATCACCAAACTTACCAAAAACAACTCTGCAGTAGTCTTCGGACATGCCTATTTGAAAGGCCTAGGGAGGAGTATTTTTAAATATTTCCCGCTAGAATGACTGACTCGGTAACCGAGCCAATCATTCTAGTTGTAAATTAAAAAAAATAATCTTCTCTCAGCCTACAGACAAACACGTAAATACCTTATTTTTTAATATTAACCGCTAGAATGACTGGCTCGGAAACTGAGCCAGTCATTCTAGTGTTAAATTTTCAGAAATACTCTTCTCTCGGCCTGCAGATAGACACTGGTTAAGTAAAAACTTTAATTTTCTTTACCATTACCCCTTTAATGGTCAAGCCGGCGAGAAAAACTTCAGTGGTAAATTTACAAAAATAGTCTTCTAAATTTAAAATATCTTGTAAAATGGCAAAATGTTTAATTGATATATCAAGTAGTATTTTGAGCGCTTTGAAGTGCTGATCACACACTAGCGGTTAATTTATTAAAGGTGCATATTCACAGCAGAATGCTTGAAAATAAAATTGTTAAAATTGTATACTTTTAGAGGCTTAAATTGTCTAGCCCAATGTAAGGAAGCGAAATGGGATCCTATCCCTACCAAACTTGTGCTAAAATACACGGATCTCCTGCTTCCGTCGATTACCATGATGGTTAATTCTGGTCTAATGTCCGGGACTATGCCAGCGTCATTCAAACGGGCTATTGTCAAACCACTACTGAAAAAGAACGGCCTGGACCACGATATCTTGAATAACTATAGACCGGTTTCGAACTTACCTTTCATGTCAAAACTTGTCGAAAAGGCGGTACTTAAAAGACTGTCAGTCCATTTACGAAAATGTGATTTATATGAGCCATTTCAGTCCGCATACCGACAATACCATAGCACCGAAACAGCCCTTCTAAGGGTTGTAAATGATATTCGCAGTGCTGTTGACAAAGGTAATGTTTCCCTGCTGCTATTGTTAGATTTGAGTGCCGCATTCGACACTATTGACCATCATATACTTTTATCACAATTGCGTCATACATTTGGATTAGATGGCCCAGTATGGAACTGGTTTGAATCGTATCTATCCGAGAGATATCAGTCAGTCTGCGTAAACGGATCATTCTCCGAACCGATCAAGCTCACGTGTGGTGTGCCGCAAGGATCGATTTTGGGTCCAGTATTATTTACGCTATACACACGGCAACTTGGACAGAAAATCGAGAACCACAACATCCAACGCCATTTCTACGCCGATGACACGCAGCTCATCAACAGTTTTATACCATCAGTATCAGCCGCAAGTATGGCAACAGATCAACTAAATGACTGCTGTTCGGACATTAAATCCTGGATGACATTGAATATGTTGAAGCTAAATGATGACAAAACGGAGGCCATGCTAGTTGGTCCGGTGATTAGGCGCGCTAAATCAGACTTGACATGCATCACTGTTGGAACAAGCCAAATAAATCTGTCACCTGTGGTGAAAGATCTAGGGGTAATGCTTGATAATGAACTGACCATGGAAAAGCATGTTAATCATCTCTGCAAAGTGTGCTCGTACCAGCTACGTAATATTGGTTGCATCAGACGGTATATTACGAAGGAGGCTACAATCATGCTTATACTGGCGTTAATATCGTCAAGACTTGATTATTGTAACAGCTTGCTTATTGGTGCACCAAAACAACTTATTCATAAGCTACAGATTGTACAAAATACCGCTGCTAGAATCATATCACTCCGCCGAAAGTATGATCACATAACCCCTGTCTTACAGAATTTGCATTGGCTCCCGATCGAGCAGAGAATCACTTTCAAAATTTTATGCTTGACTTACCAATGTGTTTCCGGTACTGCCCCTGCATACTTAACTGAACTAGTACAACCCTATTCGCCTGGTCGATCACTCAGATCTGTCAATCAGATGCTGCTAAACGTCCCAAAAGTAAATTCTACTACATATGGCCACAAAACTTTCGCTTATGCAGCTCCCACCGAGTGGAACAATCTACCACTTAGTCTAAAAAACTCAGCATCATTAGATATTTTCAAATCACAACTGAAAACCACCCTTTTCAAACGAGCATATTCTCAGTAGATATAGCTATTACGCACTAGCGCTTAGAGCACGCATTGTCATGGATTCAGCGCTTTATAAATGTACTTATTATTATTATTATTATTAAATAAATCCTAACACATAACGATTCCATGCCATATGAATTAAAATAATTTCTTTAGTTATGAATTTGAATAGGGACTCGTGTCTCTAATTAAATTTCACTACTTAAAAAAAATAGTATTAATTCATATGGAATGAAATCGTCATATATTAGAATTTGTTTCGTTTCATTACATCTAGGCACGCATTTAAAGCGTGTGGACATATGCCTTTAGTGAAATAATGTGAGTATAGGTGAATAATGTGAGTATAGGTGAATAATGTGAGTATAGGTGAATAATGTGAGTATAGGTGAAAACTGTGAGTATAGGTGAATACTGCGAGTATGGGTGAATAATGTGAGTATAGGTGAATAATGTGAGTATAGGTGAATAATGTGAGCATAGGTGAATAATGTGAGTATAGGTGAATAATGTGAATATAGGTGAATAATGTGAGTATAGGTGAATAATGTGAGTATAGGTGAATACTGTGAGCATAGGTGAATAATATGAGTATAGGTGAATAATGTGAGTATAGGTGAATAATGTGAGTATAGGTGAATAATGTGAGCATAGGTGAACAATGCGAGTATAGGTGAATAATGTGAATATAGGTGAATAATGCGGGTATATGTGAATAATGTGAGTATAGGTGAATAGTGTGAGTATATGTGAATACTGTGAGCATAGGTGAATAATGTGAGTATAGGTGAATAATGTGAGTATAGGTGCTTTGCATCAGCACTTAGATAATTCCATGGCTTGACGTACGCATATCCCTACCATTAGCTGGCATCTGTTGTAGTTGATGTTGACGTAACTGTTGCGTTGTTACTTTCAAATGTTTCACGGTCATCTCCAAGATGTCCGCTTTCTCCAGTTTTGAAAATTGGCTTACCTTTAGAGAAAACAAACAAAGGCAATGCGATTAATATTCAAGTCATATTTAGTCCGTATTAGGATTCTCTTCCACCGCGCGTGTCTGTTTGTGGGAGTATAGGACGTAAATTTCATGTATACGTGATGTGTCAACTCGTCTACAGGTTCGAGACATGCCTCGGCATGCAGTCCCTGACTGTCAATAATAATTTAGGCCTTGAAGTTTACCTGAGACTTACCTGCGCTATAGCGCAGAATACATTATACGGATTACGGGTAAATTTATTGCTGCTTATTTGTTATTCAAATTATTCATCTGATACTTAAGCCTTTTAATACTGAATACTCAAAATCACGATTTCAAATGAACGATACTGGGCATCTGTTGAATATTTTGAAACCAATTTGAGAGGCAGCAACAACTTCCAGTCAAATTATCATCAACATATTTAACAGGATATCTGTTGTATTGTAAATAGGTTCATTACTTTTTCTGTTTTTGTCCTGAGGTTTCAAAGGGTCAATACGTTCTCTGCATTCCATACAGCTGGATGGCACAATGGGAGTAACAGTAAACGCTAAGCCGCCACAGACTGACAGAAATACCACCCTAGTATGCACGATCAGGTAGAAGTCACGGATGATTGTCGCAAAATGCTTAGCTGGAAATACGTTTATTGGCACTCCAGTGGTAAATTTTCACACTTCTCTCAGCCGGCAAAAAACCTGGATTTTCTTTTAACATTTTCATGATCAAGCCGGCCAAAAAACATCATCTGTAGTGGTCTTGAGTAATGTATAATTGAGCGACAACAGAAGGCTATTTTTGTAAACTGTATTGTAAAATTTATTATTTTCTTCAAAAATCTTGACCATTAAACGGTTAATTAATGCAAGTAGAATTTTGAGCGCTTCGAGGCGCTATTGACACAAGAGACGTTAAATCTGCAGCTAGTATCATCTCATTGGAGATTTAATAGGTTACGTAGAGTATACCCGCGTGAAGTTGCCTGAAAGTGTGCGTGTGGGAGAGGGGATGAGGTGTGAAAGGCTAAGCGAAATCGGGTTTTTGAAATCTAGATCTCCCGAGAAGCCATCTCTTGGATTTTTCGAAGGGATCGTAAATATGGAATTTCAACGAATGATGGAAGGTTGAGGTAGGGGGTGGGGGGTGGGTGTGGGGACTTATATATTTTCCCAACCATACACACTCCCCGCAATCCAGACGTGGGGTTGGGGCATTCACCCCTCTGCCCCTTCGTCTACCCGCTCTTCATACGCCAATGTCATGTAGACTTTGTAAACGAGAAATTGAATCCGTTTGGAGACCTCCTCGTTCAATGGATATGCAGAACAGATAATTAACGTGAATCTTTTCATGAACGAGACAAAGACAGAGTTTACCCATGTGAATATATCAGACAGATGAGGCATACCAGGTTAGTGACAACGTTGTAGCAAGGAAGACTGGTGGACGAGCAGGATCAGTGACTCACCAATGTACTTTTAGTATCGGAGCGGTATCGGCCCAGCATCGGCCCATTAAGCTGCAGTATCTGGGACGTATGATACACCTGGGCATCATCGATATTTTGCAACCGCTACAGCTGGGAAGCTCCAAAGGCATTTCTCAATAAGCGTGATGCCTGTTACAAAAAACACCAACCCCTTACCGCAACATTGCTGGCTGGACAATATGACCTCCGTTATGCATTGGGGTTAAATAATTTGAATTGAATTGAATTGAGTATGCTTATTATGGCCCCACATTAGTTGAAAGTCGTCTAGCAAAGATGTGTTATCTTTAACCATCTTCGCCATTTGGCAGAAGATACGCATATAGGGGGGGGGGGGGGGCTATGAATTCCCTGCATTCGGCGCCAAAATGTATGAACTGTACAGAGGGCACACCGCACAAATATGGAGCGAAATTTTGCTGTCGAAAACAAATAGTTCGTTAATATCTCTTTAACGACTGAAATTCCAGTTGTCTCAAATTTGAGGAAAGTATACCGGAAAGCTGTTATCATAGACAATAACAGCTCACAATCAAATATGCCCCATAATATTCCTTATGTATGTATGTAAGATTGCTGTATTATTCGGCTGTATTAGTAGAAACATCCTACAGCTCCAATCAGCCCTTCTTCGCTTCTGCCCGCGGTGTTTTGTTCTCAGCCGAAATCTGTATAGCTTCCTCAGACCTCTTGACTTGAGTGTACCGAGTCCTGCTTTCTTGAGGTTTCCTCGTAGCACGCTTAGCATAATTATGCAGTGACGGCCTCTCCTGGCTTTGTATTTGCTGGCTCCGACTCCTCCGAGTAAGGCAAATTCTGAGGCTCTCTGCCCTGGTGTCTCTTCTGCCATCCTTAGCACATGGCCAAACATGGCCCATCTTTGCTGGGCGACTTTTACAGACAGTATTATACATCTTGTATAGTGCATCGTTGGAAATTATGCTGTCTGGCCATCGGTGTCCAGTGGTGGTGCGTAGGTGTTTGTGGTGGCAGGCATCGGGTTCGTCTAGAGCTGCCTTTGGAGCTTCCCAGCTGCTACAGTTATACAGCATCGAGGATATGCCGGTTGCTTTGTATAAACGTAGCATGTTTATCAAGGGCATCTTTGATCTACGTATCCATAGCTTCCAGAAGGAATGGAAAGCTATGTTTCCCTTGATGCAGCGTACAGCAATGCAATAATATTCCTTACATCATGAAGAATTGAGGAATCCATTCTTAGCTATGCCCACCCATCTATAGCTAAGCTCTTCCCACGCTTTTCTTGTGATGGAATGGATCGATCCCTGTACTCCCTGAATCTCAATTTCTCGAAAACTAGGCAGGTATGCTGCTGAATATTTTGAAACTGAGGTGACATCGTGTTGTTGTTGCCTATGGCAGCAACAGCGCGCAATCAAATTACTTTCAAAATATTAAACAGAATGTTTATTAAATAGTAAAGACATACAATTCGTACAACTTGACCGACTATTAAGCATTTATGACGGACTAAATCGCGTCATTCATGGCGTAATTGATTAAGACGTCAATCTACATGTGACGTTGTTGATTATGACGTCATGTGATTGATCGATAAACTGGAATCCTCAATTCTTAGTTTCTTGTCTGTTCTGTTTACTCTGTTGGGGTTGAAATGGTTAACCTTTTATTACTTAAATTGGCCACAACAGGCCTCTGTAGTGACCTAACGAAATATTCATTTGCTGACCAAGTGAAGACTGCATTTTGAGATTTCCACTGGAATGAATCGATCGGTTATGGAGTCAGTCATTCCAGTGGTAATACTCCAAAAATAATCTTCTCTTGTCCTGTAAATGGACATTCCTCATGACGACTACAGAGGCCTTTTTCTGCCGACATCGTTACGAAAGGGTTAACCTGTGAGCAATAGCCGTTTGACGCACCTTAAAATAATTTAAATATTTCTACGAATTGTGTTATAACTGCGCAGTTTTACTTGACGCGAGTGGTGCGGAGAGTTGGCAAGTAGCCTACCACGTAATCTAAAATAATTAAGCCGTGTAGGCTATTTTGTAATTTCGCAAAGATATTAATTTAAAATCACATATATATATTTTTTTCAAAATCACTCTATCGTTTCCGGGTAAAGTTTAGCTGAACCATAATTTAGTCGTAAGTTACTGAACTGAATTGAATTGCACTTTATTACATTGAGATAAGTTTTACATTGATACATCAAGAGAATCGCATTAAATACGTATATTACACTATAGATAGGGTTTATGAGTTTACTGATTTTGATAAGCTGGCGTAAAAATGTGTTCAAGTGAGGTTACTTCAAAATGGATGATTCCAGCTTATCTATCTATCATATGACGTCATAGTCAACTACGCGACGTGCAGGATAACATCGTAATCAACTGTGTCATGAATGGCGTAGCTACATACGTCACGAACGCTTAATTGATGACGGACTAAGAAGTCAAATTAGTTACATAATATTCAACAGCTTACCTGTGTAGTTTTCCAAAAATTGAGGGTCAGAGAGTGCGCGGATCAATCGATCTCAACACGGTCAGAGCGTGGGTGGAGTTTCGCTAAAGATGGGCGGGGCATTGCTAAAACTGGATTTATCCATTGACCGCAGAGACAAACTATCGGAAACAATAGAGGACGGTGTTCCACCATGCGATACGTTAACCCTTTAATGACTAAATTTGTTTAAACAAATTTAAAGATTTAATTATTGAATGCCCATTACAGGCCAAGAGTAGACTATTTTTTTTAAAGTTACCACTGGAATGGCTGGCTTGGTTATCGCTCCAGTCATTCCAGCTGTAAATTTTCAAAAATAGTCTTCTCTTGGCCTGCAAATGGACATTTCCCTTGACCACTACAGAGGCCGGTTTTGGCTGGCTTCATCGTGGAAAGCTTAATTGCCTTTAAATATTCAAGTTAATCAGGTCGCGACGTAACGCATATAGGCCTACATCACTGGTTAATCGGATGGTAGGTGAAAGCACTTAGTTACAATGGCATATTTTCTCTAAAAAATGCCTTTCCTGCTTCACGCTAAATACGGTCACAACAAACACACAGCATCCGAAAAAGAATTTCTGGAATAAAGTTTTCGAAACTTTCTTAGAGGATCTATGCTTATGGCCGCAAAAGCTTTACCAATAACATGAAAGGCGATTCTGGACCTCAGCCCGTAGACATTGCATAAATCATGAAAATGTGCTCGCAAAAATAAAAGCCGGATACTACATACTACAAAAAATGTCAGCATGTTAGAAATCTGTTGCTGAAAGTCTTAAGAGAAGTTTCCTAGAAGCCAGCTTCCATTCTAATTCTCTTCAGAATATTAAACACGCTACGAATATAGTTGCATCGGCTGTGAGATATTGGGATAATTTATATTTCGCAACATGGATTGGGGGACTTTATATATCCATACGGTGGACTAACCGCTAAAACACCATATAATAGCGTTGACAGGGAATCCAAACCATAACCGATGAAAGCGTCAAGCTTCATTGCCCACAAAACGCTTCCACCGCACCAACGCTGCGACGGTGTTGTTGTGCTAAAAGAGTTTGTGGGCTATGATGCTTGGCGCTTTCGTCGGTTGTGGTTTCGATTCTATGTCAATGTCAAAATACCGTAATAACACGACTACTTGTATAACCATATAATACCATATTCGCTTTCGATCTAAAAGCAGACCAAAAACATAGGCTTACTAACCGTAAATTGGCCTTAGAGACGCACATTCGAACCCGGGTCCAGTTTCACAAAGGGTACTTAAGTACGGCGTAAATATCAAATGAAGCATTCTGATTGGTCCGTTTAGTACTTCACGACAGGGCGTAACTTACGCGCCTTTTGTGAAACTCGCCCTTGAATGATAGAAAATATAAATTTTGAGATTGTACTCTTTTACGGGGCTGAACCTTTGTACCTCAATGTAATGAGACGAAATGAATTTTAGCGAATGATGATTTCATTCCGTATAAATTAATAACATTGTTTTAGTTGTGCATGTGAATTTGGAAATCTTGTCCCAAAATCAACGTCGCAACTAAAGATTTATATTAATATAACGGAATAAAATCATCATTTGCTAAGATTTAATTTCTCTGATAGCACTAAAGTACACAATTTAAGCCTCTAAAATTATACAATTTTAATATGTTTATTCTTACTATTTTGGAATTAATGCGCGCCTTTTAAACGCTTTGGCTACCAGGAAATAGTTTGAAAATATTCAGCCGGTTTCGCGCTTTTGAAAGAATGATTCTGAGGAGTGAAAATGAAATGCTTAGGTTCAGGTGTCACACCACTAATAACTTACATCTTTCTTCATCGCTTGTAGTACAAGGGCTTTCATTTGTGATAGGCATTTGTTCATCCGGGCTCTCCGATTCTTCTCCATTAAGGATTTACTTGTCTGAAATGAAACATAGCGATTAAGACAAGATACATATCAGCAGCATGTCAGCGCCATGTCAATCGAGGTATTACTTCCTCAATAGGTCAATCGGTTGTTCAATAAGTTAATCTACCAGTCGGTCTGTCGGCCACTCAGGCGCTCGGTCCGCCCAAGCCTGCCCACCCATTCGAGCACGCACACATACATTCCCAGTTACCCGTCCTCTCGCCCGGCCGACTGCCTGGCCACCTGCTCGCCCCCGCCTACGGGTCCATCAACCCATCTATCAACCATTCCATCCCTCCATCGACTGATGAATCAATCAATCAAGCAGGAGATCATGTGGTTTAAGATGAAGATGGTGATGAAGACGAAGATGAAAAATAAAAATTTACTAGGACACAGATTTACTAATTATTAATATTAATTCAATTAATCAATTCAGTAAGTACCTTTCTCTTTGACTGTTTGGCACTTAGAGGTTTCCGTAGTGGATCAGTCTCCTCTGAAACGGTTGTATCCGCCATGGCAATCATCAATATACCCTTCAAAATAACATTTAAACAAAAACGCCCCCTCCTCTTTAGATACAGAGTATATCACTGTATCTAGCTATCTAACTATCTAAGTATCTATGCATTATCTGAAACGTCCACCTAGACAATTTACATATCGTCCTCTACCCGCCAGTAATATATACAAGCAAAACTTCCTCAACAAGTTTGGACTTCGATCAGACTTGTTGTAACTCGTTTCGCTCAGGTACGGGTACACCTTCCCTGTACGTGGCCCGAAGGAATGTACAAGTTTTCGACCAATCGTCAGGACGCATTCCGTCACACACGCTCCAGGTATAAGCAAACAGTTCGGCCGATCGGCGCTGGATATTAAGCCGAGCCTTTCGTTCATAATTTCACCTCAGATGTCTGAATTTGACACTTCGAAACTCAAAGGCCAAATGCGAAAAATCATTTAAAACGAACGAAATTGTGCATTAAATAATTTCTAGCAAATTTGAAAGGATGTGTTGCTGCTGGCAGCAACACGTTCCTGTCAAAATTAGTTTCGAGATACTCAACAGCTTACCTGTATAGTTACCTTGACTTTAAAATTCTGGAAAATCAGCGTTAAAACGGGGATAATGGGAATTGATACCTACTGGATATGTTACAAATTATCTGATTGACAGCAATTGTAGCTACCTCAGGCAACAACAATTTTCTCTCCAATTAATTTACATATATTCAATAATAGTTTTACTATTTGATATAGCAAAATATAATAAATATATTATTCGCCATATGGAACGAAACGGGTTACGATTAAGCCTTTTAAGGGTTCGTTGGATCTTTTCCAATCTGATCCGTCGATCATAGTTTGAGTGACAGAAAGGCAAGAGCGACGCGCGTGCCAAAATCATCTCTCACGTCACCTATTCCCGACCTGAACAACACCGCCCCTATAACCACTCAACGCAATACCCGTGAGAAAAACCTGTTAAATCGTCACGTTTGGTTTTGCACGGCTAAGTTGGGCAAATCAGCTCGACGAGTCAGGGCTATAACGTTCAATATGTGCAAAATGTCCCTGGTAATTTGCCAGAGAATAGTACATTAGTAATACTCAAATTATGTTATCAGCGACGAGAGGAGGTCTCAGTCGATACGTGTATAAACTATTCTTGGCAAATGTACAATATTAGTTTAGTCGAGGATGAATAGAATTTGAAAAGATAAATGCGTAGATAACAGAAAATTCTCTTACTTTTTTGCAAAAGTATCCTGAATTCAATAATTTACTATTCTTTATGGTTGTTTAGATAGTGTTGATGGTGAGCGTATGGGGTGCCTTCCTTTGTCTTATTGGATTATTCCCCTTCCCCCTCCCCACCCAACAATATTTGGAGATGTCCCCAGATTCATGTTCTTCAGTTTCCGTTTGAAGCAACTGATCCCCAACTTAAGTTCACGTGAATTGAATTGGCCACGAATTACAGGATTACAGGGAGGAGGGCATCTGCTAGACAGCTATCATGTTTCTCATTGAACCCATGAGAATGACCATGATTATGTCAATGTCAATAAAACACATTATTCAACATGCAAGGATTTCAGCTTTTGCTCTACATATATGCCTTATAAAGTCACCACCATGATAATGCATGTTACTGGCCCGGTATTTGGCCACACCGGGCCGTATTCTAGTGTTTTGACACCATCCCTGTGATGCAGTAAAACGAGAAACCTTGGTGTATTCCCAGATCTGCAAGCGAGAGACGTCGGTGTCGACCCAATCGAAGTTCCGATACTGTGACAAGTTCAGGTTCAAGTTCGCTTTATTCCCCCCCCCCCCCCGGCTATTACAATCGCATATGAGGGCAAAAGTGTATAATACTATTATTATGGCAATGGAGCTGATGCCTGTGTAGCATATTTATAGTTGCCTAAGTACAGTTAATATTATACAGCAATGGGGAGTAATTACACGTATTGAACTGTACATTTAGGCGCAGATTCACACCATAGTAACAGCAGTGGTAGTAGCAGTTGCAGTTGCAGCAGTAGCAGTAGCAGTAGCAGTAGCAGTAGCAGTAGCAGTAGCAGTAGCAGTAGCAGTAGCAGTAGCAGTAGCAGTAGCAGTAGCAGTAGCAGTAGCAGCAGTAGTTGCAGCAGCAGCAGCAGTAGCAGTAGCTGTAGCAGTAGCAATAGCTGTAGTAGTAGTAGCAGTAGCATCATCTGCAGCAGCAGCAGAAGCAGCAGCAGCAGCAGCAGTAGTAGTAGTAGTAGTAGTAGTAGTAGTAGTAGTAGTAGTAGTAGTAGTAGTAGTAGTAGTAGTAGTAGTAGTAGTAGTAGTAGTAGTAGTAGTAAGGACAGCAGTAGTAGTAGCGCCGTGTGCTTTGTGAGATGTGGAAATTTGTATGTTATGTAAATAGTGAGAACTTACTTAATGTTTTAAGCACAGGCACATTGCACGTTGATAGTAGTTCTTTAGTTTTATTCGGGTTTTTATTTATGATATAATATTGTGGAATATATTTGGATCGCACATTATTGTATTTAATAGGCCTGTATAGAAAGTGACTTTCGTCCTCTATTTCATTACATATGATGCAGCTGATGTAGCTGATGTAGCTGATGTAGCTTATGTAGCTGATGTAGCTGATGTAGCTGATTTAGCTGATGTAGCTGATTTAGCTGATGTAGCTGTTTTAGCTGATGTAGCTGATTTAGCTGATGTAGCTGATGTAGCTGATTTAGCTGATTTAGCTGAAGATGTGACAGATCAAAACAATGCTGGAGAAGAAATTAACCTTAATCAGTCAGAGACAAATTTGAAAGCTCTCTTCTCGCCAACACATACCAGCACGCCTGTGTCATTCCAACAGACACCGGTACTGTTTAGCAACACCAGACTCGCGCAACCAACACAGCAGGATTTATTGCTACAGATCGCTCAGCTGAGTCAATTGTTAATGGAGAAAGAACATACATTAACAACTCTCATGCTCGATAACGAAGAGTTAATTGCGAGATTAACGAACAAACATGCCGTTAAAACAACAGAGACTGGCGTTATGACAGAAAACTTAGTGAACGCCAATGTTTCAAATACGACGGATCAAAACGTTTCGCAACCTTCTTCGACACCGAAACCGATTCCAGCTCCGAGACGATTTCTTATGCCGATACCATCACCTAGGTCGTCTCCCAAACCTGCGCCACCAAAAGTGAGCATCGACTCACAATCAAAGAAAAACAGCAACGCGCCAACACATGAACAGACACATGCAAAGACAACACTGATAATCGGGTCGTCCATTATTAAGGGCATCAATGTAAATGGACTTAATAAATCAGTCGAAGTTATATGCAAACGAGGTGCGACCATAGAAAGAATAAACGATGTTATCTGTGCCATGAATTTAGAAATATACAAAGACATCATTATATTAGCCGGTACAAACAATTCAGACGGCTTGCTCTGTGACGCTTTGAAAGCCATGGAACGACTAATAAGCGATGTCCATCGCCTCGCCCCACAGTGCAACGTGCACATATGTCAATTGTGCCCACGAGATGATGACGTAAATAGACAGAACTTTGTGCGCCGATTCAATCAACATATGGAAGTGCGACAGAATTTTCTGAACTTTTCCGTGATCGAATCTGCGGACGGGTTCTATTCCACGCATCGTCCGGGGAGGATAAATGGTTCGTTGTATTTCGCGGACAAACTACATCTAAACAAATCCGGTTCATCGTAAAAGCGATAAATGGTCACGTGAACATAATCACAAAACAATCATGTAGATATTGCGGTGAAGAAAATCACAAACACTCCCAGTGCCGACACGGTCGTCCCGTCGACTGCTGGAAATGCCATGGATCCGGCCACAAGTCTTCCCGATGCCCTGTATACTAGGATGCCGGCCAGGAAGCAGTGCCTACTCCCAATACCTGTAACGAGCAGCCTGCTGACATTCCTAAATCAGAGTGCCAAACCAAACAATCAAACACTTACAGTACTATAAATAGTCATAATGCTACTATCAATAAGTTCAGATGTAGGGTGAATGCTCTACTGCTTTATAACCGATATCAAGTATTGAGTGACGATGATGATGGTAATAATAATAATAATAATAATAATAATAATAATAATAATAATAATAATTTTAATAATTATAATGATGAAAATATTAAAAATAAGAAAAATAATAATAATAATGATAATAATAATAATAATGATAATAATAATAATAATAATAATAATAATAATAATAATAATAATAATAATAATAATAATGATGATGATGAAAATAATAATAATAATAATAATAATAATAATAATAATAATAATAATGATAATAATAATAATAATTCGCTTGACGACAATTGTTCTGACAAGGCAGAGGGTTCAGATAATGCTAATCTAGATTATCTTAATATATTCTGGTACATAGATCAAGCAAACTTTATTAATTACATGAACATTATGAAATACTGTACTGTAAAGACTAAAAGCACTAAGTGCGCTATGATAGGTCCTAGAAATCACTTCTCTCAATGGGTATGTAATAAAGATTTTGTTAAAGAGGTAAGGCATTATGATAACCCAACATTTAATATTAATTGTAAAGGCCTACGAATAGGTCACTTAAACGTCCAGCACTTATTGCCTAAAATTAATGAACTTAAAATAACAATGGAAAGAAATATAAAGGAAATCGAAATATTAGGAACAACAGAAACATTTTTGGACGATGATGTCACAAATAATTTAATTAATATTCAAGGGTACAATATTGAGAGAAAAAACAGATTAAATAAGGAAGGCGGTGGAATAGTATTATATATAGATGAAAATCAATCATACAGTAGGAGGCTTGATTTAGAAACTCCAAATATGGAAGCTTTATGGATAGAAATAAAGCCGTATAAATTAAAATCAGTTTTACTCCGCTGTACTTATAGACCACCAAAATCACTAACTGGTTGGATAGATGAGTTTGAATCATCTCTTGAATTTGCATATTCACATAATACTGATATCATCCTTATAGGCGACTTTAATATTGATTTTCTTAAACCAGTTATGCCTAAATGGAAAGCTGTAATCGATTTATTTAACCTTGAACAACTAATAAGCACACCCACCAGAATCACTGAAACAACAGCTACATTAATAGACCATATTTATGTCACAGACAAAAACAAGTATGCTTCGGTAAGTGTAGGAGCTTTGGCAATAAGTGATCACTATCCCGTGTTTGCCGAGAGAAAAAGCACTAATCTAAAACCAAATAGTCATCACACAATAAAATACAGATGTAAAAAGAGCTTCAATAATGACCAATTTCTCCAGGATCTGTCAAATTACAATTGGGACTCAATCGATTTGATACATGATGCAAATGACGCCCTAGGAACATTTCAGAAAACCTTTACCTCAATACTAGATAAACACGCGCCCATTATTGAGCGTAGAGTAAAACACATTTCTCAGCCCGGGTGGATAAACGATGATATTTTAAAAGCTATTAAAGATAGGGATTATAACAAAAAGCAAAATAACATGGTTAAATATAAAGAATTAAAACAAAAAGTAATGACGCTAATAGAAACATCAAAAAGAAATTATTTTGGAGTGCAATTGAAGGAAAACTCAAAGAATCCATCAAATATATGGAAAATTAGGAAGAACATAAACCCTAAGACAACCAGATTACCTTTGGTTTTATATGACAACGATGGAAATGAAATTAGGGATACGGCTAAGCATTGTGAAATGTTTAATCAATATTTTACAACAGTTGCTTCTAATCTTGCGAATTCAATACAGATAACAAACCATGAAATATCAAATAATCTTAGAACATATGTTGCGAATAAAGTGCCCAATGACATCAAATTTAAAATACCTAATGTAGCAGTAAATTATGTATATGAAGAATTGGCTAGCTTAAAAACTAACAAGTCCGCGGGTCACGATGGCTTGAACGCGCATTTCCTTAAAGCTGCAGCACCAATTATTGCTCCAGCAGTGACAGCTATTATAAACAAGAGCATAGATAGTGGCGTGTTTCCAACATCATGGAAGCATGCCAAAGTAAAACCATTACATAAAGCAGATAATAAATCAGATATCACTAATTATAGACCTATATCTATTCTACCCATTCTCTCAAAGATTATTGAACGTCATGTACATAATCATTTATATAAATTTCTGATGAAATATAATTTACTTGTCGAATCTCAGTCAGGTTTCAGACGTAAACACTCATGCGAAACAGCACTGTTAAAGCTAATAGAGCAGTGGCGTTTTGCAGTTGACAAAGGCGACTATGTTGCCGCTATAATGATTGACTTTAGAAAGGCATTTGATTTGGTTAATCATACAATTTTGGAACACAAATTAGCGATTTATAAATTTGATGATCAGTCTCAAAGGTGGTTCTCCTCTTATCTAGAAAATCGGCAGCAATATGTATCTATTTCTGATAGTGTGTCAACTGCTATGCCTATTACTGTTGGCGTCCCACAGGGTTCTGTCTTGGGACCCCTCTTGTTCATCCTATATGTTAATGATCTACATATGGGTATTAGCAGCAATGTCGATATGTACGCTGATGATACAACCATGCATTGCAACTCCGATAATATTTCATTGCTAAAGGAAAAACTTACTACTGATATGGCATTAGTGCAAACTTGGGGCGACAAAAACAAAATGGTACTAAATACTGAGAAAACTAAGTTATTACTGATAAGCAACACCCACAAACGAAACAGAATCAACGAGTCAGATCTCAAAATATCTATTGGAAATGTAGAATTAGACATTGTAAATAATGCAAAACTATTAGGTGTATATATTAACGACAACCTATCATGGCAAGACCACATTAGCAAGATCTATAGCAAAATCGCTTCACTTATTTTTATGCTAAGAAAAAATAAACAATATATGAATCTTGAAGAAAGAAACATATTTTATAAGGCATATATTCTTTCCCATATAGACTATTGTTGTTTAGTTTACTATACAGAAACTCCGACATTATTGGATAAACTTGAAAAATTGCAAAAACGAGCTGCTAGGATTATACTAGATGTCCCATATAGAACCCCGTCTAAACAATTATACGCAACTTTAAAATGGACACCATTAACACAGAGAATGGCGATAAAAACTAATCTGATGACCTACAAAGCACTAAACGACCTTACACCCAGATACATTAAAGACATGTTTACTTTAGTCGAAAATGCACACCCGCTTAACTTGAGGTCAAAATCAAATGGTCACTTAAAACCTCCAAAAATAAACACAAATTATGCAAGACACAGTTTTAAATATACAGCCACAAAACTGTGGAATTTGCTACCTTCAACTGTTACGCGTTCGTCAACCCTATCCTCATTTAAATCTAATCTTCATGATCATATAAACACGAAACAATAATAATAGCGATAGCCCAAAACGGACTCTGTAATGGTCTTGAAGAATGGCAATTTGCAGACTGAGAGAAGAGTGTTGTTTTTTTTGAGAATTCACCACTGGTATTACTAGCTCGGTAAACGGATCAGTTATGCCGGTGACAAATCCTCAGAAATTGTCTTCTCGTTGTCTATAAATAGATATTCTTATGAGGAAATTTAGATTTTCTTAAAGAAATATAGGCGGTAAATGGTTAAATGTAATGAGCTGTTGGGTAAATCGACGATAATTTGACTGACTGATGCTGCCGCCTTGAGTGGCAAATCAGTCAGTCAAAGTGGAGCTAATTTATCCAGTGATTAAATTAACTACAATAAATGGTCAAATGCATTAAGGATAATTTGACTGAAAGTTGGTAAAGCATCGAGTAGCAACGGCTTTAAGTCAAATTAGAATTAAAATATTTGATTGTTTTAAATACCATATAAACGATTTTGTATAAACTTGGAAATAGGTCTACCTCTATGTCTTGTATATACATGTATATAATTGTACATAATCAGCTGAGTATGTGTGTGATTTGTGTGCGTGCGTGCGTGCGTGCGTGCGTGCGTGCGTGCGTGCGTGCGTGCGTGCGTGCGTGCGTGCGTGCGTGCGTGCGTGCGTGCGTGCGTGCGTGCGTGCGTGCGTGCGCGTGCGCGTGCGCGTGCGCGTGCGCGTGCGCGTGCGCGTGCGCGTGCGCGTGCGCCCGCGCCCGTGTGTGTGCACGCGTGTGTGTGTACACGTGTGCGTATAATGTGCGAGTGCGTGTAAGCGTGTGTATGCGCGTGCGTATGTACGGGTGTGTGTACGTGCATGCCTGCATATGCCAGTGCGCGCGTGAGTATGCATGCGTGTGTGCAAGGGCGTGACTGCGTGTATTTGTATGCGTGATCGCCTATTTGTCCGTTTGCTTACATCTGCTTGTGTGTGCCCTGTATGACTGAGCGTGTGTGAGTGTGTGTTTGGAAAGAGTGTATGTATATGTATATTTATTAGCCTGTATATACTTATTATTATTATTATTATTATAGTTGTTGCTGTTCCCTGAGGGCCTCAGGAAGATCACATGTTGATGATTTACCCTCAATAAAGAACGATATTATTATTATTATTATTATTATTATTATTATTATTATTATTATTATTATTATTATTATTATTATTATTATACGACACCGAGTCGTTGTTCTCTAGCAATATTTCCCTATCTCCCAGTTTGAATTTTTAATTTATGGCCCAGGGTTCTGAAATGAAAAAGAATAATCGCTTCTCTGAATGATAACTTTTATGGTACCGTTTAAATTCTAAGTTTTGTTTAATTTCCTTGTAGAATATGAGTCGGGTTGATGTGTTGATGCCATGTCTCCACTTAGCTATAATTATATTGCGTTTGCTATTTTGCAACTATATGTTCTTTATTTACATGGTCAGCTCCGATAAGGGCTTCTTGTACTATCGTTTGTAAGATTGGTTTAATAGCATTGACCCGTTTACAGTTAACATTAGTTTCCATATCTCCTTCCCTACATATACAATAAGGCACTGAGGACACTTTCCCATACCCTGCATTCACTAAACCCGCTCAGAATCTTATCATATTACACTTCACCTTCAGGTTTCCCAATATATCATAATATTGGGTATGCATTTCTTCGCTCGTTAACAATACTTTAGAAAGCGGAGTTGACTTCTTTCAATCATTTCTAGATTTTCAAATCGCCATATCTCTGAGGCATGTAAAAGCACTGGTATTATCATAGTGCCAAATAAGCTACACTGTACGTCGAATGGTATATTGTTTTCTGTTATTTTTCAGTTTGTTTTCTGTTATTGTGCTGATTAACTGGAACATTGCTTTATTGCCCTGTTTAGATTTCTACTCCTACATACATAAAAACCACGGTTACTTTTAAAAACCTGTGCCACTGATGGGCCTTGCCATCAGCCCAAATCTCCTGCCTTTATAGTTACTGGTTCTCACTAGTGCGAATTCCAAGGTGTTCTAGACTGGTGTCTTCTGGCATCCGTATCTTTGCTGAGTGTCTTTTAAGGACAAAGGCGAAGTATTGCACATCTTCTATAGTGCATTATTGGAAAGTATGCTGTCCGGCCATCGTTGACCAGTGATGGTGTCAAAGTCTTTGCAGTGGCAGCCATCAGGTTTGTCGGAGAGCCGCATTCAGAGCTGCACAGCTACTACAGTTGTATATTATTACGTTTACGCAGGTTGTGTTGTACAAGGGGGTCTTTGATCTACAAAACCACAGCTTCCATTAGGATTGGAAAGCTATGTTTCTCGGATACGGCATATGGTAATGGTGGATAAGATTTTTCTTATGCTGTTGAGGAGCACAGTGGTCCACAGATTGGCCGGCCCGGGTGGCTTCTTGGGGGCTGGTATGCATACAACGTCTATAGAAAGATGGTGCATAACGGTTGAATTGATTAGGTGCATGGTCGGTTTTGCGATAATGTCACTTGCATATGTGAAAAATGCATTACTCATGCCATCATATCCGAATGCACATCCATTTGTCAGGCCTTTAAGTGCCTTTTAAACTCCTGCTGTTTCAATTGGTGTCAGTACTGGCGTGGGGTCACGTAATGCAAGGGTGCAACATCGATGTCAGTGAGCTGTTCCTTGAACAATTCTCGAATTTTATCAATTTTTCCCTGGTTAGTCTCGATAAAATATCCATCAGAGTTGTGTACAGCGACAGAGTGAGTGGTGGTGGATAGTCACTCAGCAACTACCATGACTCGTGCTGCCATAGACATATGGCAACAGTCATTCGTGGCAGTGATTTCATCTGCTAGGGAGTTTGCGTTTGCTTGCTGAATAGCAGGATTTTGCAAGAATTCACTGATGATACGCCAAATGTCATTGCATTCTCCGTGCAGTTTGATGCGGTCTTCAATTTGGCCACTTTGATAAATGCGCAGTCGTAATGCTTTCTGCATCTATATCTGTTAGTAGTCATGAAATATAACGCCGACTTTTCACGGAAACACTCACACGCTTAAATGAAGGATTTCAGTTTATACATCAATCATTTGACGTCATAAGCACAGACAGCAACAGCACCTAGTCAATTTCGTTTCAACATATTCAACCGCTTACCTGCATAGATTTCTGGAAATTGATAGTCAGCGAGTCCAGGGTTCGATCGATCCCAACACGGGCGAAGAGTGGGTGGAGCTTAGCTATAGATGGGAGGGGCATAGCTAATACCGGATTCCTCCCTTGATAAACAATGTGTTGCACATTCGTGATCCGAAATCTCAAAAGTGAAGTTAAAATAAATAATGCAAAATGGTAGGAAAATGAAAATACTCGACGTGAATATTTGAAGTAATAACCTATGTGATAAGTAAAGTCTCGCTAAACCTCTTTCCAAAAGAGATCCAAAAGAGATCTTAACCCCTCGTGTGTCAACAGCGCCTAAAAGCGCTCCCAATTCTACTTTCTGGTAGAACTTTCTGTTGTAGTGCAAATAGACATTACTCAAGACCACTACAGGTGCTGTTTTGTGGCCGGCTTGACCATGAAAATGGTCAAGAAATTCCGCGTTTTTCTTAGTTACTGTCTATTTGCCGGCTGAGAAAAGCCTATTTTTGGAAAATGTACAATTGGAGTGACTGGCTCGGTTACCGAGCCAGTCATTACAGTGATACATTTTCAAAAGTCATATTCTCTTGGATGAAAAAATGGACATTCATCAAGACCACTTCATAGTCCATTTTGGGGGGGGGTTTGGGGATTTGATCATTACAGATTTAAGTTACCACAAGAGGGATTAACAAACGACTGTGATAAATGTGATACGGAATGTCAATTCGGTTGAGTTCCTCTACTTATGCACAAGACCATACCTGCAATGAATAAAATGGCGGAGATACGTATATGACTTGGAAGGATGCTAGGCTAGGGATTCTCATATAAGGGCCATTTTGAGGGTCTAAATATCCTCAAAATCCAGCTTGGTTCTCAAAATGTACTGACAAAGGGCCCCATGACCATTTTGGAAGATTGTGTTATACTAAACAGATTTTTAGGCATTTTTGCACAGAAATAACTACACAATCTAGCCTGAGACCACCTAAGTCATAATTGTGAGACCTTGGCACCCTCTGATTTTAGTATGGACGAGAAATATTGCTTTGGACGACCAGATCCGTTCGGCACACTCACATTGCATCTGGGGATCCCCAGATATCAGGGTGTGGGGTCCATTGGACCTCCAAAATATAGACCAGGCCACGAAAATTACACGTTCCTGCGTTCCGGGGCAACAGCTTTTTACTGCAGGCCAACCACATTTTAACACACTGGTTTCACCGGGGGACAACCTAGATGATTTGTTATTTCAGGGTTTGTATATGTACTCATGTATTTTATTTAGTCTTAGCCCTTTCACACTCAAATTTGCTCAAGAAAATTTCAATTTTCTCATGACAAATGTCCATTTGCTGACCAAGAGAATACTGTTTTTGAAAATTTACCACTGAAATGACTGGCTCGGTATTTTTCTTTGTTTGACATCCTGAGTTCCGATCTACAAAAAACCGAAAACTGCTATTTTGACCGAAATGTGCACATGGCGACCATTTTGACCAAGACTAAATTTCAAAAAACTATGTTTTTCACTATTTTTCATCCCGAGTTCATTTCTACAAAAAAAACCCGAAAACTTGTATTTTTGACCAAAATATCCACCCCACGGCCATTTTGAAAAAAATTATTTGAAAAAAACCCCATTCACAATGCTAACACCCTAACCGAGTATGGTAGTTATCCGCTAAAAACTCTCTGTGTAGTCGCAGTTCAAGTATCCATCCTGAAAATCCCCACGCATCCCCTATAGGGCCGAATTCAATTCAATGGCGGTCAACAGTCAACGGTCATGGTCACCTTTTAGACAGGCAAATATCCTCAGGACCCCAAGCGTAACATCCTACCCAAGTATAGTAGTGCTCCGAACAAAACGCTAGGTGTAGTAGCGCTTCAAATTTCAATTTTTTCCCCCACGGAAAAGTGGATAGCGCGACACGCCTTGGGAAAATCTGGAATAAAAGCGCAAGCGCACGATTTGAGACTGGCTAGCAGTAGGTGACCAAGTTTGGAGTTGATCGATTGAAAACTGTAGGAGGAAATGCGTTGCAAGGTTTTTGACGAAGAATAAGAAAGTAAGAAGAAGAAAGTTCCTGAGTGATTTAAAAAATCTGCGATGCAATAATCCGCGATTGATTAATGGACCGTTCCAGTTTTAGCTATACCCCGACCATCTTTAGCTAAGCTCCACCCACACCTCGCTCGTGTTGAGATCGATCGATCCCCAAACGCCCTGACTATCAATTTCCAGAAAATTATACACGTAAGCTGTTGAATATTTTGAAACTAATTTTACTTGGTGTTGTTGCTGCCTTTGGCAGAAACAACGCCCAGTAAAATTAGTTCCGAAATATTCAACAGCATGTTTATTACATAGCAAAGACATACAATTCGTACAATCCGTCGTCGGACTATTAAGCGTTAAAGACGGACTAAATCAACTCATCCATGACGTAATGATTATGACGTCATCCTACCCGTCACGTAGGTGATTATGACGTCGATTGACTGAGGAAATGGATTCATGAATGAATAGTTAATGTCTATTCACAAGACATTTTAATTCGTATGCATTTGTGTGACAATCAGATATCGTAATCCTTTCAGAGAACACAAAAAGGAGGGTTCGGGTTTCTCAGTCAGTCATATGACATCATAATCAACTGCATGACATGTAAGCTGACGTCATTATCAATTACGTCGTGAATGACGTCGTTAAGTTAGTCACACACTCTTAATTGACGACGGACTAAGTGCTGTTGTACGAAGTATATGGCTTTACTATTTAATAAACATACTGTTGAATATGTTGAAACTAATTTGACTGGACGCTGTTGCTGCCAATATTCAACAGCTTGCCTGTATAGTTTTCTGGAAATTGATGGTCATGAAGTTCAGGGATCGATCGATTCAAGTACGGGCGAAGTGTGGGTGGAGCTTAGCTAAAGATAGGCGGGGCATAACTAGAAATGGACCCATCCATTCCCAGAATCTCAACGCCAAGGTAAATATACAGGTAAGCTGTTGAATATTTTGTAAAGAATATGACACGAATCCTGTTGCTGCCAAAAAATCCATATTTACAAAGTTTTCCAATGATTTTTCATATTTGGGCTTTCGGTTTAAATTCCTTTGGTTTCATACGGCTCATAACTCATTGAACTCAAAAGCCCATTCAAAATCATTTACAACTGTTATGTTTAATATTTTGAAATGGATTTGACTGGGAGCTCTTGTTGCCTCAAAGTCCACATCAGCTTACCTTTATAGTTATCTTGAAATTGATATTCTCAGAATTCACTGTTCAACGGGTTAATACGTTGAATGAAAATCGGAATTAAGGCGATATTTGGATACATCGCAATATTTGACGCGCTGTTCATATCGATATTTCTCAAGGCAACCCCGTGTTCAGTACAGCCTGGGGCATACACGCCATACATAAATAAATATTATCTTTACGTGACATATCGCTTCGCCGTACTTCAATGCGGCTCGCCGTCATTTGAACTTCTATTATGCCATACTTATTACGCACCAAAGAACACGTGGTCTACGTGTGGTCTACATAGATGTGTTATATTTTGTTATGCAACACGCTCTGTTAGATTCTGGTCGAACAAACATTATGAAACCTGTGATGGAGAGAGAATGGGGACGGGGATATGGGGAGCCAGATCGGGGTGTGGTGTGATTGCTGGTAGTGATAGAGGGGAGACGAGGGCGGGGGGAGGGGAGGGAGGAGATAGAGATATCTCGAGAAAGAGAGAGAAAGAGTTGCCCTGTAGGTGGGGCTTAGAATACACCTTCCGTATCCTCTGCGTGTCGTACGAGGCGACTAAAGGAGGTAAGGGTGAGGTAACCCTGACAGACACCTCGAGTGCTGAAGACGGAGGTTCCAGGCCGCACGGGGCACTCTAATAAACCATGGATCCACGCACTTAAGGCTTATGATCATGTCGATAGTCACTTACAGGACTGGCGGTGTGATCAGCGAACGAAAAGAAGAAGAAGAGAGAAAGAGGAGGGGGATTGCGGTGGAATGGAGAGGAAGACCGATGGGATGGAGAGACTGACAGAGTGAGGTGGGTGAGGGATAGGAGGAAAGCGTGAGCGGGAGGGCGAACAGGGGACGGACGGACGGACGGACGGACGGGCGGGCGGGCGGGCAGGCGGGCAGGCGGGCAGGCGGGCAGGCGGGCGGGCGGGCGGGCAGGCAGGCAAAGAGAGATAGAGAGGGTTGAGCGAATGGGAGAGAAAGAGAGATGGAGAGAGAGAATGAGGAGCTGAGTGAGGGAGGGATGAAGAGCCAGCGAGAGAGAGAGAGAGAGAGAGAGAGAGAGAGGCTCCGCCGCTTCTTAGCGTAAATAATTGCAAGGCGAAAGAGCCATGGCCCTAATCAGCCACCATAGGCGATGGATGGATGGATGGATGGATGGATGGAGGAAGTGAGGGATGGAGGGAAGGAGGGAGGGGAGAGAATGATTTGGTCCGTGTCTTCATCATAATTTTGGTAAGCGCGCCCGTCAGTTATCAATTCCCTCATTGATTACGGCAATGAAGCCGTGGTTACGTTAGTGTGTATGGGTTCTCTATAGTGAGGTCTTTTGTTAAGCCATCAGCGGTATACTGACGTCGCGATAGCGTCAGATGCCTAAATCACACCGTTGGAATTGTGTGTAATTGGTCCATTTACAAATTAGTACACGTTCTTTTGAATATTTTTTAAAAAAATTGTGTTTGTGAGATTACCTCTGTAGTTATCTTGAAACTTGGATTCTTGGAATGGTCTGTCTGACCAGGTTACGCAGTATCCACGTGCAGATGTATACAGAAAATACCTGCTTCTTCGGGTTAAATATTGTAGTTCTTATCCTCACCCCTCACGTGCTCAAAGTTCTGCTTATATCAATTAACCCTTTAATTGTCAAAGTTTTTCAAGAAAATAATAATTTTTACAATTAAATTTACAAAAATAGCTTTCCGTTGTCGTGCAAATAGACATTACACTAGATCACTACATGTGCTGTTTTCTGGCCGGCTTGGCCATAAAAAATGGTCAAGAAAATCCAGGTTTTTCTTAGCTAGTGTCTATGTGCCGGCTGGGAGAAGACTATTTTTTAAAATGTACCACTAGAGTGACTGGCTCGGTAACCGAGCCAGTCATTCCAGTGGTGAATTTTCAAAAATCATATTCTCTTGCATGAAAATATGGACATTCCTCAAGACCACTACATAGTCCATCTTTGGCGGTCTTGACCATTAAAGAGGTAAGTTAACACAAGATAGGTAAAGAACCGCTATCATTTTTTCACCCTAAGACATGCCTACACACCCGCCACACCTGGACGACCCATAACACCTCTTACAAATCGCCAACCAACATCTCGTTCTCGCCGCCAACTTTTTCAAATTAATTTTTTTAAATTCGACCGGAGATAAAGATTTATTTTCAATATAACTTTCTAAATACACAAAAACATCGGTGATAAATGATTTCATTTAACACCTGGAAGATTACCTCGCGCGAACAGAGTAAATCCCTGCCCGAGTTCATCATCGATTACCTGTGCTCCGGTGTCTGGTATAAGTAGAGGGTTAGGGCGGGGATATATACTAACCATGTATGCCTATTTGCATTGCTGAGTAGAACAATATTTATATATATTGAAATGCCAGTGAAATCGTTAGAAAATATTTCTTTTGTACCACTAGGGAGACGTTATTGATGACAAATATAACTTATCTCACTTCTGTGTGGGAAAGTCGTGTAACTGACGGAGACAGTCAATATTATACAGCATTATATTTCAAAGGCCTACTTGGAAATTATACATGATCCGTGTTGGTATCGATATTATTAACGTATTCAGAACTGACTTTGTGGATTTAGGTATTGTGCAATTCATTAGGCCTGTGTAGATCATGTTTTTCGCATCTGTGTTGTCCTTAAGGAGATATTAGCTCCGAACTATGATGAATAATTATGATACAAATATTCTATCTCTGAGTCACCCATATTTACTACAATTATTTCATAATATTTGTTTACAAACACATGCGCACAATACTGTCCTCGATATTATCGCGATATATGTATAATACATAAAGATCGAAATATATCGCTATATCGAGCCGTAACACATAAACGCCTCGATAATTATGACAAGTAAAACAAGCGACTAACTGTTCAGGAACAAAGTGTAGCAGTGCCTAAGATATCAGTACTAAAAGCATACAGACAACACAACGCATTGGGTGAATTCACTCTTAGCTATGCCCGGCCCGTCTCTAGCTAAACCCCGCCCATGTTTTGCACGTGTTAGGATCGATATTTTGAATCCAGAATTCTCAGAAACTCAATTTCCTGGTGACTATGCAACTAACCTGTTGAATGTTTTGAAACCAATTTGACTGGTGACTGTTACTGCCTTTGGCAGCAAAAGAGCCCAGTCCAATTTGTTTCACAATATTCAACATAATGTTTATTAAATAATAAAGACATAAAATTCGTTCAACTGTCGAACTATTCCAGGTTCAATATAGAGTATTTCTCTCAATTGTGATTGCGACATCGGCCTAAATCTGACGTAATAGAACTTTCCACTTTGTCCATCCATCGTATGAACTACATGTAGAATGACATCACAATCAATGACGACGCTATGACATCATGAATGACGTTGGTAAAAACGTTACGAATGCGTAATTGAAGACGGACTGTGCGTAGTTGTACGAATTGCGTGTCTTTACTATTTAACAAATATCCTGTTGAACATTTTGAAAATAATTTCACTAGGCGCGTTTGCTGGCATAGGCAGCAACAGCACCCAGTTAAATTAATTAAAAAATATTCAACAACTTACTTGTATAGTTTTTTTTAGGAAATTGATAGTCAGGGCATTCGGAGATCACTCAATCCCAACACGGCGAAATGTGGGTGGAGCTTAGCTAGAGATGGGCTGGGCGTGACATAGCTAAAGCTGGAAAGGTATATTGATTATGACCTTCATACCCTTGACTGACCAGACTGGAAAAATTTGTGTAAAACGTTAGAGGCAGATAACTCCTACAATTGAATAGCCAGGTGTCCTCCACAAATATCAAGGAGTTCCACATTCATGAAGTGATGCACGGAAACAGAAGACATAGTCTAAAGTAGACTGCCTTCTTTTACATGTTGTACAAATTACTGAATCCGAAAACGAATGTCAGTGTTGAACGAGGTACTAGATTAGCAAACCGCATTTGCCAATCATAACTCTGATAATTTATCCAGGTACCACAAGATCTCTAGAAAATGTGAGCAATGGGCCCTTCCAGCTTTAGCTATGCCCCGCCCATCTCAATCTAAGCTCCGCCCATTCGGGCCGCACCACGTCCATGTTGAGATCGATCGCTCTCTGAACTCCCTGACTATCAATTTCCAGAAAACTATACATGTAAGCTGTTGAATATTTAGGAACTAATTTGACTGAGCGCTGTTGCTGCCCGCTGTCTGTTTTGGATGCGTGGACCCACATCGTGAAAGCCTCGCCAGCAGTAAGACTTTTATCTTGCGGCGTTGGTGTGGTGGAAGCGTATGTGGGATATGATGCTTGGCGCTTTCGTCGGCTCTGGGTTCGATTCCCTGTCAAATCCAAAATACCGAAATGCCACGACTACATATATAACTGATCTTAGGAAGAAATGTGACTGCTATATCTCTGCGTGTCTTTCTGCGATCTTTGCCTTAACTACTTTAGCAACCGCTACTGCGACGACAGCTTTCTAGCACAACAACGAGGTCTCTTTACCGTAGCGACTATATCTGTTATTATTCTTGCCACCTTGGAGTAGAATTGATATTTGTTCGCAGATTATATTCCTGTGCGACATACTGAAGTATGGCGTTATTCCTGATTAACTCTCTAGTGAGAACACGGCCAATAACAGTTGCACGCCTGCCCGCCCTCCTTCCGGTCTGCACTCAAGCAAGCACACATGTACGAACGAAAGGAGGGGGGGGGGGGCGAGAGGGAGAGAGGCGGGAAATTAAAAACATGTAATTTAGCATTATATTCGGTTGAGTATTTTAAACCTAATTTGACTGGTCTTACGAAAGGGCATCCATTTCTCTCTCTAACCAGCCCATTTTGGTTGCCACGGCGTGTCTACAGCACGTAAATGCGCCTCTAGCTGACGGCGAGCGTTTTCGTGTTTTCGTACAGCTATTTAAACTCGACTTGAATAATACATGACCTGAAAAATATTATATGGTCTAGGCCTAGGCCTATATGGTTTCTTTGATCTCTGCCATAGACCACAATCTTATTAAATATACGATATTAAGAGTCACACTAGCATCGTTTGACCACTGGCTAAGACGCTTGTCTGAGCACACTTGACCGTCTCCAAATGAGTTTTTCACGACAACTCGTGTCTATATAGATAAGGCACGCACTATAAAGGGTGACAACAATTACTCAGGAAAAGATCACAAAATCTCACTAATCTCCTTAATTCTCGACTCATCCCTGTCAGGTGAAGTCAATTTTGATTATGATAAATTAGAATTGGGGGATCGTGTCCAATGTTTATAGGTCTATAAAACACTCCAATCTGTACATTTATGGCGTGTTTTGATAGACAACAAGATCCCGCAGGCGTTGGTAGTGGAAATATGTATGAATGTATATCTGTGAGTGTATGTCATTGCCTAGGAAAGCAGCATTGCGCGTGCCACTCACCCACCCACCACCTGCCCACCGGCCCACATCCCCGCCCGCCCTCCTCCCGGTCTGCACTCAAGCACGCACACATGTACGAGAGAAAGGAGGGATGGAGCGAGAGGGAGGGAGGAAGGAAATAAAAACCATGTAATTTGACATATATTCGGTTGAGTATTTTAAACCTAATTTGACTGGTCTTACGAAAGGGCATCCATTTCTCTCTCTAACCAGCCCATTTTTAGCTAAGCTCTGCCAACTTTTTATCTGTGTTGGAACAGAATGATTTGAAACGTTGAAAATTGACTTTTCGGAATCAAAATTTCAATAACTAGACGACTGAGCTGTTGAATATTTTGAAGATAATTTAACTTGGCCTGTTGTTGCCAATGGTAGCAACGGATCTCAGTCAAGCAACGGAGATACGTAATATTACTGTGTCGTCAACTGACATGTGATGTATTCGATTATGACTTCAGATAGCAGGTCGGACCGTCTCTATTGATAAACACTCCACATGCAACCGATTAACAATGGATCATTCCAGTTTTAGCTATGCCCCTCCCATCCCTAATTAAGCTCCACCCACGCTTCGCCCGTATTGGGGTCGATCCCGACTATCAATTTCCAGAAAACTATACAGGTAAGTTGTTGAATATTTTGAAACTATTTTGACTGGGTGCCTCAGATTAGTTTTCAAAATATTTAACAGAATATATATTAAATAGTAAAGACAATTCGTACAACAACGCATAGTCCGTCTTAAATTAAGCGTTCGTGACGTACTTATCTACTCCATTCATGACGTCATTGACATCATCCTCAACGTCACGTAGTTGATTATGACGTCATATGATGGATGGATAAACGGGAATGGTCCATTGCGGTGTGGTAATGTAATTCCACCATTCTATACATTAATCGTCTGTGTCCTACCTAGTCTTATCTGAAGCAGTCGGGTTAGGGATTACCAACATTGTGGCATTTAAGATACGAGGTGGTTTGCTGCAACATTTCATGGGATAATCCATAAGCTTAGGCACAGGGGTGTGAGGCAATCAGGAGATAGCCCCCTCCCCCCCACCCCCAGGTTTTACTCTCTCATGGTGTATCCTCATAGCGCTCCCTACGTTTTTGCCTAACCCATAATTTAGCGCCCCCCATCCCCAACTCAACCTCCACCATCGCCCATGTCAAAACACGTTCCTACACCCCTAAAATCTGTATACATATCTAGCGCAATAGGGGCATAGCAGCACCTTTCAAAAAGCAAGAACTTCGTGGGGCTCCAACGTTGTCTCTATATGTTTCAAAATGCATGCTTTCTGTCTTCTAATGCTTGTTGTTTCTCATGCCTGAGAGTGTTTCTTTCCTGAGTTTCACGTTGCATCTATCCGATTTCTGGCAACAGGTTCTTGATTCTTTTGAGGATCTAGTTCCGTTGACCACCATAATTCCGTCTCCCATGTCTCAGCTGCAGACCAGTTCCCTCGAATAATTCTGTATATTTGTCTATCTGATTTGTTTTACAAATGATAATTGTTGAATCCGATCTTTTGGATTTGAGTTTGATTTGATTGAAATATTCTATTGTAACATTTGCGCAATGGGATCGGGCACAAGTTCTTACAACTTAGATTTGCCCTCTTCCTACAGAATTGTTATAAGCTGCCAATGATTGTGAAACACTAAAGTAGACAATAAATTAGAGGTGAGAACGAGAGAGAGAGAGAGAGAGAGAGAGAGAGAGAGAGAGAGAGAGAGAGATAGAGAGGTCAAGGAAGAGAGAGAGAGAGAGAGAGAGAGAGATAGAGAGAGAGAGAGAGAGAGCAAGAGAGAGGAAGGGGTGGGGTAGAGGGAGGTGGGAGAGCGATATGTGGTGGAGAAAGATGACATAGACAGATTGGAAAAGAATAGAAAAGAAAACAACAGCTCCTTCAAACACTTTCTTGTCGGACAGCAGTTTGCCATTAATATAATAGATTAAACAATACGAATAAATGAATTAACAGAACATGGGTGGTGGTGTATTGAATCGCTCCAAAATGTATCCATAGTTTTGAGCTAACACTTCCTTAACACTTGATACTGGACGTTTCAAATAATACACGTCCGTTCTTAATCTATTTTTCCCGGCGTCTGCCCACACATACCATGATGATCTAACTAGCTGTCATACTAAGTGAAATCCCAATAATGATGTTATGATATTGAACTATAACCCCGCGCTCCCATAAAAAAAATCGCCCACCGCACGATGTAAACACTAGTAAACATTACTAATCAGTACATTGGCAGGTTCCAGCGGAAACCAGCCTCCTTTTCTTTCCACTTGATCTCCTCAATCCTCTTCCTACCGCCATCTAATCTCTATCTTTGTCCAACTCTTCACGAAACAAGCTTTCCCTCCCACTCTATATGTTTATCTCAGTATATTTCCTTAACTTATATACTGTACAAGAACTGTCTCCTCATGGCATTTTGACATGGCTCAAGATCACTCTAGGGGTCGGTTTGACCAGCTATGCCATGAGGCTGTTAAAATACAATAAGAGATGATGATAGGCCTATGAAGATTTTAAAACTAATTTGACTAGATGCTGTCGGTACTTATAGCAGCAGCACAGTTAAATTAGTTTCAAAATATTCGACAGAATGTATATTAAATAATAAAGACATACAATTCGCACAGCTTACAGACTTTTCAACGTTCCTGATAGCCATAGTTACGTCATTCATTACGTATTTTGACTGTGACGTCAGCCTACATGTGACATAATTGATTATGATGTCAACACTTGCGTGACAGGTTGGATAACTTATACCTTCTTTCCAGAAGAGAATCGGTCCATTGCGATTGGGTCTACTTGCGTCTGGTAGGGCAATGCTAACTATCTGAATGCTCTTGCTAAAATATGTGGTCACTTATTACAAGTTGGTGGACCACACATTACTAAGTGGTATTGGCTGTTTAATGATCAAATTTGTTCATGACAATTTCAAAGGTGGGGTCCATTTCTATCTAAGCTCTGTCCGTTCTTTCGGCGTGTTGGAATCAATTTATATACTTTAATGCACGACTTCCCAGAATCCCAATTTCAAGGTAACTATACAGGTAAGGTGTTGAATATCCTGAAACTAATTTGACTGGGTGCTTTTGCTGCCTATGGTCCGGTGCCCGGTCAAAGTGCCTGGTCAAATTAATTTTAAAATATTCAACAGAATGTTGATTACAAAGTAAAGACATAAAATTTGTACACTTGACGGACTATTCAATATTCCCGATGGAGCTAGAGACGCCATTCACTAAGCATTTTGACTATGACGCCTGTGAAGCTTTTATAGGACGCAATTGATAATGGTAATAAAAACATACAACGCCCAGGAAAATTAGTTTCAAATTTTCAACAAAATGTTGATTAAATACTAAGGCCATACAATTCGTAGTAGTAGTTGATTGATTGATTGATTGATCGATCGATCGATCGATTGATTGATTGATTGATTGATTGATTGAATCCCGGGGATTAAATCATAAAGACATAAAATTCGTACACTTGATGGACTATTCAATGTTCCTGCTGAAGCTATTTACATCATGCATCACGTATTTTGATTGTGACGTCATCCTACATATGACGTAAATAATTATGACGTCATATGCTTGGGTGACAGATCAAATCCATCCATTATCATAGCGATACGCTATACCCATTTGCAGACCAAGAGACCGTTGTTTTTTACACTTTACCATTGGAATGATAGGCTCAGGTCTCGAGCCAGTCATCCCAGTGGTACATTTTCAAAAATACCTACCTGTTAGATGTAAATAGTAATTTATCAGGATTACTACAGAAGCCATTTTGGTCAGTTTGATCGGGACGAGTGTTGAAGTGGAGGTTAAGAGATGTACGTGGGTACAGTGGGACAGATCACAATACTATTTTACTTCTGATGCAAATGTACAGTCAGCAATTAGCCCAGGCCACCAGCTAGTAGTGCAACTAGCCCAAATAGTGCGGGTATGCGTTTAATGCGCACGAGAAATCTAGACAATATATCCTAAATCTACGATTCCAATCTAAATAGAGACGCTCTCGTTAATATATATATATATATATATATATATATATATATATATATATATATATATATATATATATATATATATATATATATATATATATATATATATATATATATTTAGTTACAAAATATTTAACAGGTTACCTGTATAGTTTTCTTGAAATTGATAGCCATGTATTTCAGGGATCGATCGATCTCAACACGAGCGAGGTGCGTGTGGAGCTTAGCTAGAGGTGGGCGGGGACTAGCTGAAACTGGAAGGTTCCATTATGCGTTCGTGATGTACTTGTCTAAGTCATTCATGACGTCATAATGTCGGCATTGACTATGATGTCATTATACACGTCACGTCGTTGATTACGACGTCATGTGATGGATGGATAACGTGGAACGGTCCATTCTAGACACAACCAAATGAATGCGTAGCGCTGAGCGGCCACGGAAAGCGATGATAGGCCGGCACGGACATTCGTCGTAGTCGTCGTGATTTACATACATACTTTGAACCGTGACTTCCCACATTTTCACGGTAACTATGGATGTGAGCTGTTGAATTTTTTGGAACTAATTTGGCTGCTGCTGGTTAAATAGTAAAGCTTTTCAATTCGTACAGCTGAAGGACTTTCAATGTTCATGTTGGACATAGCTACGCCAGTCATTACGTTATTTGACTGTGACGTCACCTACCTGGGAACTAATTGATCCTTCGATTATATGACGTCATATGACGTCATAGCCATCTAAGCGACGTGCATGCTGACATCATAATCAGTGCGTCATAAATGATTCTATTTGGCCCGTCTTTAACTCTTAATCGTCCAACACGTTGTAAGAATTGTATGTCTGCTAATTAATAAACATGCTGTTTAATATTTTGAAACTAATTTGACTGGGCGCTGTTGCTGCCGTAAGCAGCAACAGCACCCAATCAAATTAGTTTCAAAATATTTAACAGCTTACCTGTATAGTTTTCTGGAAATTGATAGTCAGGTATTTCAGGGATCGATCGATCCCAACACGAGCGAGGTGTGGGTGGAGCTTAGCTAGATGTGGGCGGGGACTAGCTGAAACTGGAAAGGTCCATTATGCGTCCGTGACTTGTTTAAGTCATTCATGAAATCATGATGACGTCATTGATTATGATGTCATTCTACACGTCAGGTAGTTGATTATGACATCATGTGATGGATGGAGAATGTGGAATGGTCCATTCTGGACACAACCAAGTGAATACGTAGCGCTGAGCGGCCACGGAAAGAGATGATAGGCCTACACGCGCATCCGTCGTTGTCGTCGTGATTTATATACTTACTTTGAACCATGACTTCCCCGAATCCCATTTTCACGGTAACTATGGGGATGAGCTTTTGAATATTTTGGAGACTAATTTGACTGGGTGCTGCTGCTTATTAAATAGTAAAGATCTTCAATTCGTACAGCTGAAGGACTTTTCAATGTTCCTGTTGGACATAGCTACACCAGTCATTGCGTAATTTGACTGTGACGTCACGCTCCTGGGGACGGGTTGGTGGCGGGGTGGGTGTGGGGGGGGGGGGGTGACTAACTGATTATAACGGCAAGGCTCTACAATATCTGACCGCTCTTGCTAAAATATGTGCTCACTTATTACAAGTGATTCGACTGATTAGGCTACGTTATACAGCTCATAAATAAGTTAATATACTTTCAAAGCATAAACAGAATTCTGTCTTGTTTTGCAAACAGTCTAATTTATTCTTTAGCTGTTCTATACCATCGAGTAGGCGGTTTTACAGTACGGCTCATACATGTAAATACGGCACTATATTTGCAAAGAAAAACAGAAATTCCACCATGCTTTGAAAACGTGTTAATTTATTTTTAGGTCTTCTATACCAAACGGTGTCAGGTTTCACGGAAACTGGGAGATAAAAAAACTCTAACCATTATCTTTCTGTGCTCAAAGGCTAAGCGTAGTTGTTTCACGGTCAGTACAAGAAAGATTTGTGTAGATTATGTAAACAATAATGCTGAAAATTGTCTATATGTGTGCAGCAACGGTTTACGGCAGCAGTTTCCTAAACGAATACAAGCTATCATATAGTTATCATATGTAGATAAATGTTTGTAATTTCAGCGATGTATGCGTTAGGTTTTAACGCATTTCTGTCATTCTTACAGCCTCTCAGTATTACCGTATTTCCCCTATTTATTTTTAGTAGATTTGTAGTTCCGTATTTTGCATGCTATTTAAACAGAATTTCTATTCCAATTAGAAAAAATATAATTTACTTGATTTTTGGAGACTATATACATATCTGATCGTCTGCGTCAGATGCCAGTCAGTCAGTGAAGATCCAGTTGTCGAGCCCCTATCCCATTCCCCCATAGTGAGCGTGTGCGTATGAGCTATCAAGCAAATATATATCCTAAATCTATGAGGCCAACTAAAAATAGAGGCACGCTCTATCTAGCTCTCTAGTTAGCTGTTGGAGACCACACGCCTTTGCGCAAAATGGCCGCGCCTATACGCAGTTCTAGACACAACCCGAATATAAGCGTAGCCGTGAGCGGCCACGCAATAATGCCGTAAATGTATATACATTGTATACCTATGTACCCGCCTCTTGCTAGTAATAGAATGTACATAACTCAAGCGGGAATCACACTAATAAGATACGTCTTAATGTGTTCCCACAGAAAAATAAAATTTGTTTAAACCATTTCCTTAACCTATCTGAAAAAAACATGATCTACACAGGCCTAATGATTGCACAATACCTAAATCCATAAAGTCAGTTTTGAATACGAATAATTTCGATACCAACACGTAACCTGTACACTTTCCAAGTAGGCCTTTGAAACATAATACAATACAATATTGACTGTCTCTGTCAGTTACACGACTTTCCCACACAGAAGTGAGATAAGTTATATTTGTCATCAATAACGCCTCCGTGGTGGTACAAAAGAAAGATTTTCGAACCATTTCACTGTCTGTCACTTGAATATACATAAATATTGTCCTACTCAACAAATAGACATACTTCTCCACCTCAACTCCACTCCGGTCGCAAAAAACCCGGACAGATAACTAACGATGAATTAGTACAGTTCGCCCAGGCTAATTTCTAGGTGTTAAATAAAATCATGTATTACCGATGTTTTGTGTATTTAGGAAGTTATATTGAAAACAAATCTTCACCTCCAGTTGAATTATTTTTTATTAATTTTAAAATGGTGACAGAGAAAACAAGATGTTGGTTGGTGCTCTGTTCGTGTTGTTAATGTTAGTGTTAGTACGCCTGGGTGCATGTGTGCGCGTGCATGCGTGCGTGCGTACGTGCGAGAGTGAGTGAGTGAGTGAGTGCGTGCGTGCGTGCGTGAGTGCGTGCGTGCGTGCGTGCGTGCGTGCGTGCGTGCGTGCGTGCGTGCGTGCGTGCGTGCGTGCGTGCGTGCGTGCGTGCGTGCGTGCGTGCGTGCGTGCGTGCGTGCGTGCGTGCGTGCGTGCGTGCGTGCGTGCGTGCGTGCGTGCGTGCGTGAGTGGGTGAGTGAGTGTGTGTGTGTGCGTGCGTGTGTGTGTGTTTTGTGGTCAAATGATAGCTGTCTTAAATACCACTCATCATAAAGAGCTGCCATCTTTTATTGCCATAAACAGGTATCCTTTGGCATAATCTATAATAATGCACGTGGATTCTAAGAAACCTTGTGATACAGAGTATTCATCCAGCGGAAACATAGCATAGTCAGCGCATGTTGCATGGACGTATCAATGGATGAATCCAGTTTTAGCTATGCCACGCCCATCTCTAGGTAAGCTCCACCCACGCTTTGTCCATGTTTGGATCAGTCGTTTCATGCACATCTGAATCTCAACTTACTAGAAAATTATACAGGTAAGCCGTTGAATATTTTGAGACTACTTTGACTAAGTGTTGTTGTTGCCTTTGGCTATGCTCACTAGCGCCCCGACAAATTAGTTAATTAACAGTAATAATTCAGACACTTTTGTGACTGTCTTTACTATATTTTTGGAGGGAGCTCCGACATTTAGATTGCGATAATAACTATCAATACAATTCACACAACGTGACGGACTGTTAATCGTTTAAGACGAACTAAATCGAGTCATTCATGACGTAATTGATTGTGACGTCAACCTACATGTGACCAGTTGATTATGAAGTCATATGATTTACTTAGAAACTGGATTCATCAATTCCCAATCAAATTATATTCTAAAATAGAAGTAGACTATTCCACATGTCTCATTCTGCTCTGGTTGCATTCAACTTAGCATTGGACTTCATGAGTTCTAGGCATTTAAAGGAAATGTTGGGAGACTAAAGCAACGGTTGATGGACAGGTGGATGGACGGACGAATTAGTAAACCGGAGCTGTCTATAAACACTTTTAAATTGTATCTACAATATCAAGAGTGATAATACGGTGTAATATTATCAGAAAGTATCCATTCATTCTAGCAAAATCATGGGGAAAAATTATTTTTTTCATCTTATAATGTACGCAATATTATCTCAACATGGGTCCAGTATGCTAATTGATCGACAAGGAATGTGTTAACTTCTTGTATTTTTCATTCGGCAATTATAAGAAAAATGTGTTGCTTATGGTTATTTGACCCCTATGTGACCTCAATGATCTAAAGAAATTATCTATCTAATCCAAACTTCATCTGGCAAAATGGCATCTGGTCACACCCTTACACCCAAGCCCCACCCATCCCCTACCCCATCCCACCCGCCTCATGTCGTATAAATTCATCCTGGATGCCAATTATTAACACGGAATATCGTCATCACGTTTTCTAGTGGTTTATACCAGTTATCATATCTACTAATATATATTTGCACAAGTGAGAATTAAGTTCCCCGGCTGAAAACATTTATGAAACACACCGCTGATATTTACTTCTGTTCCATTTGATGACATTATGTCAGTATGTTAAAAATAGATTAATGCACATTTATCTATTCCCCGTCCATCTCTAGCTAATCCCCGCCCACACTTTGTCCGTGTTGAGATCTATCGAACCCCGATCTCCATGAATATCAATTTCCAGAAAACTGTACAGGTAAGCTGGAGATTATTTTGAAACTAATTTAACTGGGTGCTCTTGCTGCCTATGGCGGCATTAGCACCCAGTCAAATTAGTTCCAAAATATTCAACAGAATAGTTATTAAGTCATAAAGACATGCAATTCGTACATGTGACGGACTATTAAGAGTTTCTAACGGACTTAGATATGCGATTCCTGACGTTATTTAATTGTGACGTCCGCCTACCTGTGCCGTATTTGATTAAGACGTCATATAGTTGACATACAAATTCGATCGCTCTATTAATCCTAGATCATTATTACGTTATTCTATGTGATCTTTGAGATTTTGTTTTGTAGATATAACATACCAAATCGTCCAAAATAATTGAACTGTGGGAAAATCATAAAAGTTAAATAGTGTAAAATATAATCTGGCCACAATTTACAAGAAAAATTTACCACGACTACCCATATAACTATATGGCGGAATGATAATATGTAGACCCTTTCCGAGATATTTTATAAATCAAATAACATCCGCATAAATAACAGTGCCGTCTTTGTTAGACATGCTTTAGTAAATATCACTGTTTCTGTCTAAACAAAATGGCCGCCATCTATGGTATTGTACCTTATATCTGACCATTCCAGTATGATACTAAATTATGGTCTATTCATGATAGAATTTGATCTTTGTTGCCGCAAAGATCAAATGTAACCCAAGTTGAGTATAAAAAATATTTGAATAACATTTGTTGCAATTTATGAGGGGCCACTACTGACCCGTAATCGTCTCTCGGGAAATGCGGTGAAAATCGGCCTCTGCAGTGGTCTTGGGGAATGTTCATTTACGGACTGAAAGAATATTATTTTAGTGAAGTTTTACAACTGGATACAACGATTATCGAGCCTGTCATCCAATGTTTAAACTTTTTTAAAAATCGGCTTCCCAGGGACTGCAAATTCGCATTCAGTATGCAAGTATTTTGACTTTCTTGACAAAATTTGGTCATTAAATGGTATAAAATGACCAGAATATAAAAGATATACACAATTCATACTAGCAAAGAATTTTGCAAGATTTAGCGATCCGGTAAGAGGTCGCAAATATTAGAAAATTAATCTCTTAATAAATCCCGATGATACTGATATAGGATCGCTCTGTCGACATCTTTGACAATATGAAGGTTTTGGTTTATTACAAGGCTTTTTTATAGGAGAGGCGGTCAAAACTAATTGTGTTTACGTACCTGAGACCAGGTAACAATGAATAAGATAATAATTTAAGTCGTAACAATGGCGACGAATTAAGCGTAGTCATAGACGCTGTCTCAATATTCAGATTCCTACAGGAATAAATCTAATGGCTTTTTCAATGGATGTCAATTTGTATCGAAAATATCGTCTTAAATAACTCCGCATTGTGATGTATTGTCATTGTGAATAGGTAATGACGTCTAAATTTCCTCTTAAACGAGAAGATATCGTTTACTAACTCGCTATCAAATTATGCTAATGTATCCTGGCCGTCACGGAGACATAGCAAACAAAAGACTCGAACGTAGACGTTCTAGCGCAAAAATAGAAAGAATTCTTTATACATATATTTCCAATATCTTTTCTGTCGTCCTTATTTCGTTATTTCTTCATTATTTTTCATTACCCTTGCTCTGTGAGTGCGAATAACGAGTTTTACAGTGTGCTTGATGATCAACCTAGGACCGTGCGTGCGTGGCGTGGCGTGGCGTGGCGTGGCTTGGCTTGGCGTGGCGTGGCGTGGCGTGGCGTGGCGTGGCGTGGCGTGGCGTGGCGTGGCGTGGCGTGGCGTGGCGTGGCGTGGCGTGGCGTGGCGTGGCGTGGCGTGGCGTGGCGTGGCGTGGCGTGGCGTGGCGTGGCGTGGCGTGGCGTGGCGTGCGTCTATTAAAAAAAACCTACTCATCCGATTTGGCTCAAATTTTAACACGAAACAACTTGTCGTACAAGAAGATTTCCAGATTATGTCCGTGATCTGCATAAGAGAATGCAGATCAGGATGCGAATAAATACTGGGTCTGTGAATATCTAGGAAAACGCTGGTTCGATTTGGCTCATGTTTTAACATAGGAAGGTGACCATGCACTAGGATCCCATCACGTTAGGAGGGATCCTTAAAAACCCGTAATATTGCAGAAAATTCGGAAATCTGAAAACTTTCACCGTGACAAAGACGGGATTGCGATGGTGCGAGTGAACACGCTCGTGTCTTGCAACCACCCTCCTGCCATCATATTCGCTCGGTATCATTTCTACTTTCCTCATTCTCTTCATTAAAGGTGCATATTCACACCAGAATTATTGAAAATAAAATTGTCAAAATTGTATACTTTTATAAGCTTAAATTATGTGCATATGTGTAATGAAACGAAATAAATTTTAATATATAAGGATTCCATTCCATATAAATTAATATAATTGTTTAAGTTGCGAAATTGAAATAGAGGCCCGTGCCTCTATTTCAATTTCGGAACTTAAAAAATTACATTAATTTAAATGGAATGGAATCATCATATGTCATGCTTTATTTCGCTTCATTACATATAGGCTCACAGTTTAAGCCTCCAAAAGTGTATAATTTAAACAAGTTTATTTTCAGAAATTTTCCTGTGAATATGCACATTTAATTCATTCATCTTCCTGCCAGAGAACCAGATAATCAATCCATCAACATGCCAGCTAACCAAGCGACCAGTCAACCAACCAGTCAGGCAATAAGCCAACCAACCAACCAAGCAACCACTAACCTAACCAGCCAGCCAACCAATCAACCAACCACACACACACACACCAATCCACCCACCTACCCAGCAGGTTCTAAAATGTATTTAGAGGAAATAGCTTATTGAGTCATCATTTCTTTAACTTGTTTGTACAACTCAAATATTTAACCCGCCAAGTCACCCATCCATCCACCCACCCACCCATCCACCCACGCGCCACCCCACCACCAGCAACCCACTCACCCACACACCCGCGTACCCACCCATCCATCCCCACCCACCACCTATCAACCCATCAACCCATCAACCCACCCACCCACCCACCCACCCACCACCCACCACCCACCACCCACCACCCACCACCCACCACCCACCACCCACCACCCACCACCCACCACCCACCACCCACAATCCTCACCACCAGCCGATCCACGCCCTCCCTCACTCACTCCTAACCACCCACCGAACCATCCATCCATTCATCCATCCACCCATATACGCACGCAGACACGCACGCAGGCACGCACGCAGACACGCACGCACGCGCGCACGCATGCACACGCGTATGCACGCACGCCTTCCCCCACGCACGCACGCGCACTTGCACGCTCGCACACACGCACGCACCCACCCACTCACCCACACACTCTCTATCTCCCACTCACGCTCGCTCCCGCCTACAACCCATCCATCCATCCATCCATCCATCCATCCATCCATCGTTATATTGCTGCAAAAATGTTGTTATAAAATTATTGAAATTAACGCAAGATATAAAATGTATTCATAGGTAATAGATTATTGAGTCATCATTTCTTTAACTTGTTTGCACAACTCAAATATTTAACCCGCCAAGTCACCCACCCATCCACCCACCCACAACCTACCCACCCACCCACCAACCCGCCACCACCAACCCACTCACCCACTCACCCGCGTACCCACCCATCCATCCCCCACCCACCCACCTATCAACCCATCAACCCACCCACCCACCCACGCACCACCCACCACTCACCCACCCACCTATCCACCCACCCACAACCCTCACCACCAGCCACCCTTCCACGCCCTCCCTCACTCACTCCTAACCACCCACCGAACCATCCATCCATTCATCCATCCACCCATATACGCACGCACGCACGCACGCACGCACGCACGCACGCACGCACGCACGCACGCACGCACGCACGCACGCACGCACGCACGCACGCACGCATGCACACGTGTATGTACGCACGCCGGTCCCCACGCACGCACGCACGCACGCACGCACGCACTCACGTGCACTTGCACGCTCGCAAACGCACACGCACCCACCCACTCACCCACACACTCTCTCTCTCTCTCTCTCTCTCCCACCCACGCTCGCTCCCGCCTACAACCCATCCATCCATCCATCGTTATATTGCTGCAAAAATATTGTTATAAAATTATAGAAAATAATGCAAGATATAAAATGTATTCATATGTAATAGATTATTGAGTCATCATTCCTGCATCTTTTTTAAACAACTCGAATATTTAACGCAGTTTGAATGTACAGAGCCTAACTCTATATATTCATAGGTAAGCGTATCTCTCGCTTAACCGTTCAACGATTGAAATCGATGTGTCTCAATTTCGGACATTTAGACGGGGAGGCCGTTGAATATTTTAAAACTAATGAAACCTGTTGATACCATCGGGAGCAACATCTCCCAGGCAACTTACTTTCAAAATATGCAACAGGATATCCATTACATGATGAAACCGGTGTCGTCTCTGTTTGATGTAAAGGGCGAAAACTCTACAATCTGGATTTTATATCCTATTAATGACGGAATTTGGTCATGGAAATCAAAATATTTCGTTATTAAATGTCGATTTGCAGGTCAAAAGAAGCCTGTTTTTCAAATTTTACCACTGGAATGGCTGGCTCGGTTACCGAGCCAGTCATTTCAGTGGTACATTTTCTAAAATAGTCTTATCGTGCCCTGCAAATAAACATTTCTCAAGCCCACTGCACAGGCCGGCTTCGGGCGGCTTCGTCAGGAAATGGTTAAACGAGTCTTTTCTCGCTCGTAGATCCTTGCAATCCTTGATCAAACACTCTTATCCGCATCATGTGATGGAACGTAGAGTTTGCGCAACATATAGATTACAATATGTCGCTATATACGCTACATGTCATCATCATATTGTCACGAAAATAGAGGATATCAAACGAGTTGTCATTTCTTATAAATTTTACAGCGCAAGATCTCGGTGGGGACGAGATTTAAAATAGTGAGTTCTAAATGTCTTCTTCAAATAGGGTTGTAGTAAATCTCATTTTTAATGAGTTTATACTCAACGTGTTCGTCAAATTTTCATCAGCGGATAGCAGCTCAATGAACTGTCATGCCCCTTAGTTAGTGGGTTAGTCAGTTAGTTAGTTAGTTAGTTAATCCGTCACAAAAGCTTATTCTGGGATATAAGGAATAAACTGCTGATCCGATATGGCTCAAATTTTAACACACCAAAGGAACTTGCTATGCAGGAGGATTTCCCAGATTTTTCTCGTGATCCAGTTTAAGGTCGGAACAATTTCCGAAATTTACAAAAATATTGACCATCAAAATGCTTTATCGATATATCATGTAGACTTTTTAGCGCTTTGAGGCGTTGTTGACACAAGATGGGCTAAGAAACAAGCTACAAAATTTACATCAACGAAGTAAGGTCCTTGCACCGATTACTACACCAACATTGCTAGGCCAGGTAATGAATAGTAATATATTGCTTACGACATACGTCACTTCAGGGCTCGAAAATTAGAAAAGTATTGTGTTGCCCCCAGGGGCAAGTACGCCATTTAAATAGGCTTACTTCCAGGTTGCCCCATTTATTAGCCTTTTATCCCTCATATCGACCAAAAACGGCTTCTGCAGTGGTCTTGAGAAATGCCCATTTGCAGACCAAGAGAAGACTATTTTTGAAAATTTACCACTAGAATGACTGGCTCGATAACCGAACCAGTCATTCCACTGGTAAATTTTCAAAAACAGTCTTCTCTTAGTCTGGAAATGGACATTTTCTGTAACTTGAACAAATTTGAGTGTTAAATGGCCAAGACAAAATAAAATAAATACTTAATCATGTACGTATACAGGTCCTGAAAATAACAAATTATCTAGGTTGTCCCTCAGGGCATCCAGGGTGTTAAGTATTTTCGTAGTTTCTTTATTACACTCAGGCCGTGACAACGGCATATGAGGATTATTTGTACATTGACAATGGCGGTAGAAATACAATATTATTATTATTATTATTATTATTATTATTATTATTATTAATATTATTATTATTATCATACCATCTCCGCCGCGCTGCCGACGAGGGCTACGACAGTGGGATCGCTTACATAATAATGATAACAACAATAATCAATTTATTAACTATTTTGGGCCACTTTCCCCGGCAGTGTTTCAGGCAGTATTAAAGGAGAACTAACTTCATATAATAGTTGTTTAGCTGATCTAACACGTCATTCGTAAACTATACTATAATATTAAGCTTATTATCATGCCGCTAAAGAAAGCTATACAGGCTTGAGTAGTTTAAACGTTGGTACATTTCCAAAGCCTATGGTGGCTGTCATGCCTTACTTTTCAACCAATCAGAAGGAAAAACTAGCGTATCTGCCTTGGTCAATACGCTCAGTCATAGCGGTGTCACATATAATTTGGCAATATGATATGAAAACAATCATACAAGTAAGCTGATGACTATTCTGAGACCAATTTGACCGGAAGCCGTTACTGCCATAGGCAATGACAACTTCCAATCAAATTATCCCCAAAATATTCACAAAGATGATTTGCATAATAAAGAATGTAATGCATTGGCACTTACATGACACCATACACTATCGCTTGAGTAAACAAAATCACGGTGCTCACTGTTCAATGTTTACACCATGTTACAAAGCAAATGATTGTGATACATGTAATGGAATGTAACAGGATGTGAATGATATGGAATCCATAAACTATAATCTATCGTACAATCTATCGCATTTGAGATGAGATTAGCATCGCTTTAACAATGATGACGATGGATACTTGGGTTGATAGATAACTCGGGTGTAGGATTGGGTGAGAAGATGGATGAATTAGTCTAGCTGTTTAATTTTTTTGATGCTAACAAGTATTTGGAGATGTTGATAAGGAGCGGTTTATTGCATATTGCAAACAATCCTTTAGTTTTCTCGGTATTAGGGTTTTCTGTATAGAATCGTGGTATGAATTCCTGCCTTTGTCTATTGAATTTAGAGCATGAGAAAAGAAAATGCATCTCATCTTCTATGCAGTTGCATTCAGAACACAATCTTTCTGATCTGTCAATACCTAGCCATCTTTTGGATTCAATCGCTAGTTTGTGGTTAAGTGTTCGGAAATGACATAAGATAAGAGCTTCTCGGTACGGTAGGATTTTTAAATATTTCTCAAAAACTATATTCTCTTTGATCTGTTTATAGAATGTCAGACGTGACGATTGGTTTATGGTTGCTTTCCACTCATCGGTATATTGTTGTTCAAGGACTCTTTTTGTTTTGGTGATTACTTGTGCGGTGTTTATTTCCTCCTGGTAGAACAAGTCTGCCTGACCAGTTATTTCTAGAATGAATTTGATGGTTTTAATCCATTTGATTTCAATATTTCGTTCTCTTGAGAATTCTAATGCTAAGTAGTATAGTGTTGATGACAGTTTCCCATACCCAGCGTTTACCAACCCCGCCCAGAACCTGACCATATTACATTTTATAGTTATATTGAGTGGCAGTCGGCCCAATTCGCCATATATCATGACATTTGGTGTGGATTTCTTAAGGTGTAATGCATTTTTAAAGAATTTTGTTTGCCAAGTTTCTATCTGGCGATCATTTTCGAATCCCCACACTTCCGAGGCATACAGTAAGATAGGTGTTATCATTGTGTCGAATAAATAATTTTGTACGTCTATTGGGATGTCATGCTCTTTTATTTTACTTAGTAAAGAGAAAGTGGCTTTGGTTGCCTGTTTAACGTTCCGAGTCCTACAGCTAACAAAGCTTCCGTTTTGTCTGAGACAGACACCTAAATAAATAAATTCATCCACAATCTCGATAGGGTGCTCTCCAATTTTAAAATGTAATTCTGTCCTAAGATTTGGTTGCCCTGCAGTAAAAGGTGGTTTTCCCCGGACCGCAGGAACATGTAATATTCGTGGCCTGCACTTCAGTCGGTCGGTCGGTTGGTTGGTCTGCCAGTCAGTCTAACACTGCAGATCCGATTTGGCTTAAGCGTTAACACATCGAATGAAGTTGTCTTGCATGTGGAATTCCATAATTTAGCCGTGATCCGGATAAAAGAACCCGGGTCCAGATCGGTTCAAATTCTATATCTGTGGATCTCGCGAAAACTGCTGTTACGATTTGGCTAAAATCTTAACACATGAAAGAATGTGATTATACACGAGGATGCCACAACTTTTGACATGGTCACAAAAAATCCGGAAAATCCTTTAAAAAATCCGAAACCCGCATCTACCGATATTCTAACGATCTTGTTATAAATCTTGACTTGGCCTTCGCAATGCGGATGCGGCACGTGCTTTATTGGTTTGTTTGAACAATCTTTCTGGGTGATACTTCCACTTTTATCCAAATAATCTGTGTTTAAATATGCTGAGCTTATTTCTCACATAGCTGGGCTTTAGTCCTTTTCTTAAGTGGGCTGAGTACATTTTCACGCATGTCCAGTGCCGAGCGTTGATGTGGTTACTATACTGATAGCCATCGTTTGCTTAATAGGGTATGCTTAAAACCAATTTCTCCAGTCAATTTGTTTATCAATGGGCCGAACAGATTTACAGGATTAAGTGATTATCCCAGGATTACTAGGAATTAGTTGCCACGCAAGGATGCTTGGACTTTGCGGGTATTAAAGGCACGAGGCGGTCTAGCGTCTCAAAGCTTTCGGGAAATTGCTTGTTTGCTAAGAGTTATGATCATAACGATACAGGATGACTCGTTCTGTTGCCAAGGTAATCAGGTAACCTCGCTTGGACGGGATCTAGACGAAGCGGTGTCCTTTGAAATGTGATTACGATGTGTGCACAGATAACGTTTTATAATCTGTTAGTATTCTCTAAGAAAAATATACGGGTTAAAGGCTGAGAAATAGATTTTCTTTTTAGAAAGGAGAATTACTTCCAGATATATGTTCCGTATACGCCCACCAGCTGGGGAGACCAGGTGTTCTTTTGGCGTATAATATATAGGCTTGTCTTAAAGGGCCTCTAACATGACTATCTCTTGCCTATGGACTGTTTTCGTGTGATCCGGCACGTGAGAAACTAAGAGACATTCTAACTGCAACGCGCCATGTGTGATGGCAGGATCCGATCTGTCACTCAATAGACCATTCCAGTTTTAGTTATTCCCCGTTGATATCTTTCTAAGTTCCACCCACAGCTCGCTCATATTGGGATCAATCGATCCCTGAATTCACTGACTATCAATTTCCAGAAAACTATGCAGGTAAGCTCTGGCAACAACAGCGCCCAGTCAAATTGCTTTTAAAATATTCGACAAAATGTTTATAAAATAGTAGACATGCAATTCGTACAACGCGTCTGACTCCCCGACTATTAAGTATTTAAGACTGACTAAATCGAGTCATTCATTCCATAATTGATTATGACGTCACCCTACACGTCACGTAATTGATACATATGATGCATTGATAAACTGGGAAGGTCCATTATCTGACGTCATAGTTGAAAACGACACATGTTATCTGACGTCACAATCAAAATGATGTACGTCCAACACCAATATCAAAAGTGCGTCACATGTGCAGCAAAAGTTCCCAGTCAACTCAATTCCTCGTCTTGTGGTAGTGGATAGCAAACGTAACTGAGGAACCCGGTTCGCGCCTGAGCTGTGTGCTATGGGTTAAATCATTCCCCCATGCCTCACTACACCCAGAAGTATAAATGGGTACCAGTGTAAAAACTAGCGAAGTTCGCAGGAATGGCGTATTACAGTGAACATAAAACCAGCATTAGATATGGTATGAATAGGACCTAGTGATAGGGACATAATATACGTCAATGAAACCAATAACTAGTCAAATCAATTTTTAAATATTCAACAGCTTACCTGTCTAGGTAGCTTGAAATTGAGATTTTCTCGCTGCACGGCTCAAGCGTTAACAGAAATTTCAACGTGTCACAAAGTGTGCGGCGCTTAGCTAGATACGGGCGTAGCATAGGTAGAAATGGACGGGGTATAGCTAAAAATGAGCGGGACATAGCTAGAGAAGGGCGTAGAATAGCTAGAAAAGGGCGGTACATGACTAGAAATGGGAGAAATGGACGGAGTATGACTAGAAATGGGTGAGACATAGCAAGTAATGGGCAGGGTATAGCTAGAAATGGGCAGGGTATAGCTAGAAATGGGCGGGGTAAAGCTAGAAATGGACGGGGTATAGCTAGAAATGAGCGGGACATAGCTAGAGATGGGCGTAGAATAGCTAGAAATGGGCGGTACATGGCTAGAAATGGGCGTAGCATAGTTAGAAATGGACGAAGTATGGCTAGAAATGGGTGAGACATAGCTAGTAATGGGCGGGGTATAGCTAGTAATGGGATGGGTATAGCTAGAAATGGGTGTAGCATAGCTAGAAATGAGCGGGCGTAGCTAGAAATTGATCGCTGTCTATTGAGACACAACCTTTCGACCGATTCAGAATATCAATTAACAGGTAACAATGGACTTTTCCAGTTTTAGCTATGTCTCGCCCATCTCTAGCTAAGCTCCACACGCACCTCACTCGTGTTGGAATCTATCGATCCCTGTTCTCAATGACTATCAATTTCCAGAATCTTAAGAATACAGGTAAGGTGTTGAATATTTTGAAACTATTTTGACTGGGTGCTGTTGCTACTTATGGCGGTAACAGCGCCCAGTCAAAGTAGTTTCAAATTATTCAACAGCATGTTTATTAAATAATTAAAAACATACAATTCGTATGACAACGCTTAGTCCGTCATCAATTATCCGTTCATGGCGAACCTATCCACGCCATGCATGACGTCATTGATCATGACGTCAACCTTCACGTCACGTAGGTGATTATGAAGTCATATGATGGATGATGGGTAAACTGGAAATGGTCATTGCAAACGATTTTTTCCAATTAGGTCTTTCGCTTGGTTTTAAGTAGTTGATTGAATAGTTTGCAGAGTGATTGCCCCCGGTGTAATAAATGACAAACTGCTGGTCGAATTGAAGGATCAGACCTGTCGCTAAAGTATCTGACGTCATAATCAATTACGTCACTTGTTAGCTGACGTCACAGTAAAAATGACGTAACTTCGTCAGGAAAATCAAATCGTTAGTTAGGAATGTGTTGGTATTGGGCTTTCTTTGATGAATTTACCATTTAATAAACTTTCTGTTGCTGGCAGCAAATTAAAGTTATCTATCAAATTAATTTCTACATATTCATCAGCTAATTCGTATATTTAGAGATTTAGTTTCTGAGAATTCAAATCCATTCCAACGCGCGTAAAAAGTTGGCGGAGAGCTTAGCTAGCATGAGCGGGGCAGATATACAAAGGAACTGGCATAGCTGCAACACTGGAGAGCTTAGCTAGAAATGGGCTGGGCCTAGCTAAATATGGGCAGGGCATAGCTGGAAATGAACGGAGCTTAGATAGAAGTGGGCGGGGCATAGCCAGAAATGGGTCGATTTATTATTTATATGCATTCAAAAGGAAGTAAGTGCCGAACTAAAGATACTATAGTAGACAGAGCCTACCTCTAATTAATTTACTTTTACTGAATTTTCTCACAGAATCTCGCAAATTCCCGCACGAAGTCGTGACTGAGACAACCCCAGAGGGTGTCAATTCGTGTCTAACCCTTATTGTATGCAATGATAATAAAGATATGCGTACAATATTTCATTTCAACGAATATTCTGAAAATATCCTAAAGGTAACTGAACATGTTTGCTGCCAAGGCACGGAATTCAGTCATATTAAAATAATAAGATGTTATTTTCAATATTATCAAAATTATATTTTCTACACTGTGCCATATTCATGCCTTGCAGCTTGCGTGTGAGTTGTGGGGCCGAACAGGTTATCGTTCAAACATCAATTCTCACCGTCCTAACCCCACCGTCCAGCGTCCACTTGGTAGGTTTAATTACCCCGTGTAAATATACATATGTTTGCTGGGAAAGTTGTGGTCAAAAAGACAAACAATTCAAACTAACACGTCTACCGAGCGTCTAGTCGAATAAAATTAACTCTTTGCCGCTAAAGCTTGCCCAAAACGGCTCCTGCAGTGGGCATGTGAAATGTCTACTTGTAGGAAAAGAGTAAGCAATTTTTGACAAATTACCACTGGAATGACTGGCTCGGTACCCGAACCAGGCATTCCAGCGGTAAAATTTCAAAAATAGTCTTCTCTCAGACCAATTTTCCTGATCATTAATCCATTAAGGGGTCAAGACGTCCCAAACGACTTCTGTTGTTGGTTTTAGGAATGTTCGTTTACAAGGTCACATAAATCTAAGTTTGCAAATTTCACTAGTAAATTTACAAAAATAGGCTTCTCATGGCCTGCTAAAAAATACAATTTTCCTGTGAAATCTTGACCATTAAAGCGTTAATTTATATGTGTAGACGAGAGGTTAAGACCCAAATCTAGTGTGGGAAACGTTTGACCCTACCTGACCAAACTTTACACCTATTTTTAAAATCAACACGACTCCGGACACGTGTTCTCGTGTGTTGTGAGCGGGAGATCGGGTAGAGGTGATGTTGATTTTGAAAATGGATCAATTCACTGCAGGATGTGTTCCGTTGAATTGAAATATAATCTCTACGAAATCTGTTTGAACACATTAATATTTAAATTGAGAATTAAGAAAATGTTTAGTAGTAGTAGTAGTAGTAGTAGTAGTAGTAGTAGTAGTAGTAGCGGCAGCAGCAGCAGCAGCAGCAGAAGTAGTAGTAGTAGTAGTAGTGGTAGTAGTAGTAGTAGTAGTAGTAGTAGTAGTAGTAGTAGTGGTGGTAAGTGGTAGTAGTAGTAGTAGTAGTAGTAGTAGTAGTAGCAGTAGTAGTAGTAGTAGTAGTAGTAGTAGTAGTAGTAGTAGTAGTAGTAGTAGTAGTAGTAGTAGCGGAAGTAGTGTAGTAGTAGTAGTAGTAGTAGTAGTAGTAGTAGTAGTAGTAGTAGTAGTAGTAGTAGTAGTAGTAGTAGTAGGAGTAGTGGTGGTAAGTAGTAGTAGTAGTAGTGGTGGTAAGTAGTAGTAGTAGTAGTAGTAGTAGTAGTAGTAGTAGTAGTAGTAGTAGTAGTAGAAGTAGTAGTAGTAGTAGTAGTAGTAGTAGAAGTAGTAGTAGTAGTAGGAGTAGTAGTAGTAGTAGTAGTAGTAGTAGTAGTAGTAGTAGTAGTAGTAGTAGTAGTAGTAGTAGTAGTAGTAGTAGTAGTAGTAGTAGTAGTAGTAGTAGTCGAAGTGAACGCACGCGTTTACTTAGCTCTGCAATTGCTGCCCGAATTTGCTAGTTTCTAGCGGGATTTTGTAGATAAATTTTATACATATATTTCGTATTAGTATTTCCTTTCAAACTTTATGTTTAATTTGTAAATTCTTGTCTTGGTTGGAGCGGATTTTGTGTCTCCATTTGCTAAAGGCACGCCTCTTAGCTGGCGGATTCCGCCATCTAATAGGACGCCATTTCTTCCCGCGCCAGTATGTTATTTCTATAGTTCGTTGGCTAGGGCATTATATTTTGGCAAGATCGCTTGAGTGAGTTGATTTTATTCCTTTGTCATTTGTAAGCGCAAGCCTAGTACTTTGATTATATAAATCTTTATAGTCAGTCGGCTGTCTCCGGTCAACTCGAACGGACTAACAAATATATGACTGTAATATGTTAGTATGCATTAGGAAACCACTTTAATCGGTTAGGTGTTAGTGAACCACTTAGAAAGTGGTTCAAACTAACAAATATACGACTGTACTATCCATTCGTATATTTGTTGGTAGGTGTCAGGGTTTCAAAAGGGGGCACTATTTAATTAGTGTTTAGCTCTTTTCCTGACGTCTTGGTATTATATATTTGTATTACCCCTTATATATTGTAGTAGTATGGGTTTCCTCTTTTGTTAAAACTCCATGGCAACCTCCTATAAGCGTACCATGAGTCTTAAAATCACGACAAAGGCTTGGGGTGTTTCGGCAATTGAGGTGTATCATGGGTTGAAGGATGTAGTTGGGGCAGGGCCCCGGGTCCTTCAAGGTCTCATTAAAGTTTCCATGTCTGCATGGAATGTCACCGTAGTTAATGAAAGTGTGAAGGAAAAGTTGCTCGACGAGGTCCTTATCGTGAAGGATGAGGTGTGTATTGTGGAGGAAATAGATTCTGATCGTCTATTAGTCAAGATGAAGGTTCCATTAGAGATCCCAGATGAACGGGTTATCAATGAATTGATCAAGTATGGCAAAGTGGACAAAGTAGAACATGAGACCTATCCATTTGATCAAATCTTAGAAAATGGCATCAGAAGAATTTGGTTCGAAAAGGTATAACAACCTCTCCCAAGTAAGGTCCACGATAGATGGTCGGTTTATCTTGCCATTATGGTACAGGAGCAAATCAAAGAGTGTAGAATCTGCTTAAGCACAGAACATCTTGCAACAGATTGCCCTAACAAAAACAAATGTCTAGTTTGTGGATAATCTGATCATTTTAAGTGGCAATGCCCGCAGAACAAATATGTCAAAAAGGGTGCTGATAAAAGTGCAGAGCAAGTTGTCTCTAAAGAGAATGTCATAGAACCGGTAGCTGCTGAGATTGTAGCTGAAATCCATGTTAATGGGAAGCACGTTGCTAAAGAAAATGTCATCGAACCAGTAGTTGCTGAGATTGTAGCTGAAGTCCATGTTAATTAGAGGCATGGTGAAAAAACTAAGAATCCAATCGCTGTGGTTGCATGCGATGAAATAGAGGTTCTAGATGAGGGGTCAAGTCTTACTTCAGTAACAAGTCAATCCAAAGCTGATGTCAGAGAGGCTAATTCCACACACGTGGAAGATGATAATCAATACCTTCGGGAAGAGAGTTTTAATTTAGGACAAGTAAAATTCAGGTCGTAAGATACTGAAACTAACTTTGATTTTCCACTGAGTACACTCAATCCAGACGATTTAAATAATATAGAGAAAGTAATTGGTGTCTCGGATCGATTGAGTGGAACAAAGCGACAGAAAGAAGAAGGTAGCTCTGAATCAGAAATAGAGGAAAGTGATATAGAAGACGATAATATGTCAGTCGCTAAATCCGATATATCCATTCAAACACAGAGTTCTAAATCACCAGATGAAATGGTCATGTACAGATCAGAGGCAGGAGAGGCGTTAATTCCATATGTGACGGCAAACGTGGTTAGATATAGGCATATGCGTCATGATTCAGATATATTAAAATACAAGCATTTGGAAAAAGTTGAGCTAAGTAGTGCAGCGTTTGCGAGTAAAATAGGTAAATGGTCTAAGAGAGGGTTGAAAAAAACCAAAATCTAGTTAGCTTAATAATGGCGGTTATACACATCATTTTATTACTTTTTATGCTAATTTGCACACTCAATTGTAGAGGCTTAAATAGTGACATAAAGCAACGTCACTTACTAGAGACTCTGAAAAATGAGCAGATTGGCATTGCTTTGATACAGGAAACAAAAATTCAGAAGTCAGAATCATACGATAAATTAGAAAAGATTTCTGGATCCAGAATATTCTATTCGTTATCTCAAGATAATAGTGCAGGCGTAGCAATTGTTATACTCCCTCGTTGTTCAGCCTATGTAAATATAATCTCTTCAGCATCAGGTGCAAATGGTCGCTGGGTGAGAGTCACGCTAGATAAACAACAAACACGTTTCACGGTGCTGTGTATATATGCACCTGCATCTCATCAACTACGTCGTAATTTTTTTAATGTGATGTCTACAACAGCACTAGATAACATCACTGAAAACTTAATAATGGGTGGTGACTTTAATTGTGTCGTAGACAAAGAAAATGACAGGAATGCAACTTCAACTTATACTGATACATCACAGAGACTCTTAAAAGAAATATATGATAATGAAAATTTAGTTGACACCTATAGAATATCAAAACCTCATGGTAATGATCTTACATGGTTTTCGGCAGATGGTAATGTTGGTTCAAGGATCGACATAATTTATGTGAATAGTTTGTTGACTGGGTACTGGAGAGATGTTAATATTAAGCCAGTCACATTCTCAGATCATAACATGGTATGTGTAACCTTTGCCAATGCTGATTGGGTAACAAAAGGGGTTGGGTTTTGGAAATTAAACACAACACTGTTGGGAAAAGAATTTTATAAGAATAATATAGAGAGTTGTTGGCAACATTGGATTAATAGGAAAGCATCATATAGGAGCATATTGCAATGGTGGGAGGATGTAAAACTGGATTTAAAGTATGTTTCCCGAAATTATGCTATTAGAAAAGCACGGGAAATACGCAAACGCAAGAAAGCACTTCATCGATCACTGATGAAAATTAACGCTAAAGTAAATAATTGTGACGATAATTATTATGAATTACTGGTTAAAATTAAACGTAAAATAAGAGATATAGAACAATATGAGTTTGAGGGTGGAAAAATTAGAGCAAGATCCCAGATGCACGCAGAAGGGGAAAAGCTAACCCGATATTTTTGCACATTAGAAAAGCACGGCAATAGATAAGGTGATGTGCTCATTAAACATGCCAGATGGTTCAACCGTCTTTACCAACAATGAAATGAGTACTATTGTATGCAATTAATAAGAGTCACTGTACAAGTTAGAGGGAATTGATGAAGATGCAAATTGGATTTGTTAGCAAATATAGACAAAAAGGTGTCAGACACAGGCAGTGAATTTTGTGATCAACCCTTAACACTAGAAGATTTAACTAAATCCCCTAAAGGTATGAAACTAGAAAAATCACCGGGGTGTGATGGCCTTCCAGTTGAATTTTACCAAACGTTTTGGCACCTTGTAGGTCCAATAATGGAAGAATTAGGCACTGAAATTTTTTAGATAGGCCATTTACAACCAACTATGGCTAGGGCATACGTAAGGCTAATATATAAACGAAATGACAGACGTCTAATTCAGAATTACAGACCAATTTCTCTACTATGTGTAGACTACAAAATCATATCCAGAGCACTAACATTGAAACTAGGTAGTGTTTTAGGAGAAAGCATTGGAACAGAGCAGACATGTGCTGTACCTAGGAGGACAATTTTAACCAATACCATGTTAATAAGAGAACTTATACAATTGGTTGAGAAGGATAGCATCCTTTCAGCTGTGATTGCCTTGGACAACGAAAACGCATTTGACCGTGTGGAATGGGATTTTCTTTTTAATTCTTTGCAATCGTTTGGGTTAGGCTCAAACTTTATTAAATGGGTTAAGATTTTATATACGGAAATCAAGAGTAGCTATTTAGGGAACAATCAATTATCCAGAGAAATTGTCTTAGACCGTGGTGTTAGACAGGGGTGTTTCCTATCGCCATCATTATAAGTTGTTATTGTGATGGAACCACTTGGCATAGCATTGAGGCAAAATAATAACTTTCACGGCATATTTACTCATGCCATAGAAAGACTGCTTAAGCTGTCACAATATGCTGATGACACAACTGTGATTTTAGGCATCTATTTTAGCAGGAAACCGAATACAACACAAAATTGGAATGAACGAGTATCCAAACTTAAGAGAATATTAGCAAATTTCAATTTTTGGTAGAGTGTTTGTTGTCAACAACTTGGTATTATCTGGGCTATGGTAAACAGCATCTGTTGGACACATGCCAAAACATGTAGAAAAGGAGGTTAATGAGTTGATATTGTCATTCATATGGGAAGAAAAGAATCATTTGGTTTCCCATTGTGTTCTCAATAATGCTAAGTTAGAAGGAGGACTTGATTTAATTGATATTAAAGTGAAATGTGTTTGTTTAAGGTTAAAATTTTGGAATTGTGGGGCAATAGTAATATATGTTATAACAGTGCAGTACTGTATCTACCGTCCATTGCAAAATATGGCATTCAACATTTATCTGATATGATACACCCTCAAATACGTAGATGGATTTCAATGCAAGAAGTAGCTAGAAAAACACATATGAGGCATATAGCTGTACAGCGGTTGCTAAATAAAATAAAACATGCTGTACCAATTGAATGGTTTCGTCTGCCAAATGTAAATAATAATAGTTTGACTCCACAACCTGCATTAGTTCTTGATGATGAGATGTTAAAATACAAGATGTGATCCAAGGAATGGTACCACATTATCAGACGAAAACAAGTAACACCTCCCATAGCAATTAGGAGATGGGATGACTCAATCTATAAACCATCCAGTTGGAAAAATGTATGGAAAATCTTACATTCTCCATACATACCAAATATGGCTCGTGATTTATTGTGACGATTACTACATCGACGGCTATGGGTGGGGCACTTGACATACAAGTGCAATATTACGACTTCTGATAGGTGTTACTTATGTCAAACAGACGAGGAAACAATCGAGCATTTATTGGCGGAATGGCCAATATCGTCACAATTTTGGGACTATATCAGCCAAATCTTGGCACAATTTGGAGCAAAGCCCATTGTTCTAGAAATGCATGTAGTCTTATTTAGAGAATTTGGATCAAGCGGTGTAAATATCATAAAGTCTGAAAGGACTATTTTAATAGCAATGCTAACCATAGGTGTTTGGGCCATTTGGAAACATCGGTGTGCACAGACGAAAAAGCCATCTATGGGCAATCACAATAGAGCAATAAAGGCAATATTTCGTTCATTGCTGCTGAATCATATTCCTTGCGAATATTTTAGATTAAAGCAGCTTGGTAAAGAAAAAGTATTCAATGACATATGGTGCAAAACAAAGATAGTTTCAATAGAGTTGGGAACTGTAAAAATAAATGAGCCTGCACTAGCTTAAATCATTTAATTACTACAGCTGATTTATCTGTGTCTTTTAATTAATCTGTGTCCTGTAATTCGTTTTAGTCTGCACTTTGATATTGTTATGTTTAATAATTCATGTAAAAAATAAACAGACTGGGGTAATTTAATAATCAATCGATAAAGTAAGTTACCATTGAATCATAAAATTGTCCCGGGTAATTTTAGAAACTTGCACAGGGTTTTATAGGGTTATTTGGTCCGGGTAATTTACAAAACCTTACAACAAAGTAAATCATAAATGTAAACAAGAGCGCAATCTATTTCCATCTATTTTTCTGTAATTTTCCTGCTGACTATATATGTTATGCTACCCAAATGCTACTACGCCCGCTGATCTTTAAAGAATCAGCCCACTGGCGTCAATGATTGACTTATTTGTCCTTGATTGACGAGTCACTTTTCATTTGTTGAATAGTTGCACTCTCCACACGGGCCTACTACCACACATTGATTGAATGGTCATTTACAAAACCTTACAATAAAATAAATTGAAAATGTAAACAAGAGCGTCATCTATTTGTCTGTAATTTTTCTGCCGACTAAATGTTTCATACTACCTAACTGCTACTACGCCCGCTGATCTTTAAATAATCAGCCCACTGGCGTCAATGATTGACTTATTTGTCATTGATTGACGAGGCACTTTTCATTTGTTGGATAGTTGCACTCGCCACACGGGTCTACTACTACACCTGGGTTGAATAGTAATGCCTTTGTTAAGTTTTGCTTTGCTATCGGATCTTTATCAGTCTATAGTTTTGTATCTATACTATTTAAGCCATATGTATTTATAGATTGTATTAATGCTCATTATTTATCTTTTGTTTTGGTGTAATATTAATCAGGCTTACTAGTTCACCAGGTTTTTTTCTGGGGGTTTGCAAGCCGTTTAAAAGGAGTTCCTCCGTGAAGTTTGTCCGACTGCGTCAGTGTCGGATTTACAAAAAAAAAAGTAGTAGTAGTAGTGGTAGTGGTAGTGGTAGTAGTAGTAGTAGTAGTAGTAGTAGTAGTAGTAGTAGTATGTATGTATGTATGTATGTATGTATGTATGTATGTATGTATGTATGTATGTATGTATGTATGTATGTATGTATGTATGTATGTATGTATTTTTATTTTATTGACGCACTGGCAACGTGCAGCTTCAATTTCCATGTGCTAACTTAGCCGACAGTCATGCACCCATTAGTTTAATTGTATTCTGCGGCTGTAGTAGTAAAACATCATGCAGCTGCAATCAGTCCTTCTTTGCTTTTCCCCACTGTGTCTTGTTCTTAGCCGAACTCATTAGCGTCCTCAGGTCCATTCTTGACTTGAGTGTACCGAGTCCTGCTTTCTTGAGGTCACCTCGTAGCACGCTTAGCAGATTTATGCAATGCCATACTCTCTTGGCTTTGTATTTGCCGGCTCCGAGTAGGGCGAATTCCAGAGCTGCCTGTGCTGGTGTCTCTTCCGGCTTCCTTTGCACATGGCCAAACATGGACCATCTTTGCTGGGCGGCTTTCACCGACAGCGGCGACGTATTACACATCTTGTATAGTGCAATGTTGGAAATTATGCTGTCTGGCCGTTGGTGTCCAGTGATGGTGCGTAGGTGTTTGCGTGGAAGGCATCGAGCTTGTCTAGAGCTGCCTTTGGAGCTACCCAGCTGTTACAGTTATACACCATCAAGGATACGCAGGTTGCATTGTATAAACGTAGCCTCTTTATCAAGGGCATCTTTGATCTACGAATCCATATAGCTTCCAGAAGGACTGGAACGCTATGTTGCCCATGACGCAGCGTGCAGAAATATCAGCAGTACTGCAAAGCAGTGAGGCCAGGATTTAACTTTTCCTCCATGGTTCGCCGCCACGAAGTGGGTCGTCATTTTCTATAGTTTCATGCTTTGTCGATAGGTATATGTATGTGAACTCTGTTTTGGATTCATTCATAAAGAGATTCTCAATTTTGAGTTTGCTTACAGCTATTGGGAAAGGTTCGTCAAGGGGGTTCTTTTCCTCGTCTATGAAGTCTACATCGTCGGCATATTCCATCTCTAGCGGCATGCGCGGTATTGACACTGGGTGGTTTGGTCTTGTGGAACTTTCCCGCACAGATCTCAATGCGGCAGCAAGGTAGCAGGTGATATACCATCTCCCTGTGGGGTGTAGTAGATGTAGTAGTAGTAACGAAAGAACACGCCAAACAATTCATATTGGAATTGAACAACGTGGTCCGCCAGGGCTTTCTTTGGCATCAGCGTTGTTTGATTTATGCCGCGAAAAGATAACTTGTCTGCCAGGAACAACATTATCAGCTCGAGCCGGCTGTATTATGGCGGTATCCACTTCTACCTATTCCACCCCGCCCATATGTTTTCTACGCATATTTTAATCGATGTATATATTTTGAACCCTGAATTCCCAGAATCACAACTTAAAGGAAATTATACAGGTAAGCCGTTGAATATTTTGAAGCTCGCATTCAGATTATTTTCAAAATGTTTAGCAGACTGTTTATTAAATTGTAAATTCATTAAAGGCTGCAAAGTTCGTAGACTTTATCCAGGAGATCCTTTGATTTTCCTGACGGAATTTTTGCGTGTGACGTCAGCCAGCGTTTGAGGCAAATGATAATAATCAATATTATCGTCATAATCAATTACGTCACAGGTCGGCTGACGTGACGATAAAAACACTTAATGAATGGCGTATTTAAGTCCGCTATGAACACTCAATAGTCCGTCAAGTGCAGGAATCGTATGTCTTTAATATTTAATAAACAAATAAATATGTGAAAATAATGTGAAACTAGTTTTACTGGGCGTTGTTGCTGCTGCACCCAAACAAATTAGTTTCGAAATATTCAAGAGTTTAGCTGTATATATTCACCATGAAATTGGGATTCTGTGTATATTCACGATTCATTGTATACAAATCGACCCCAACACGTGCAAAGCAAGGGCGGAGCTTAACTAGAAATCGACAGGGCAAAGTGGTTTCATCCATTGATTATGACGTCAAATACTGGAGTGTCACATAGGATCCGGCCATTGGTAACGGCGCGATATGGAACATCCACTTACATCCACGTTGCTGATGATACCGCAGTTAGTGCTATGTTAGAGGATGAACAGGTGAGACCACACTTTGGTCTAGAATTGACCTTTCCATTTTTAGCTATGCCAAGCCCATCTCTAGCTAAGCTCCACCCACACCTCGCTCGTGTTCAGATCGATCGATATCTGAACTCCCTGTCTATCGATCTCAAGAAAACTATACAGGTAAGCTGTTGAATATTTTGAAACTAATTTGACTGGGAGCTGTTGCTGCCTAAGGCAGCAGCAGCACCCAGTCAAATTAGTTTCAAAATATTCAACAGAATGTTTCTTAAGTAGCAAAGAATTACAAAGACATACAAATCATACAACGTGTTAGAGTATTTGAGATTTGGTGACGGTCTATATGGAACCCTTTGAGATGTAATGATTGTGACGTCATCATACACGCACTGAGATGATTATGACGTCATACGAGGTCAGATGATGGGTGGATACGCTGGAAAAGTGAATTAATATAGCTAATAAAATAGTGCGTTGCCATATGAAATATGATATTTAAGATGAAAGTCACAGAAATTGGTAGCATTGATGCACTCAAATATCTGTCACCACAGATAATATCTGTTCTACAGAAATTGCCATCGGATTACAAGTAGCCATCCTGAGTACGCAGGTTATCGGGCCGGAGCTGGACTAAGTCTGGGCCGTATTTGCCCGGAAAGTGAAAGCACAGTCTGACTCAGAAGTTGGGCGTGCACAATTTCAATTGAAAGAAAACTGTAACTTTATGCTGAATTATATCAGTATTGCGACGTACCCTACGCATCCGCTTTGTAGAACGCAAAACAAATACTTGTGGCAGGCAGCAGAGTGGCCGCTGATGTTGCTGAAGAGAAAGTCCTGGTCGTTCCACTGCAACACAAACTGCTGACCAAATACCAATCACTAGAAACGACGACACGAAATTCTCGTAATTGAGGAATCCACTTTTAACAATGTCTCTCCCGTCTCTAGATTAGCTCCGCCCATCAATTGCCCGTGTTGGGATCTATTTACATATTTTGAATCCTGAATTTCCACAGTCACAATTTCATGGCAACTATACAGCTAACCTCTTGACTATTTTGAAACTAATTTGACTGGGGACTGTTGCTGACTATGTTTATTAAATGGCAACGACATATATTTCGCACACTTGGCGGACTATTAAGCGTTCATGGCGGACTGAGATACGTTAGTCATTACGTATTTGATTGTGCCGTCAGCTTACGGGCAACATAATTGATCATGACGTAATTTGCTTGACTGACAGATTGGACTTATCAATTGCCGCGAATACAATATTGAAGGGAAATGAAAACCCTGGTGACGACGTACAAGCGGTACAACTTGGACAGCTGACATCTAATGATAGAAATAGCATATTGTTCCTTAGAAGCAGTAACGATTCATTACCATTAGAAAAGGGAAGGTGACAGAAACGAAATTCGAGATGATGTTCATTACACTTTTATTTTCGAACATTTTCATACATTACGATTAGAAACGCTGCATAAATACTACCGTAAGCGGCCTAAATACTACCGTAAGCGGCCTAAATACTACCGTAAGCGGCCTAAATACTACCGTAAGCGGCCTAATTATTTACTCTCTAGTAGTAACAAACAACTACTATCTAAAGTGTGCCGGCTAATAAATGCAATTATTAAACAATTCCAATAAGGATGATGCTCTCGCACAAGCACAGCCAACAAACAAAGCCCAGAAAGATAGGCCCTAATACCTTGCCATGAAGTTAAATTGTAATCGAAATAATTTGAATTATGAAAACATCATAACCTGAAAAGAACCAATCATACTGCTGTAGTAAACCTATACCATGTATTCCAATCTTAACAGTTAATCTATAGAGATGTGTAAATAACATGTAAACTGCATTGCTACTGTATAAATTGTATAATGGAATAAATCTTGAATCGCTTCAAATCTTGACGATGGACAAAATACTGGTTACACATTAAACCAGGCAAGGATGACCGCGTGAACAGACACGCTCTCGGTTAAATATGGGTACGGCAAACTAGATTGATTGATAAATCTGAATGATTTCTATATATGACGACTTTTATATATTTAGTATCTATTCAGAGTATATGGTTGTATCGAGCTTGCATGTTATTTGATTATTCAGCGGCACAATTTACTCATATCACTATTACAGACCGATGACAATAAGCCTATCGTTGTGCTAGCTACGTATTCATTATGCAATAAACCGCTCCTTATCAAACTCTCCAAATACTTGTTAGTATCAAAAAAATTAAACAGCTAGACGAATTCATCCATCTTCTCACCCAATCATACACCCGAGTTATCTATCAACCCAAGTATCCATCGCCATCATTGTTAAAGCGATGCTAATCTCATCTCAAATGCGATAGATTGTACGATAGATTATAGCTTATGGATTCCATATCATTCACATCCTGTTACATTCCCTTACATGTATCACAATCATTTGCTTTGTAACATGGTGTAAACATTGAACAGTGAGCACCGTGATTTTGTTTACTCAAGCGATAGTGTATGGTGACATGTAAGTGCCAATGCATTACATTCTTTATTATGCAAATCATTTTGGTGAATATTTTGGGGATAATTTGATTGGAAGTTGTCATTGCCTATGGCAGTAACGGCTTCCGGTCCAAATTGGTCTCAGAATAGTCATCAGCTTACTTGTATGATTGTTTTCATATCATATTGCCAAATTATATGTGACACCGCTATGCCTGAGCGTATTGACCAATGCAGATACGCTAGTTTTTCCTTCTGATTTGTTGAAAAGTAAGGCATGACAGCCACCATAGGCTTTGGAAATGTACCAACGTTTAAACTACTCAAGCATGAATAGCTTTCTTTAGCGGCATGATAATAAGCTTAATATTAAAGTATAGTTTACGAATGACGTGTTAGATCAGCTGAACAACTATTATATGAAGTTAGTTCTCCTTTAATACTGCCTGAAACACTGCAGGGGCAAGTGGCCCAAAAAAGTTAATAAATTGATTATTGTTGTTATCATTATTATGTAAGCGATCCCATTGTCGCAGCCCTCGTCGGCAGCGCGGCGGAGATGGTATGATAATAGTAATAATAATAATAATAATAATAATAATAATAATAATAATAATAATAATAATAATAATAATAATAATATTGTATTTCTACCGCCATTGTCAATGTACAAATAATCCTCATATGCCGTTGTCACGGCCTGAGTGTAATAAAGAAAATACGAAAATACGAATACGGAAGCTTGTTACTGCGTTGAGCCAGGGCCGTCTTTAGATATGTCGGTTCCCTGGGGGCAAAGAATGCCCCGGGGGGGGGGGCTATAAATCTTTTTATATCTAGGTGCTCTGAGACGGCCAGAGAGTCTACTTTTAGGGTGAATTATGGCGCTTTCTTTCGTTGTAAAATTATTTTATTTTGCAAATTTTCGTAAGTAACATTGTTGCCGAGCACCAAACAAGAATTGGGGCCGCCACAAATATTAGAATAGAATTATAATGCATGATTAAGAGTTCTAAACTAATAAAGTTTGCTTTAAATGTCCTATAACTTCCAAAAAAGTGCATAATTTTTTTTTTCATTTTTAAATTGTGGGGACCCCTTGCTTGTGGGGGCCCCGGGGCTTTTGCCCCGTTTGCCCCCCCCCCCCCACCCCCCACCCTTAAATACGGTCCTGCGTTGAGCAACGCCACGGAAATAACAGTACAATGTTCGCGTGCGAAGGATACTTAATCAATGTTTGCTGGAGATTCAGTTTCAGATATAAGATGGTTCTAAACGGGTAATTGACCTTACATGATATATTGGCTTGCGTGTGTTGTGGATAACTTCTAGGTCACCGATTGCTTTGTAACAAGTTATTAAGTCAACGTCGTGATAAAGACCATAGGGTCACCTTACCTGATTGCTTGTTCGACCATAATTGGCATATTTACAGCGTTACTGTACCTAGAATTTAATGCCACACCTAGCAAGTGTATCTGACACCCAACAACAATAGAAAATCTAAAGCAATTATAACAGCACGAAGCTTCCTCAATGGACTACCTCCAATTTGTCACTTTCTGCAACGCGATAACTTACGTCAGGACCTATAATTTGAGGGCATAAATAATAAACAGACATCTAGTAATTTGTACTTCTAGTTTCTCTCCCCCCCCCCTCATCCACCACAAAACAACTAAAATATAAATCCACATTGTTGTTGGTGTTATGTCCTTAGAAGCGTTTTTTGGAATTTCAGGTTCATAAATACGAAATACCTGGCTATCGAATACATATCACATGACACACTAATACTGATTTATAGCCGAAATGAACGATGCGATTGAAACTATGTAATCTATTTCTCCAAGCATGAGGATGCGACATGCATACCCAACAGTAAGACAGACATTATCGCAATCTCGGTGTCATTTCATATAAACTGTATCACACTCGTATAGGAAGAGCTCATTTGTAAGATCCTACTATACGAGTGTGATAAATTTGATACGCTGAAATGGCAAAGACTTTGATTTACTGTCCTGGAGTAAAACGTGTTAACCCCGGACGCATGAACGTAATTTTCGTGGCCTGATATTATATCAGGCCACGAAAATGACGTTCATGCGGTCCGGGGCTAACACGTTTTACTCCAAGGCAACCAAATTTTAACACACTGGTTGCTGGGACAACCTAGATAATTGGTTATTTTCAGGGGCTGCATACGTACTTATTTTATTTAGTCTTAATCCTTCAACACTCAAATTTGTTCAAGAAAATTGAGTGTCCATTTGCAAACCAAGAGAAGACTGTTTTTGAAAATTTACCATGGTTACCGAGCCAGTCATTCCAGCGGTAAATTTTCTAAAACAGTGTTCTCTTTGTCTGCAAATGGACATTTCTCAAGAAAACTGCAGAATGGTTTTTGGTCGATATGAGGGATAAAGGTTTATTATAATGATTAAGTTGGTATTTACAAGGATTCTGTAGTCTGTATAGCTTATAACAATACATATTTTCTATATAATATACTGGAATGGAGAAACCTGGACGTACAGTTGGACAATCTAGTTTAAATGACGTACTTGCCCCTGCGCAACACAATTTTTTTCTAATTTTCGAGCCCCGTATATATCACACAAACTATTGTCTATAAAACTCATGCCGATTCTGTTTATTTTTTATCGGTATTTTTATTATGTACTCTGCTATAGCAGTTCGGTTCCATGTACTGACCCTTACATCTGCCTGTTTATCTTTCCAGGCAGGCATCAGTCGTCTGAATGTTGTTATTTTCTTCGATAACTTACGTTCTAGTGGGATCATATTAATCGAATTTCAGAGGTATGATGGCTCTCAGGCTTTGAAAGAATGCCCTTTTTCGGACCATCCCATTTCTCGGCTCGTCCATCCGTTCGTCCATTCATCTCGCCGGGCGTGAGTAAATCTATGGAATTTAGACTTTCCTCGATAACTCAAGTTCTACGAAAAGCATATTTATACAATATCACAGGTATGTTGATCGTGGGTTTTGGAAGAAGTATTTGGATATCCTGAGTCATTGTTTCATCTATTGGCTACAGTCATGATGGTTACGACTTTTAGAGAGAAGTCGGTGATCAGTTGGGCCAGTTCTTTCTCTATTCGCCAGTCAGTTCTTCCGCTTCTTCGATAAATTGTATTTTACATGAAACTATTTAATGGTACTTCACATATATAGAGGATCTGGAATGAGGTCCCATCTCATATTACGATTATCAACCGAGTCGAAAATTATCACATTGCACGCGCTGTAGCGATAATTTTCGACGAGGTTGATAGTAGTGATATGAAATGGGACCTAGTTTGAGATTTTATTTATCATATAGATTGATCTTTTGAAAAGTTTTCCAATAAGGTCCATCCCCGAAATCCATTTCTAACGCACTATTTTGCGTTGTTTGTTTTCGTCTGGGGTGCTGACCAATGCGCCACAGAAAATAATCACAAACAAACATCGTTATTTCGGACTTAAAATTACTTTTAATCTTATTAAAGTTTCTGCGTATATCATATACATTTACATACGTATTTCTTGAATATATTTCATATATTACAAAATTTAAATAAACAACGTACGGTTCTGTTTACATTTTCGCCGTCGTCGTCGCTTGGAAACATCCGCGGTGTTGTCGCGGGCGTGTGGGGTTATTACGCGTTATCTAACCAATGAAAAGCTTTCCTTACATATTACACGATGTCAGGGAAGGGTGAAATGGCGGGAGGGGAGGGGTTGTTATACTTAATTTTGTAAACCTGGCCTCACTCCTCGATTCTCTTTCGTTTTTTCGTGGAATCGGGGCGAACGGACGAAAGGTTACTAGGGAAGGGTTGAGTGACTAATGGTGAATATATAGGGAATATTACTGAACAAATGTGGATAAAGATTATTATGTTCATGCGTCGATGTTTAACTAAATTATTTTTAATTGCTTTTTTCTGGTCGCAGGAGGAGGTGGGATGGATGGGGGGGGGGGGCGCTCTTGCGAATTGAATTGCCACATTGTTTCCGGATGCCGCCATCCATACCTATAAACAACGAGACGCCACCCAGCATGACGCCGATGGCCGAGTAGGTGACTTGTCACTGAGTTGGAATGTGGGTGGTCGCGTAACTGACACGATGTGGCGAATAGATATATAATATACAGATATTATTATAACGAGCCGTGTATATCTGAACATTTAATGTCCGACATCAACCCCACCCCACCTCAACCCCTATCCCCGCCTGATGATCTTTATAATAACTATTGTATAATAATAATAATAATAATAATAATAATAATAATAATAATAATAATAATAATAATAATAATAATAATAATAATAATAATAATGATAATGATGATAATGATAATGATGATAATGATAAAAATGACAATGATGATAATGAAAATAGTGATAAAGATAATAATAATAATAATAATAATAATAATAATAATAATAATAATAATAATAATGATGATTATTATTATTATTATTATTATTATTATTATTATTATTATTATTATTATTATTATTATTGTTGTTGTTGTTATTGTTATTGTTATTGTTATTGTTATTATTATAATAATATAATGTAGTAATAGTGGTTGTGGTACCGTATTATGCTCGTATTATGTCTGTTCACATGTACATATGTACTACAAATTACTACAGCCTGCCGGGCAATATGAAGATTCCCAGATTTTATGTCAAAATGTTAATTCATTTGGTGATATCTCTGGCAATATTTATGTGAGCAAAATTATAATTGGTCAGGCAAATAGTCATTTCTTTCAGCTTTAAGCACACTCCAATCTAATAACAATACGCAAAGATAGAGTCCGCGAGACAAAAAACATCTCATGATATATATATATATATATATATATATATATATATATATATATATATATATATATATATATATATATATATATTCCAGTCTTTTGAACCTCTTGTCCGATATTAACATCCATTGTATCATATTAATCCCGAGGTCAGCACCTTTTTAGAGATCCTAGAATCATTGGAATCGCTTCAGCGGCTCGTTTGCTATTATTATTTACGTATATTTCCTTAAAATATATACCCGCATGTATTGGCCTCACTCTTCCAGTCACGGCAATAGCGGTGGTGTGGGGCTGACGTCCCTAGACGCGATAAAATGGCAGCGCCCAGATGTGTGAACAATTGTCAATTTTACCGACTTTATCTAGCGATAGTTGGTTCCGCTATTTCTATCTGGTTATTATTCTGGCGCAATTTCATTAAACATGTAATAATCTTTCAAAACACTTTTTATCATCCAGGAATTGTCCTTTAATAGACCGACACGTTGCACGTATTGTATGTATTTAGTATTTTATCGAATAGTTTGAAACTAATTTCACTGGGCGCAGCACCCAGTCAAATTAGTTTCAAATATTCAACAGTTTACCTGTTTAGTTTTCCGGAAATTGAGTCAGTCTTAAAGTCAGCAACAGCACCCAATCAAATTAAATATTCAATAGCTTACCTGTTTAGTTTTCTGGAAATTGATAGTCAGGTAGTTCAGGCTCGATCGATCCCCACACGAGTGAGCTGTGGGTCGAGCATAGGTAGGGATGGGAAGGGCATAGATAAAACAAGAAAGGTTCGCTCCTATTAGGACAGTCAATATTTAATACTAGCCAACCGTGACAGCTGGTCATCTCCAAAGTCCATCTTTAACAGACTCCGCGCAACAGCTCCCCGTCAAAATAATGTTAGGATATTCAAGAGAATGTGTATTAAATTGCAATTTCACCAAAACACATGTACAATTCATACACGTTCGTGACGGACCGTTCTACTTTTGTGACGATTGTCTGTCATTTTCATTGTGACATCAGATAACAAGTGCCGTATTTAACTATGACGTCAGATAATGGACCCTTCCAGTTTAGTCATCCATCATATGACATCATCATCAACTACGTGGTGTGCCGGATGACGTCATATTCAATTATGGCATGAATGACTCGAATTAGTCCGTCTTCGAGGCGTAATAATTCGACACTTTGTACGAATTGTATATCTTTACTATTTAATAAACATTTTGTCGAATATCTTGAAGCTATTTTAACTGGGCGTTGTTGCTACAATAGGCAGCAACAGCGACCAGTCCAATTACTTTCAAAATATTCAACAGCTAATTACCTGCATGTTTTTCTGGGATTTGATAGTCAGGGAAGGGAGTTCACGGATCGATCGACCCCAATACGAGCGAGGTGTGGGTAGAGCTTAACTAGGGATAGGTAAAACTGGAAATGTCTATTCCTATGATCAAAGTCAAGACATAATGCTATGCAACCGTAATAGCTGGACAACTCCAAATACCACCCACGAATTGTATCTTTTTACTAGTTAATAAACATGATGTTGAATATTGTGAAATTAATTTGACTGGTATGGCAGCAACGGCACCTAGTGAAATTACTTTCAAGCTATTCAACAGCTTACTTGTAAAGTTTTCTGGAAATTGATAGTCAGGGAGTTCAGGGATCGATAGACCACAACACGAGCTAGGTGTGGGTGGAACTTAGTTAGTGATGGGCGGGGCATAGCGAAAACTGGAAAGGTATGTTGATGTTTAGTTTTTGGCATATCAGAGAATCTGCAAGCACTTACACATGTACGGCAATAATTATATTTGAAAAAATATTAAAGACAATTTTACAGAAACTGTGCCGCTTTATCAAAGATGTCTTTAAGCAATTCTCTAACCAATAAGGGACATGATGACTGCAGCTCTTACTACTTTGAATTATCTCTATTATTGACTGATACTAGGCACCCCCCCCCCCCCTTAGCACCACCAACACCACCGCCGCCACCACCACCAACATCCATCACCACCACCACCACCACCAACACCACCACCACCACCACCACCACCACCACCACCACCAACAACACCAACAACAACAACAACAACAACAACAACACCAGCACCATCAGCACCATCAGCACCATCAGCACAATCACCAATAACAACAAAAACAATGACACCGACACCAAAACCAACACCAACACGAACACTAACACCACCAACAACAACAAAAACAACAACACCACTGTCGTTACCGATATTAATACTGCTGCTGCCACTACCGATATTTCTACTTCTACTACTACTACTACTACTACCACTACTACTACTACTACTACTACTACTACTACTACTACTACTCCTACTACTACTACTACTACTACTACTACTACTACTACTACTACTACTACTACTTCTACTACTACCACCACTACCACTACCACTGCCACTATTACTACTACCACTACTACTACTCCTACTACTACTACTACTACTACTACTACTACTACTACTACTACTACGTCATCATCATACTCTGTTTGAATATCACAACGATACCTGCTCGCTGCTTAAACTTATATGTACATAATATAATCCCCTTGTATTTGATTAAGTCTGGACGTAAATAAATTTAATTGACTTAAATTGGCAAGTTGCGCTGTTTGATGAATGAACTAATATAAGGACTGATCCCAAAGAGAATAGTTCGGTTTAGCTTGCCCAAGCAACACAGCTTACGCGTATGAAGTTCTGTCAATATGTTCGAAGTAAACCATAACCCCTTTAACTCGAAATATAAAACACCAAATACCTTTTGCGTTTTCATAATTATTATAATTTTGAAACTAATTTTACTGGAAGCTGCTGCTGTTGATGACGGTTGGTGGTGGGTCGTGGTGGTGGTTGTAGTTATGATGGTGGAGGTGATGTAAAGTGCTGGTGGCGATTGTACTGCTAGTGGTTGTGCTGGCGACTGCGGTCGTAGCGGCGGCGATGGTGGGGCTGATGGTGGTAGTTGTCGTAGTTATGGTGATGACCAGTCATCATCTTGATAGTAATTGTTTGACGACGACGACGTAGACAACGACGACGACGACGACGTAGACAACGACGACGACGACGACGACAACGACGACGACGGGGACTACGACGACAATAATGATAATGACATAGCATACAATTATCATTCTCTCGCACTTCATCATGAACTGCCTTGTCCTCTATAACCTTCATAACACCGCGTGTGATCGTACAAAACGTGTCATCTTGTGTTAAGCCAGTTCTTTACATGCCCTTGAAGAATCATACAAACACTGTCATTGCGTATACTTTTAAAGATTATAAATTTATATAAATACGTGCAATTGCCTGTCAAGTCTCTTCCCAAAGAGGATATTAAAATTGAAGACTCCTTCGACTGGCACTTGCATAATAGATTTGCGTTTGTAGTTATTCGAGCAAAATACCCACCTAGACACTCAAATTGACATGGCTGGCAGGGAAAATTGTGTGTTTACACGTGCAATATGCGTGATGGACCTACCTGGTGCTTATTTAAAGATGCATTTTCACACCAGATTGTCTAAAAATATAATTGTTAAAATTGTATACGTTTAGAGGTTTAAATTGTGTGACTATATGTAATTAAGCGAAATAAATGTTAACATATGGTGATTTCATTACGTATAAATAAATATAGTATTTTTAAGTCAATTTCACAACTTACAGAATTATATGAACATTTTCTATGAGAAATTGAAATTATTTTCTTGAACCAATTTGAGAGTTAAAGGGATACACCTTGTGAATCCGGAGGACGAGGCACGAACGAATATACAATGTATGAATGTTATGTTGAATATTTAGCAGCTAATTAGGCAGAGAGCTGTTAATAACTCTCTATCAGGTTGGTTTCTAAATTGGGAAATGGACCTTTCCAGTTTTAGCTATGCTCCGTCCATCTCTAGCTCAGCTCCACCCACACCACGCTCGTGTTGGGATCGATAGATCTCTGAACTCCATGACTATCTATTTTCAGAAAACGGGAGGTAAGCTGTTGAATGCATATGGCAGCAACAGCGCCCTGTCAAATTAGTTTCAAAATATTCAACACCATTTTTCTTAAATAGAAGAAGGCATACAATTCGTACAGCGTGTCGAACTATTAAGCGCGTAAGACAAACTAAATCGAGTTATTCATGACGTAATGAGTATGGCGTTACCCTACACGTAGTTCATAATGACGTCATATAACGGCATATACTGAATAAATAAACTGGAAAGATCCATTGTTTATCAATAAGAACTGGAAAGATCCATTGATTATCAATAAGCATGTCTGGGATTACGGGATTTTGCGGTTTTTTAATTCAAATAGCACCTGTTTTCACAGACAGTGTTTTCGATTCGAGTTCATTAAAATTCGTCTATATTTATTCGGTATGACGGGAGTTATTAAATATGTCTGTGAATATATGTCTAGTTTGTCCATATCCCTTAAATACGATAAGTGTTTCCATAAATACTGTATTATTTAACTTCTTTGGCAGGCTAACATTCTAAGCACATGCCATTTTGTACAAAGAACATATTTACAAAACCATACATCTGAACACACACAGACTCTCGGCTTCACAGACTCTCGGCTCTCGAGCTTTGATAAGTATTGAAAAATCTGGTTATTATAAAATAATATCGCATGAGATAAAACAGAATTCTCCCATTTCTCGGTTTTAGTTATCAATTCACTATATGGGGCAGTTTATTAAAAATTATATTTACTTTTTCAGCAGAAAGAGCAAAAGTATATATTTATGCAAAACCGTGTTTGTTAGTAAATTTATTAAAACATGAAACACAAAAGACAGGTATTTTAATTTGACAGATTTCACCAAATAGACGTAAATTTTGATACGTTATGTGTCATTTAGTACAACCACAGTCTGACGTCTCACACAAAGGACGACAATAGCAATACAGGTTTTCGTTATTTTCACATAAATACGTTTTTTTAAAATTAAATAAAACACGTAGATCTCCATCAGTACCCCGTGGGAGCGTGTGGTCACGATGCATCTATTAACAACCCGTCCTCGGCGACCATCTCACTAAACACAGTGGTCAGAGGAACCAGCTGGTCATTTGCGAGAGGTCAGAACACGCTGATGTCCTATAAATTACCACTGGGTGGTATTATTAACCGTGGCTCTGAAATACTCATCTGGTAGACTACGCAATCATGGTATGGTCCAAGTACCAGGTGGTCAGTAGACATACACATTTCGTGGTTTTTAATTTTTCCACACATTGTCAAGGTTTTCAAGTCGTCGGGTGGGTGGGGGGGGGGGGTGTTCGTCTGCCTTCACATGTTGCGAGAACCTCATTATTCTCTAAGTCACCTGTGTAAATTTTGTGTAAACTTTTATCTGATCTTATGTTTCGTGTCAATCAAATTGTATGTGTTTTAGTTCATAGTTTTGTTGGATATATAAGAAGATGTTCGACGAGGCTAATGGACCTCTTCAGTAAATCCAACCATCATATGACGTCATAATCAACTACGTGACGTGTATGATGGCGTCGTAATCAACGACCTCATGAATGACGTAGATATGTTCATCACTAACCCTTAATCGATGACGGACTATGCGTTGTCGTTACGAATTGTATGTTTTTACTATTTAATAAACGTGTTGTTGAATATTTTGAAACTAAGTTGACTGGGCGCTGGTGCTGCCATAGGCAACAACAGCACCTAGTCAAATTAGTTTTAAAATATTCATCAGCTTAAGTACCTGTATCGTTTTCTCGAAGTTTAGGTTCAGAGAGAGCGGGGGTGGGGTGTGTGGGTGTGTGGTGGGGTGGGAGGGGGGGGGGTGAGGTGTGGAGCTTAGCTAGAGCTGGGTGTGGCATAGTTAAACATGATTCCTCAATTGTCGTTTAATATAATTGAATATTTGCATGGGCAAATTATAATTTGTAAAATAATGCTAGAATCAGAATCTAAAGTGACACAACATTTTCCCGTGTACCATAAAACCGTGTGCCATTGAATTTCTGGTTAATTTTATTGCTCAGTTCTCTTTTTCACATCGAGGTGGCAGGTACCAGTTCTGGGGCATATTTAGGTGTGTCCAGATATGGTGTTTTTTTAATGTATTGCAACACCTATTTTAGAAACAGAAAAGGATACTGACTGATAAAAGACTTGGTGCCAATTTATAGAATATCTTTAATTAGACTTTATCATTAAAATCTGATGATACCAATATTTACCTTTACTGATGAGTGCTGATACAACAATCAGCTTGTCAGTAAGAATAAGACTCCCTTTTAATTTGAATCCAGTGTAGCCAATGAAAACAACACCCACTACACTGTTCCCCGCATGTCTTAAACCATTGTTCACAATAACCGTTTTACTATGGCGCAGGAGACTCACGGCAGTGGCCTCCGCAACAAACGCATTTCTATATCCAGTCTCGAATTGAATTTTTCATCCTATACCAATAAAAATGTTGTTTCACCTTAAATGTTCGTTCTCTTGATTGCAAAATAGTCAGATAATAGAATGGCATGCATCTGTTCCAATACCATTGAGCGAAGACACATGGGGACTATGAGTTGCAGATAGGATTGACAAAAACATCTTTCAGAGAGAATTCAATTCCTATACACCGCTTAGCTGATTATGACGTCATATGACATCAGATTGATAGTTGGATACTCTAGAACGGCGAATTCCTTGAAGCATGTCTCAAATTGCATCATTGGTACCATTGAGGCCTCATCACCCGGAGTCACACACAATTCCCACACCTAATCTTGACTTCCGCGGTCGCCAAACATCTCTAATCCATCCACCAATCTAATTAATAACAGCATGTTGATGAGGAAACTGTTTTGGTAACTGTTTTACCAGATTAAATACCGAGTCTTTCATCCAACCGCAAAGGAACTGGACATGAATTATTGCCTAATAGATTATTGGCTGATCTTGTGAATGGTTCGGTTACTATCCATTTCGATATCAGATTAGCAGGGATCGTTGTTTAACGATACAGTGGTGGACATAATGAAACTGCAATGTGTATCTTATAACTATTCTTTGTTCTTTCATTTCTGTCTCGCGTTTCCATATCTTGAAATAAGTCGCCATCTCACGTTGTTCCCTGTTTTGTAGATAACCCAATTCCCCTTTTAATGCTCTTTACTGAACTGATGGAAGAAATTTGACATGTGAAAGATACTTTGATACCAATTTTCAGTCATCTATCTAGATCGTGATACAACGTGCTCAGATATGTGTAACACTTGCCATTGCAGTTATATTCATACCATGGAATCGGTTTGGCAAATAAAACCGGGAATATAAGTAAGGTCCATAAGACCAGAAACTAACCAGGTAGGCTTGCCCGATTACGTGATTAAATCGGAAATCGCGATTATGTTTTAAATCGAGAATTTATATGATTACAATTCAAATAATCGAATAATCGTGCCTATTTTCTATTGCACAAAATATTCCAAAACCTAACTTTTAATTGCTTTTTTATGCGATCGGTCATGAAAAAGACATTGAATGTATGTCCATTTGCAGGGAAAGAGAAGACTATTTTTGACAATGTATCACTGGAATGTCTGGCTCGATTCTCGAGCCAGACATTCCAGTGATACATTGTCAAAAATAGTCTTCTCTTGCCCTGCAAATGGACTTTTCTAAACACCATTTCAATTTTTGTCATTGCTATTATTTTGTTGTTATGTCTTGGTAATTTGTACCCAAGCTGATTAATCGAGTAATCATGGTTATATTTTAATAATCGATCGCCACCACTCAACGCAATAATCGCACCAGCCTATATCCAGATTCATGGTACTCACGCCAGGATCGATGCCACTTTTTCATATATCTACGTGATCATTAATAGGAGTAATGGATATCATTTGGGCATTAGCCCACCCACCCCCCCCCCGCCCCCACCTCTACACAAATGCATCCAAAACATCCTGCTTATCATTTTGATATGCAACATGTTTTGGAGATAAATTAATAATTCTCCTATTTATTAGTTTTGAAATATTCACAATGTCACTCATATTGTAAATGGGTTGTGGAATTGGCTTTAAATCAGAAAGAAAAATCGGTACCAAGACTTTTCATAACTAGCATGACTTTATGGGTCTAAAATATTAGGTGTCAACAATTTTTGTTTAAATCCATATGTCCCAGATCGATAGATAATCCTAGTAGCATTTGGCATTCGTTCTTTTGCTAAAATTTGAGAATAATCAGATCAGTTAGTTTCCGAGATTGCGCCACCTATAGACAGGCATGCGGACACACGAACGAACGAACGAACAAGTGAACGAACGAAGGAACAGTTAAAAATGCATTCCTCCCTTTTCTATAAATTGATGTATTTGGTTTCATATTTTAGCAGAATTTTATCCAGCACTATTATATCCGGATAATTATAAATTTTTTAAAACATCCTATTTTACGCTTGGGGTACTGAATGAAGGTACAATGGTGTATTTCATATGTGCAAATAACTTTAAATTACAAAAATTAAAAATAGGCCTGCTACATAAATATTTAGAAAATTGGATGCTCTTTCAAATGATGTATGACTTTAATAATAATGTGTTTGTAGTTTATCATAGGGATTTTTTAAACGTGTATCTGTTAGTATTTTAGCACAATGCGTGTCAATTGTTTGCCTAGAGCTTTGAGTGCGGGCGTTGCGATCCTGTAGTAATGGCGTCAATGCGGGAATGTGTATTGCACTTCCTTGTATTCTAAAACATTGTTTTACCTAAGCAACGACTCCATGCATACGATGCCTAGTCGCAATACTCGGGTTTAACAGTAAGACAGACCAGGTTAATTTTAAATTTAATAAACCAGTGCGGATTAGCTGAATGCAATAAGGAATAAAATACAGAAACTATTTTATCCCATATATGCCTACAGTCCTCTAATCATGGATCTGCCAGATTGAAAGATGAAAGCAAGCTAATGAACTACTGGGTTTAATATTTATCTATATAACTACAACGTGCCAAACATAGTTGTAATATTTGAGGCGTTTATATGCTAGTTCCCAATGCTAGGGTCTAGACTCACGTGCCAAACATAACCCATTTAATTTCAAATACCGAACCTGAAGTTATTACATACACATATATGCTTAGGAACATGGCGATGGGTGGGAGAGAGGGGCGATAACACCCCACCCCACCTGCCCTAGGGTTTTCTTCTCCCATAGTGTATCCCCATAGCGCCCCTAAGGTTTGACCCCACCCATAGTTTAGTACCCACACCCCAAACCCCTCCCCAGGTCAAAACGTGTACGATCGCCCATAGGCAAATCCTGACAAAGCTCTGATACTGACGAAACACAATGCCGATGATTTTGAAAGCAATCTGATTGAATATCGTTGCTGCCACAGGCAGCACCGATCTTCAATCAAATTACTTTCAAAATATTCTTCGAAGCCCCCATAGGACGCATACTTCTTGTAAAATATCGTGAAAAGGGCGAATTTGATATTAAAATCTTTCGTTAATGTTCCGTTACCCGCTTAAAGGAATTCGTTATATCGCTAAGACAAAGCCATACTGTGTGTTTGATGATAGCGGTACTGATAATATTTCGTACCGGTATACCTGTCATTTGATGTCCTGCGAAGCGTGATGCGTGCAGGTATTGAAGGTTTGACAAATGTCGTCATTAGGAAAAACTATGGTGGCGGTCCAGTAATGAACGACGTATATGCGGCGTTTCCGCGTGGGTTGTCATGTAGATTATCTAGGGAATTTTCGTATTTAAATCGGAAATGGTCATGCGTACGTTCGCCCAGAGGCAAATCCTGACAAACCGCGCACACAAACTACACACTTCCTGCCATTGAAAAATATTCAACGATGCCGTATACACTATGGGCGATGTACAGTCCCACTGTCGGCGAGGGTGGCTCAACAAAGATGGTCTACGTTTGGCAATGGAACTTTCCAGTTTATATATCCATCATATAACGTCATAATCAACTACGTGGAATGCAGGATTACGTTATGATCGATGGCATCATGAATGACATAGTTGTCGTGGTCGTGGGGGGACGTGGTCGTGGTGGTCGTGGTCGTGGTCGTGGTTGTGGTTGTCGTAGTTTAATTAATTAATTAATATTCGACAGGCTGTGTGTTATAGTTTCACATGATATCGCAATCCCAGGCTGTGTGTGTTGTAATATTTAAGGCGTGTATATGCTAGTTCGCAATGCTAGGGTCTAGACTCACGCCTGGCCTTTATGATTTCTGTTGAATTCTTGTGAATTCTTGTGACGTCGGTGTGTGCATTAACTTGTGTCTCTGTGTGTGTGTGTGTGTGTTGATCGTTGTCTCTCGATTTTGTCTCATGTTGCTGCTCTTGTCCATGGCTTTTCTGTTGCTCCTCATGCTTGGGCGTGAGTGATGGGGATGGCCTAACCTGGACCTAACGGGGGTGGGGAAGGGATGGGGTAGGTGCTGGGTCGGGGGTGGGAGGGAGTAGGTGCGTACGGTCTTATGACCTGATGTACCCAAGTGGGGGGGGGGGGGCTTTAGGTCAGAGACCTCCCGGCCCCTTTGGGGGGAGTGGGGAGGTTGGGGTGTGGGGTCTTTCGGGTCCTGGGACCCATTTGCTCTTCTGGCCAACATCCGAGCAGGCACCAGCGCGCACTTGTTTGATTTTGATTGATTAGGTAGCCCGTATGGTGACTGTGTCCGTCCGAGGACGAACTCGATCAGTCATCCGGGTTACATCCCTCCATAGTCCCATCGAAAAGTCCGAAAGATTTTAATTCTAGCAACTTTGTTTTGATTTTGTAATCCGTATGTTGCGTGGTTCCATCCGAGGACGAATCCATTCAGCATCCGGTTTACTTTGATTGCGCCGAAATTTCTTGCCTACCTAAATCCCAGGCTTCTCTTGCGGTTTTATTTATCGTCCTAATGCGCAATAATTCAGCAGAAATCTTGTTAATTGCTTTTTGATTTTGTTTACTCTCTACTTTGAGCACATTTTAAACACATTATTTAACACTGTTAACCCTGAATTCACAGTGTCAATTTCAAGGTAACTGTAGCCTACAGGTAAATTGTTGACTAATTTGAAACTAATTTAACAGGAACCCATTTAGCAGCCTCAGCTTCCAGTCAAATTAGTTTCAAAATATTCAACGGAATTTTTCTTGCGTTGTAGGTAATTTCTCGAAATTGGTATTCGAATTTAATGGGTTAAAGTTTTTCTCTGACACCTGATGAGTAAAGAAAGCTATACAATGGATTAATCCACTTTTAGTTAAGCCACACCATCTCTAGCCATGCTCCGCCCACGCTTCGGGATTGGATTAATAGGGCCAATATGCCGTGAATCCTGAATTCCCAGAATCCCAAATTTATGCTAACTATACAGCTAATCTGTTGAATGGTTTGAAATTAATTTGACTGAGGCCTGTTTATTGCAGGAACAGCGCATAGTCAAATTAGTTTCAAAATAGTCAACAGATTATATATTAAATAGTAAAATCATACAATTCGACACTTGACGGACTATTCCGGGTTCATGACGAAGTATTTCTGGAATTTATGATTATGACGTCAGTCTACATGTGACGTAATTTGACTGGCAGACCAAATCCATTCATTAGGATAAACCTGTCTATAACGACGACATGCTATTTGATCAAATAGTGGTTGTAATTAAAGACTAGTGGTCGGAAAACCACACATCTGGGGGAACTACCATCATTCGGCCCCAAAAGCTAATGGACTTTTCTAGTTTATCCACCAATCATATGACGTCATAATTCAACTACGTGACGTGTATGATGGAGTCATAATCATTGACGTTATGAATGACGTAGATGAGTTCGCCAGGAACGCTTAATTGATGACGGACAAAGCGTTGTTGTACGAATTGTTTACTACTGATTAAAGATATTGTTGAATATTTTGAAACGAATTTAACTGCGGGCTGTTGCTGCCTGCAACACCCAGTCAAATTAGTTTCAAAATATTCAAAATATTCAAAGGATTACCTGTATATTTCTCTGGAACTTGATAGCCATGTAGTTCAGGGCCGTTTAATAACGGCCAGGGTGAAATAAAGTAACGTGAAAGAAACCTGAGGGATCGATCGTTCCCAACATGGGCGAAACGTTGGTGGAGTTTAGCTAGAGTTGGGCGTGGCATAGCTAAAACCAGATCGTTCCTTATCATAGCAGATGTATTGAATGAAGTGACCACATGCTTTTTATTGACCACCTTTTGATGGGCAATCCAGTGTCCATTATGAGCAAGTGCGACGGGTCATTCGGCGTTCATAAACCCCCTAGAACGCTTTTCCTCTTAATGTAAAAACGAATTCTTCCCGTTGTCTAAATATGGAAACTGGCAGGCTTGGATACAAGTGCAAATGCATTTGCATTTGCATTTAAATGTATTTGTAGTACTGGTCGATATTTTGAAAACATTCTGGCAGATAATCTATATTTGCTTTAACTTCTCCCAAAACTGTTGTCATACAGTTTGTAACTGTCTGTTTACTGAGTTTCTGCAGATTACATTTTCCATATGGTCTAACTCTGGATATTCTTATTATTTTGAAAACAATTTGACTGAAAGTTGTTGATGGCTAATCCACTAACAACTTTCAGTCAAATTGTTTTCAAAATTTTCAGCAGATCCACAGTTATTGTCCATTGAAAAATGATTTTTCTGGTGACTTGAAGTAATCAGACAGTTAACGATTTTCTCACAATAGCAAGCGACACTCGGGAGATAATGAAGTCGATATTCTCGTCACGCACGCGAATCGGCGAGACGTGTTGGCGTGAGAAGAAGGGACTATTAAACCTGAGTAAATAATTTCAATGGTTTATTAAAATCTTAATTTGTATTTCAAATGTTTTCAGATATTCATGTCACATAAACTGTGTTTTACCTCCCTTTATGGTGATTTTATTAGGCTGCTGTTTTGGTATTGGTTTGAAGCATTTTTGAACAACGACAAATTTGTCCAATATCCGCGCCTTTGATATATTTTTCAGTCGGCCCGCCGTATAGGTCAAAAGTGTATATTTTGGAAACGATGTTGCTGAAAGCGGTTACTGTAACGTTTCAACACGTCTTCGGGACCCAAGACACATATCAACCTGAATTCGGAAAAGATCGCTCCATTAGGGTTATTGAAAAATGCTTCAAAAATGTCTATTTTGAAAACAATGTTGCTCAAAGCTATTGCTGTTGGGTCTTAGCCTTTGGTCACAAAATTGGCATACGTGTTCGAGACCATATGGGAAAGATTCCACCCAAGTATGGAGGAGATTGCCCCAGCAACACCAGGGTTTTTAAAGAATGCGTAAAAAATATATATTTTGACAATTGTTGCTGAGGGCTGTTGCTGTTGGTGTTTTAGAGCCTAACATTGTACTCGGGGCCACACGGGCATATACTTCTCTCCAAATTTGGAGAAGATCCCTCCAGTAGAACCAACGTTATTCAAAAATGTCTTAAGAATAACAACAACAACAACAACAACAACAGCCAGCACCCCATGCTCGCATTAGCCCTGGCATCTAGCGACGCGGCTAATATACAAAATTGAGTCCTAGCCATAGACGTCTCTAAAGGTTAACGTTCTCCTGTTTTAAACACGTTTATTTAATTCAGTTCTTACCCGCGTCCCGAGACGTACAGCGTAAATGCGACCATGGAGTGCTTGTTGTTGTTGTTGTGGCTGTTGGTGTTGGTGTTGGTGTTGGTGTTGGTGTTGGTGTTGGTGTTGGTGTTGGTGTTGGTGTTGGTGTTGGTGTTGGTGTTGGTGTTGGTGTTGGTGTTGGTGTTGGTGCTAGTTCTACTGGAACGATCTTCTCCAAATTTGGAGTGAAGCATGAACGTTGGGTCTGGAACGCGATTGCCTGTGTTGTGGCCAAATGCTAAAAACTACAGCTTTCAGCAACTTTGTTTTGAAAATAGACATTTATGAATCATCTTTCAATAACTATAACGGAACGGTTTTTTCCACACTTGTGCTGATGTTTGTTTCTGGGGTCCCGAAGACGTATGCCATTTTAGCGGTCAAGAACGAAAACGCATCAGCAACAGCTTTCAGCAGCATTGTTTCCAAAATAGACTCTTTTAACCGTACGATGTCCCGACGGAAAAAATCCATCAACGGCGCGGGTATTGGACAAATTTGTCCTTTTAAATATATTGGGGGAAATGGATGGTATGTTGAATGGTGATAGCAGTTGGATATTTTAGTTCTCGATAGATCATGAATTTGGGCGTACTTCAGACCTTGTCACGTTAAACATCATGTGTAGGAAGTTCAGTTGAAGTCTTTCTATTATTTCACAGACATGTGTGAGTTATATGTCTTAGAACGAAACAATGGACAATTCCAGTTTTATCTATGTCCGCCGTCTTTATCTAAGCTCCACCCACACCTCGCTCGTGTTGGGATCGATCGATCTCTGAACGCCTGACTATCAATTTCCTGAAAACTATACATGTTAGCTGTTGAATATTTGGAAACTAACTTCACTGGGCGCTGTTTCTGCCTATAGAAGCAACAGCGCCCAGTCAAATTAGTTTCCACATATTCAACAGAGTGTTTATTAAATTAAACATACAATTCGACAACGTGTCGGACTATTACGCGTTAACGACGCCATGATTATGGCATCATCCTACACGTCACGTAGTTGATTATGACGTCATATGATAGATGGATAAACTGAAAAGGTGAATTACCATTTACCTGAAGCATCCCATCATTTCTCCTTCATATGTTCACCTTTTGGTGAGCTTCATACGTAAGGTCTTAATGGAAGCCATTTTAAATGGAAATGGAAATATTTCCGCCTAGAATGTGGATTTGTCGACGAGGATACATTGTTTTATGAGACAGACGAGCTGATTTTGATATCTGTTTGTCTGTCCTATGGATCGACGCACATTTCATAAGCATATTATCAAGACTTCACCCATATCGGAAGAAGTAATGCGAATGACAATCGACTAGATATTATTGTCAGCATTGTCTGTATCATGTTTTGCTATTGTTGAGAATATCAATATCATATCTACTATTGTAAATTTAGATTTTACAATATTTGTGTTTTTTAATAACAATGTTATTCCCATTAGCATACCTTAAAGCATCTATCTACCCGACCATCTCTATTGCCATTCCAATCTCTCTCACTATGTCTGTCTGTCTGTCTGTCTGTCTGTCTGTCTGTCTGTATTTACATTGAAAAAAACGCATTGGCACAGGAATTTAATTAAAATTTCTTTACCTAAATTTGTCCTATCGAGACCAAGTTTAGATTTACTTAGAGTGGTCCCCCCTTGAGATTAGTTGGGGTAAAATGAACTTATCAGTAGGTCGCTTTAACAGGTAAAGGCTGGGATTGATCCTACATTATAGAGAAATCACACACACACACACGAATGCACGCACGCACGCACGCACGCACGCACGCACGCATCTGAACGAATGCACGAATGCATGCAATAACACATGCACACAGTAATACATACACGAATGCACGCAATAATGCATGCATGAACGCATGCACGAACGAACGCACGAATGCATGCACGCGCACACCCACGCACTAATGTACTCACGAATTAATGCACCCACACCCACATACACACACGCACACATACACCCACGCAAGTATAGATGCACACACGTGCGGATGTACGAGCACACCCCCACACACATACACACATACGAACAAACGCCCGGACGCACGAACGAACGCACGCACGCACGCACGCACGCACGCACGCACGCACGCACTCACGCACGCACGCACACTTCTGCAGACACAAAATTAAAAGATGTCCTACGGATATGATTTCATGTTGCCCCACCATTGAGTTTGGTTGGGATTAGATTTATTTAAGAATAGGTAGGGAGGGATGAAACCTTGTCATTGTTATCAGGAACTATAAGGTCTAACTTTGATCTTACTAGCAAATCTTTCAGGTTTGGATTTCTATTGTAAGCTATTACTGGTCGTGCTTTGATCGGTTCCTTTAATTTAGATTGCAACTGTGAATATTCGTCTTTCATGGTTTTCGCTAATTCAACATTACGTCTATTGTATATGCCTGCCTGCCTGCCTGCCTGCCTGCCTGCCTGCCTGCCTGCCTGCCTGCCTGCCTGCCTGCCTGCCTGCCTGCCTGCCTGCCTGCCTGCCTGTCTGTCTGTCTGTCTGTCTGTCTGTCTGTCTGTCTGTCTGTCTGTCTGTCTGTCTGTCTGTCTGTCTGTCTGTCTGTCTGTCTGTCTGTCTGTCTGTCTGTCTGTCTGTCTGTCTGTCTGTCTGTCTGTCTGTCTGTCTGTCTGTCTGTCTGTCTGTCTGTCTGTCTGTCTGTCTGTCTGTCTTTACATTGAAAAAACCGCATTGGCACAGGAATTTAATTACAAATTTCTTTACCTAAATTTGTCCTATCGAGACCAAGTTTAGATTTACTTAGAGTGGTCCCCCCTTGAGATTAGTTGGGGTAAAATGAACTTATCAGTAGGTCGCTTTAACAGGTAAAGGCTGGGATTGATCCTACATTGTAGAGAAATCACACACACACACGAATGCACTCCTGCACGTACGAATACCCGCACGCACGCACGCACGCACGCACGCACGCACGCACGCACGCACGCACGCACGCACGCACGCACGCACGCACGCACGCACGCACGCACGCACGCACGCACGCACGCACGCACGCACGCACGCACGCACGCACGCACCTGAACGAATGCACGAATGCATGCAATAACACATGCACACAGTAATACATGTACGAATGCACGCAATAATGCATGCATGAACGCATGCACGAACGAACGCACGAATGCATGCACGCACACACCCACGCACTAATGTACTCACGATTTAATGCACCCACACCCACATACACACACGCACACATACACCCACGCAAGTATAGATGCACACACGTGCGGATGTACGAGCACACACCCACACACATACACACATACGAACAAACGCCCGGACGCACGAACGAACGCACGCACGAACGTACGCACGCACGCACACACGCACACTTCTGCAGACACAAAATTAAAAGATGTCCTACGGATATGATTTCATGTTGCCCCACCATTGATTTTGGTTGGGATTAGATTTATTTAAGAATAGGTAGGGAGGGATGAAACCTTGTCATTGTTATCAGGAACCATAAGGTCTAACTTTGATCTTACTAGCAAATCTTTCAGGTTTGGATTTCTATTGTAAGCTATTACTGGTCGTGCTTTGATCGGTTCCTTTAATTTAGATTGCAACTGTGAATATTCGTCTTTCATGGTTTTTGCTAATTCAACATTACGTCTATTGTATATGAGTTGAAATGGGATAATTTTGTTCTTTTGTGATATTCCCGAATCTACATTTATTCCAAATGGTGCTTTTGTTTGGAGTGTTCTAATCCAATGGCCTTCTCGGATTTTGCGAAACGAACTCGTTTCTTCCTCACTATCGAAGGTCGGAATCTGTTCTATTGGCATGATTTCAAAATGATGTTCAACTGAATGATCAGGAAGTTGGAAATGTTGAGCAATTGGCGTATCTGCTGAGGTGTTAATATCAGAAACGTGGCGTCTAGCACGCACTCTAAATGCATTTTTTGTTTCACCAACATACTGTTTCTGGCAAAGGGCACAATTGATCAAATAAACTACATTCTCAGAATCACAATGCATATTAGTTCGGATATGATATTCATTTTTAGTTTGAAAGCTCAGGAATGTTTGTTGGTTTACAATATAGTTGTTTACTTTGCATCTATTTTTGTCGCATTTAGAAACTGATCCATCGCACATGATTGGTTTATTGTGTTTAATTTGGACAGGCTCAAACTCGGGTCCGCTATGAGGTTTTAGATTTTCAAGCTCATTGATGGTGTCTGCTTTAATTTTTCGAAGAAAACGGGCTGAATAGCCTCGTGCTTTCAAAGCATCAAACAGAGTAGAGCATGCACTATTCAGATTTTGCCTGTTGCTAGAGTTTCGAAAAAATCTTATGATTTGCGATTTGATCAAACCTTTAAATGTGTGTGGAGGATGAAATGATTTTTTGTGAAGCAGCTGATGTGAGTCTGTTGGCTTAAAGAATACTTTATATTCTAATTTTCCAGAGGAATCAAATTGAGGACCCTTATAGATCGTGACATCTAAAAAGTCAACAGATGTTCCACTAATAGTAGCTTTTAGCTTGATATTTGAATCTTGGTTATTTAAAATGCGAAAAAATTCCCAAAAGTCTTCTTCTGAATGTTGCCAAACTATGAAGATGTCATCTAGATATCTGAGGTAAAGAAGAGGCTTTTTGGTTGATTTGTTCAGTGCCTCCTCTTCCCACTCCGCAACATAAATCGTGGCAAAATTTGGGCTGAATCGTTTACCCATTGCGCATCCACAGATTTGAAGGTAATTTTCACCATTAAATTGGAAATCGTTTCCTTTAAGACTTAGCTCTAATAATTTTAGAATTTCCGTGTCTGGTCGATCTGGATCAGGAAATTTGACAAAAGAATTCTTAATAGCATTGACTCCAGCATCAATATCTATATTGGTATACATAGCATCTATGTCTAATGTGACTAAATATGCATCTTTCGGAACTGACAATTTGGATAGCTTTGAAAGAAAGTGTTCTGTGTTCTTGAGAAAGCTCTTGTGTCTATTAGCAATGGGCTTTAAATAGTAATCAATATATTCTGAAATGCCATAAGACTCACTGCCACAGTCTGAAATGATGGGTCGTCCAGGTGGTGTCAATGGATCTAACCAGGTGCTGATAGGTTTATGGATTTTAGGCAAGATATAAAATGTCCGATTTTGTGGATTATTCTCACCTAGCAGATACTTTAGCTGTTTCTTATCGATGTACTTATCTGTATGCAATGAATTAAGTATTTCAATGAAATTTTGTCGGTTTTGAGGCCAAATTAAATTATCAAGTTTTCTGTAATGCCTGGTGTTAGTTAACTGCCTTTCGGCCTCGCGGATGTAGTTTTCTCTAGACATAATCACAGTTGCTGAACCTTTATCGGCTGGTTTTATAATAATATTTTGATTTCTACGTAATTTGTTGATAGCCTGTCGTTCAAGAAATGAAAGGTTTTGCTTATTGTTTGTAATTGGCAATGATCTGGCTATACCAGCAACCGTTTTTATGGTTGCTTTAACATTGTCATCAACTAGCCTATCTGGAGGGTCCCAACCGGATTTTCCAGTGAATGGTTTTGACTCTCCATTTAAATTTCGAAAATGATGGGCTATTTTTACTGAATGACCAAAATTAGCTACTTCAATAAGACCTGTGTCTAAAAGCAAATCTAATCCTGTTTTTGGTTTTGGAGTTGGTATAAAAGTAAGACCACGATCGAGAATTGATTTTTCAGATGGTGAGAGATCATAGTCAGCTGCTAAATTGACAAGGTTTGTTCCTAATCCTATGTTAGGGGAGCTATTGCCTTGACCCACATTTAGTTTAAACTAAGTACCGTCAACCAATGGTTATAAATACAATTAGCTGTTTCTTTCGTCCAATGGATTCTATCCTTCTCAACATGAAAATTCGCATCAGAAATTTTGGGGATGACCTTATCAACGTGGCAGTTGGACCTTGCTGATTCGTTGATACGCTTGAGACAGTACCTTTGCCTGTCTGACAAGCTATCAGAGAAGTTAATCTCAGCAAAGTGCAACTCCGCATTAGGGAAGGTGTTTTTAAATTCACGAGCCATGAACCGTAAATGGCTTGAGGCTTTGGTTGGATGCTCATTTTTGGAGTTGATGCCAATATTCAAGATGATCTTCTCCGGGCTAGGGCCATCCTGGGGTCGCATAGCCATTGTTCTGAAATGTGATAATGCGGCACCAGGATAGCACTCAACCTGGATGTCAGGATGGACATCTAAATCAATTCGGGCTAGATTAGAGGACCCTATCATCAGAATCTTTTTGGTGATTCTGGGGATCCTCCACAGGCCCTTGCTATGCGATTGATGACGGTACTTAGCAAACTTCCTGTTAGACAGGTTACTATTATTCTCCATAGGAGGGAGAGGAGGTGGAGACAGAAGAAGAGGAGCAGAAGAAGGTGCGTGAGGAGAAGAGAGATGAAGCGTAGGAGGAAGAGGAGGAGGAGGGATGGAGAGAGGAGATGCAAGAGGAGAAGATTGAGTATGAGGACCAAGAGGCGGGATTGAGAGAGGAGATGCATAAAGAGAAGAAGGTTGAGGAGGAAGAGGAGGAGGCGGGATTGAGAGAGGAGATGCATGAAGAGAAGAAGTTTGAGGAGGAAGAGGAGGAGGCGGGATTGAGAGAGGAGAAGGAGGAAGAGGAGAAGATCGAGTCAGAAGGTGACGAGGAGAAGATAGTGGAAGAGATGAGGAAGAGTTGCTAGGTGGTAGATTGGGGGAACAGTGAGTAACAACCCGACAACGGCGCACAGGAGGAGAATTTGTCTTTGGGAGAGCCGGCCATGACTCTGTTACATCATCAACACCAGGTGCTGGTGTTGGTGATGTATACAGATTCGTCCGCTTGGAAGTGGTAGGCGAGGGTGTGAAGGTGGTTGGTGACCGTTGTCGTTTGTTAGTCATTGTTGAATGATAACCTGAACCTGTACTCGGTGTGGCCGCCGGTGTTGGTAGAGACATCACTCTATTTTGCTTATCACTAGCTATTTCTGCCAAAAATTTGTGATTGTCGTTGTGGCCAATTTATTTCCAAAATTTTGCCTACCCCATTTCAATGCTATGCCTTTGGCTCTGTCTAGATCAAGAATTACATTAGATTCGGCCACTTTTACCTCTGCCTTTAATTTGTCCAATTTGCTTCGATAATGGTTGATTAAATTTTCTAAGCAGCTATGAGCCCAAATTTGGTTTATCATGCTGGTCGATTTCAAAAATTCGTCATCTCGTAAGGCAGGGCAGAAAAACGAGTTCATCTCCTCCATTTTCATGCTGAGAGATTTCGGGAGAGAGTCTGATGCCAAATGCTCTCGTAAAAGACCATAGTGATGCAAGCATTGCAACACATGGAAGTACATCTTAACCAGTCTCTGAAAGGCCTGAACAGACTGGTTAGGAGCACTTTTGGTTGAAGAAAAGTTGGACGCTGGGTTGCCAGATTTGCGTCCTTTACCCACTGGGCCGTTGAAATTCTTGGCCATTTTAGAACCTAATCAAATTTCTACAGATTTATGTCAAATTTAGTCAGAAAAGTTCAAAAAAGTTAACTACCAAATATTAACTAGAGCGATATGTGTTGAAACAATTTAGAGACTGAAAAATAAGAACAATTAATACAAGATTATTATATATATATAAAATTAAAGCTTACACTGTCAGTTGCTGGAGCGCTTTCGACGTAATGGTCTTCGTCATGCAGCGAAAAAACTGGTCTAATGGCAACTGATAATTCTTACATATTTATAGGAGAATTACTGCAATGGTGACTACTGATTAACTATTAATTCAGTCTCTCCACAAAAGATCAAACTAAACCCGACGACCTGCTTTCGATCAATGTGCGCCTTGTGCGCTACTGAAGTTAAACAGCTAATACAAAAGGCGTGATTGCTTAATTATATCGAGCTTATCTAACTGTAGCATGGGTTAGTACGCCGGTTCGTTTCAGGCGATTAAGGTGTGAGAATAACAATGAGGGCTATTTGGTCAGTCATTAGATCAAATGCTGCCGAGATATGTTTAATCATGGCGGCTGAGAGTAATTTACTTGCTGTTTGAGTACTACAAGGGACAGGTTTCCTGAATAAAGATTATTAAAACAAATTCTGACAAGTTATACAGTTTTTTGATCTTGGCAAATCGGTTCACTCAGTCATTACAAAGCGTTGATTACTTCTTTGTAATAAGTTGGCGTTGCCGTGTGTTCGAAAATAGGAACAAATTCTGATAGTTAGGAGTTATACAGTTTTTTGATCTGGGCAAATCGGTTCACTCAGTCATTACAAAGCATTGATTACTTCTTTGTAATAAGTTGGCGTTGCCATGTGTTCGAAAATAGGAATAAACAAATAGTTTTGAGCCGGTCTTTCTGACATAGGATGATCCATTGTGGATTGACTGAATGTTGTTGGTCTAGTGAGATTCATTCAAAAGAGAGGTGGTTGTAAATCACAGGTTGTTTGAGCTTTGTACGCTTATATGTCCAACAACCCATGTACTCATTCACCCGCCCAGACACCAGCATATTAATCCATCAATCAGTCCATCCTGCCATCCACCTAAACAAATACTTGATTAAGGGGAGAACAGATTTGTAAACTGATAGACAGACACCCGGTGGATGACTAGACGACTGAACAAATGAATAGGAAAATGGGTGAAAGCTACAATTTCATGTCCGAATTTGGTTTAATTTATTCACTTAGTCATAGCAAAGTGCTAATTGCCTCTTTGCAATGATTTGGTGTGGCTGTTGAAAAAATAAGAATAAAATACGACAGGTGGTTGCGGAAGAGAGGTGGTTTGTACCTTTACAAACATATATGTCCAAACAATCCATGCGCCCACCCGGACACCAACCCAGTAATCCATCCATCAGTCCATCCACACAGACAATCAATTGATGTCTGAGAGGCACAGACCAGTAAACCAATAGAGAGGCCAAGGACAGGTGACAGGATGAGTGAACAGATAGGTGGACGAATGAATGAATGAATGAATATAAGCACATATGAATGCGCGGACGCACGCCCGCACGCACGAACGCACGCCCGCACGAACGAACGAACGAACGAACGAACGAACGAACGAACGACCGAACGAACGAACGAACGAACGAACGAACGAACGAACGAACGAACGAACGAACGAACGAACGAACGAACGAACGAACGAACGAACGAACGAACGAACGAACGAACGAACGAACGAACGAACGAACGAACGAACACGCGAACGCATGCATGCACGATTGCAGGTATGGACGACCGTGCAAACGAAATATCAGCTACCAGCAAACCAATTCCGACAGTGTATTTATAAATATTAACAGTTTAAAATTGTTTGATTTGGGACAAATATGGAGGCCTGGCACAAGCAAGTCCGTCTTTACATTGAAAAAAACGCATTGGCACAGGAATTTAATTACAAATTTCTTTACCTAAATTTGTCCTATCGAGACAAAGTTTAGATTTACTTAGAGTGGTCCCCCCCTTGAGATTAGTTGGGGTAAAATGAACTTATCAGTAGGTCGCTTTAACAGGTAAAGGCTGGGATTGATCCTACATTGTAGAGAAATCACACACACACACGAATGCACTCCTGCACGTACGAATACCCGCACGCACGCACGCACGCACGCACGCACGCACGCACGCACGCACGCACGCACGCACGCACGCACGCATGCACGCACGCAGGCACCTGAACGAATGCACGAATGCATGCAATAACACATGCACACAGTAATACATGTACGAATGCACGCAATAATGCATGCATGAACGCATGCACGAACGAACGCACGAATGCATGCACGCACACACCCACGCACTAATGTACTCACGATTTAATGCACCCACACCCACATACACACACGCACACATACACCCACGCAAGTATAGATGCACACACGTGCGGATGTACGAGCACACACCCACACACATACACACATACGAACAAACGCCCGGACGCACGAACGAACGCACGCACGAACGTACGCACGCACGCACACACGCACACTTCTGCAGACACAAAATTAAAAGATGTCCTACGGATATGATTTCATGTTGCCCCACCATTGATTTTGGTTGGGATTAGATTTATTTAAGAATAGGTAGGGAGGGATGAAACCTTGTCATTGTTATCAGGAACCATAAGGTCTAACTTTGATCTTACTAGCAAATCTTTCAGGTTTGGATTTCTATTGTAAGCTATTACTGGTCGTGCTTTGATCGGTTCCTTTAATTTAGATTGCAACTGTGAATATTCGTCTTTCATGGTTTTTGCTAATTCAACATTACGTCTATTGTATATGAGTTGAAATGGGATAATTTTGTTCTTTTGTGATATTCCCGAATCTACATTTATTCCAAATGGTGCTTTTGTTTGGAGTGTTCTAATCCAATGGCCTTCTCGGATTTTGCGAAACGAACTCGTTTCTTCCTCACTATCGAAGGTCGGAATCTGTTCTATTGGCATGATTTCAAAATGATGTTCAACTGAATGATCAGGAAGTTGGAAATGTTGAGCAATTGGCGTATCTGCTGAGGTGTTAATATCAGAAACGTGGCGTCTAGCACGCACTCTAAATGCATTTTTTGTTTCACCAACATACTGTTTCTGGCAAAGGGCACAATTGATCAAATAAACTACATTCTCAGAATCACAATGCATATTAGTTCGGATATGATATTCATTTTTAGTTTGAAAGCTCAGGAATGTTTGTTGGTTTACAATATAGTTGTTTACTTTGCATCTATTTTTGTCGCATTTAGAAACTGATCCATCGCACATGATTGGTGTATTGTGTTTAATTTGGACAGGCTCAAACTCGGGTCCGCTATGAGGTTTTAGATTTTCAAGCTCATTGATGGTGTCTGCTTTAATTTTTCGAAGAAAACGGGCTGAATAGCCTCGTGCTTTCAAAGCATCAAACAGAGTAGAGCATGCACTATTCAGATTTTGCCTGTTGCTAGAGTTTCGAAAAAATCTTATGATTTGCGATTTGATCAAACCTTTAAATGTGTGTGGAGGATGAAATGATTTTTTGTGAAGCAGCTGATGTGAGTCTGTTGGCTTAAAGAATACTTTATATTCTAATTTTCCAGAGGAATCAAATTCAGGACCCTTATAGATCGTGACATCTAAAAAGTCAACAGATGTTCCACTAATAGTAGCTTTTAGCTTGATATTTGAATCTTGGTTATTTAAAATGCGAAAAAATTCCCAAAAGTCTTCTTCTGAATGTTGCCAAACTATGAAGATGTCATCTAGATATCTGAGGTAAAGAAGAGGCTTTTTGGTTGATTTGTTCAGTGCCTCCTCTTCCCACTCCGCAACATAAATCGTGGCAAAATTTGGGCTGAATCGTTTACCCATTGCGCATCCACAGATTTGAAGGTAATTTTCACCATTAAATTGGAAATCGTTTCCTTTAAGACTTAGCTCTAATAATTTTAGAAAATGTCTTAAGAATAACAACAACAACAACAACAACAACAGCCAGCACCCCATGCTCGCATTAGCCCTGGCATCTAGCGACGCGGCTAATATACAAAATTGAGTCCTAGCCATAGACGTCTCTAAAGGTTAACGTTCTCCTGTTTTAAACACGTTTATTTAATTCAGTTCTTACCCGCGTCCCGAGACGTACAGCGTAAATGCGACCATGGAGTGCTTGTTGTTGTTGTTGTGGCTGTTGGTGTTGGTGTTGGTGTTGGTGTTGGTGTTGGTGTTGGTGTTGGTGTTGGTGTTGGTGTTGGTGCTAGTTCTACTGGAACGATCTTCTCCAAATTTGGAGTGAAGCATGAACGTTGGGTCTGGAACGCGATTGCCTGTGTTGTGGCCAAATGCTAAAAACTACAGCTTTCAGCAACTTTGTTTTGAAAATAGACATTTATGAATCATCTTTCAATAACTATAACGGAACGGTTTTTTCCACACTTGTGCTGATGTTTGTTTCTGGGGTCCCGAAGACGTATGCCATTTTAGCGGTCAAGAACGAAAACGCAACAGCAACAGCTTTCAGCAGCATTGTTTCCAAAATAGACTCTTTTAACCGTACGATGTCCCGACGGAAAAAATCCATCAACGGCGCGGGTATTGGACAAATTTGTCCTTTTAAATATATTGGGGGAAATGGATGGTATGTTGAATGGTGATAGCAGTTGGATATTTTAGTTCTCGATAGATCATGAATTTGGGCGTACTTCAGACCTTGTCACGTTAAACATCATGTGTAGGAAGTTCAGTTGAAGTCTTTCTATTATTTCACAGACATGTGTGAGTTATATGTCTTAGAACGAAACAATGGACAATTCCAGTTTTATCTATGTCCGCCGTCTTTATCTAAGCTCCACCCACACCTCGCTCGTGTTGGGATCGATCGATCTCTGAACGCCTGACTATCAATTTCCTGAAAACTATACATGTTAGCTGTTGAATATTTGGAAACTAACTTCACTGGGCGCTGTTTCTGCCTATGGAAGCAACAGCGCCCAGTCAAATTAGTTTCCACATATTCAACAGAGTGTTTATTAAATTAAACATACAATTCGACAACGTGTCGGACTATTACGCGTTAACGACGCCATGATTATGGCATCATCCTACACGTCACGTAGTTGATTATGACGTCATATGATAGATGGATAAACTGAAAAGGTGAATTACCATTTACCTGAAGCATCCCATCATTTCTCCTTCATATGTTCACCTTTTGGTGAGCTTCATACGTAAGGTCTTAATGGAAGCCATTTTAAATGGAAATGGAAATATTTCCGCCTAGAATGTGGATTTGTCGACGAGGATACATTGTTTTATGAGACAGACGAGCTGATTTTGATATCTGTTTGTCTGTCCTATGGATCGACGCACATTTCATAAGCATATTATCAAGACTTCACCCATATCGGAAGAAGTAATGCGAATGACAATCGACTAGATATTATTGTCAGCATTGTCTGTATCATGTTTTGCTATTGTTGAGAATATCAATATCATATCTACTATTGTAAATTTAGATTTTACAATATTTGTGTTTTTTAATAACAATGTTATTCCCATTAGCATACCTTAAAGCATCTATCTACCCGACCATCTCTATTGCCATTCCAATCTCTCTCACTATGTCTGTCTGTCTGTCTGTCTGTCTGTCTGTCTGTCTGTCTGTCTGTATTTACATTGAAAAAAACGCATTGGCACAGGAATTTAATTAAAATTTCTTTACCTAAATTTGTCCTATCGAGACCAAGTTTAGATTTACTTAGAGTGGTCCCCCCTTGAGATTAGTTGGGGTAAAATGAACTTATCAGTAGGTCGCTTTAACAGGTAAAGGCTGGGATTGATCCTACATTATAGAGAAATCACACACACACACACGAATGCACGCACGCACGCACGCACGCACGCACGCACGCACGCACGCACGCACGCACGCACGCACGCACGCACGCACGCACGCACGCACGCACGCACGCACGCACGCACGCACGCACGCACGCACGCACGCACGCACGCACGCACGCACGCACGCACGCACGCACGCACGCACGCACGCACGCACGCACGCACGCACGCACGCACGCACGCATCTGAACGAATGCACGAATGCATGCAATAACACATGCACACAGTAATACATACACGAATGCACGCAATAATGCATGCATGAACGCATGCACGAACGAACGCACGAATGCATGCACGCGCACACCCACGCACTAATGTACTCACGAATTAATGCACCCACACCCACATACACACACGCACACATACACCCACGCAAGTATAGATGCACACACGTGCGGATGTACGAGCACACCCCCACACACATACACACATACGAACAAACGCCCGGACGCACGAACGAACGCACGCACGCACGCACGCACGCACGCACGCACGCACGCACGCACGCACGCACGCACGCACGCACGCACGCACGCACGCACGCACGCACGCACGCACGCACGCACTCACGCACGCACGAACGCACGCACGCACGCACGCACGCACGCACACTTCTGCAGACACAAAATTAAAAGATGTCCTACGGATATGATTTCATGTTGCCCCACCATTGAGTTTGGTTGGGATTAGATTTATTTAAGAATAGGTAGGGAGGGATGAAACCTTGTCATTGTTATCAGGAACTATAAGGTCTAACTTTGATCTTACTAGCAAATCTTTCAGGTTTGGATTTCTATTGTAAGCTATTACTGGTCGTGCTTTGATCGGTTCCTTTAATTTAGATTGCAACTGTGAATATTCGTCTTTCATGGTTTTCGCTAATTCAACATTACGTCTATTGTATATGCCTGCCTGCCTGCCTGCCCGCCCGCCCGCCCGCCCGCCCGCCCGCCCGCCCGCCCGCCCGCCCGCCCGCCCGCCCGCCCGCCCGCCCGCCCGCCCGCCCGCCCGCCCGTCCGCCCGCCCGCCCGTCCGTCCGTCCGTCCGTCCGTCCGTCCGTCCGTCCGTCAGTCCGTCAGTCCGTCAGTCCGTCCGTCCGTCCGTCCGTCCGTCCGTCCGTCCGTCCGTCCGTCCGTCCGTCCGTCCGTCCGTCCGTCCGTCCGTCCGTCCGTCCGTCTGTCCGTCTGTCTGTCTGTCTGTCTGTCTGTCTGTCTGTCTGTCTGTCTGTCTGTCTGTCTGTCTGTCTGTCTGTATGTCTGTCTGTCTGTCTGTCTGTATGTCTGTCTGTCTGTCTATTCATCCATCCATCCCTCTCCCTCTCTTCCTCCCACCATCCCTCCCTCCCGGCCCAGTAAGCTGCGTTATCAGGGTAGCATTTTTATCACGTTTTAATGCTTGTTTATTTTTCGGATTTTCCGGATCTGTTCTGATCACAATCAATGTTTCGGTTAGTCTCACAATCACGCGCAACGACAGGATGGTAGTTGAACGCTACTACTACTACTACTACTACTACTACTACTACTTCTTCTTCTTCTACTACTACTACTACTACTACTACACCCACCGCCAACACCATCAATACTACAACTGCTACCTCTTATGTCATTATAATAAGAAAACTGAAATTGAAATTGAAAAGCAAAGGAATGTGTGTAGAAAAGCGAGCATCTCTTACACATATTTCATACGAGGCTGTTCTTCATAAGAAATTTGCTTCTAGTCGAGCGAATAATTAATTAATTAATTAAGCTCCATTCTTATCAATCCGGTCGACCGTGAGAATTTTAATAAATGTACCACCTCACTGGCCAGACTGAATGGGCGCCGCGTCCCGACGTGTGCAAAACCATGTACATACTCCCGCCTGGAGGAAGAAAAGTAAGATCGTTCAATCCTTTAACCAGGATATATTATAAACGACACATTTTTATGGTCATTTACTAATATTCTGTTATATATTTTGAAACTAATTCGACTGGAACCTGTTGCTGCCTATAGCAGCAACATGTTCCAGTCGAATTAGGTTCTAAATAGTCAACACAGTTCTAGTATAGCTCTCTAGGAATTGGAATTGCAATGGATGAAGGGATAACTGCGGTCAAAGTCGGTGATGATAGCTTGTATAATGAACCTGTCAGAACTGTCATCCTACTAAGAGCGCTGGGGTGTTTATCCCTCGGCTCGTCCAACGAGACTGACTTTGAAGTTTTCAGTACACTATATTAAGATACCTTATTCTTAATGGGCATGTACAAATGAAACACTTTGATGGTTATTTTTAGTCACGACTCGCAACTAGTTGATCAATATTTAACCCTCTTCCAGCTCGTCCCGTAAGTGGAGGAGGGTATTGCGATCGTGTCTGTCCGTCTGTATGTCGGTCCTTCCGTCCATCCGTCCGTCTTGCCGTCCGTCCGTTTTGCCGTCCGTCTGTCTTGCCGTCTGTATGCCCGTGTCTGCCTGCCTGCCTGCTTGTCTACCCGCCCGCCCGCCCGCCCGCCCGTCCGCCCGCCCGCCCGCCCGCCCGCCCGCCAGCCTGCCTGCCTGCCTGCCTGTCTGTCTGTCTGTCTGTCTGTCTGTCTGTCTGTCTGTCTGTCTGTCGGTCGGTCGGTCGGTCGGTCGGTCGGCATGCCTGCCTGCCTGCCTGCCTGCCTGCCTGCCTGTCTGTCTGTCTGTCTGTCTGTCTGTCTGTCTGTCTGCATGCCTGCCTGTCTGCCTGCCTGCCTGCCTGCCTGCCTGTCTGTCTGTCTGTCTGTCTGTCTGTCTGTCTGTCTGTCTGTCTGTCTGTCTGTCTGTCTGTCTGTCTGTCTGTCTGTCTGTCTGTCTGTCTGTCTGTCTGCAGCCCGCCCGCCCGCCCGCCCGCCCGCCCGCCCGCCCGCCCGCCCGCCCGCCCGCCCGCCCGCCCGCCCGCCCGCCTGCATGCCTGCCTGCCTACATGCCTGCCTGCCTGACTGCCATTTAACACTTTAATGACGACGCGGGCCGAAACCGACCTTTGAAGTGTACTTCACGAGTGCAGGCCAGGAGAATACTATTTTTGAAATTTTACCACTGGAATGACCGGCTCGGTAACTGATCCAGTCATTCCAGTGGTACAATTTCAAAAATAGTCTTCTCTTGCCCTGCAAATTGACATTTAATAAGGAAATATTAGCCAAGTGTTAAAATGCAAACAATGGATGTTGTCATACTTTGCCATAAAATATACATGTTGGTTATCCCTCTCAAATGCCCCCAACCCCACCCCAACCCCCACCCTCACTCACACACACACACACACACACACACACACACACACACACACACACACACACACACACACACACACACACGCCCCCCCCCCAAAAAAACCCCATCCACCCCCACACCCCAATATTACCAGAAACTCAAAATCTGTCCATGGACTAACTTACACACCATGTTCAATGGAAGCACTTTAATATATTCAAGAAAGAGACATGTAGCAAAAATTAGTTTTGCAAATTAGGTAGTGCACCTCATATCAAAGACTATTTATTTTGCTACAAAGAGATGCCACCTCTGTAGCGAGATGTGTGAAACGTCTTCAGTTTGTTATTTCTAGTTTGCAAACAAAACTGATTTAAATTGAACTAAATTTATAATTTTATAGAGACTCTCGATACACGGGGTGACTGGTTGAGTGGCTATCCTATTGAAATACCATCAACACGCCGAGACTTTACTAGTAGTCTAATCATTAAAATAACACCAATTAGCGGTAGACCTATATGCAGCCAACCCTGTTCACATGACGGAGTGCGTCTTATCAATAAATACGATTTTAGTAAAACTCAACACGCTTCAGAAAACGATAAATGTGAGTAGTTGGTTTCTAATTTTTAGGGGAGATAACTCTGATGTATTTGAATAGATCGCGCTGAAACATCCCAGGTAACGCTGCTTACTGCGCCGATGCTGGGCCGATACCGTGTCGATACTTTCAGTATCGGCCCAGTATCGACCCAGCATCCGCCCAGTAAGCCGCGTTATCAGGGATCATTGCAACTGGTGACGTCTTTTAGCATACGTATCCGTGTAGCCAGTTTTAACTAAATGTTTTAAACTAGGCACTTTCAGGTTATCCAGCGAAAACCATATTAGCAATGAATGTTATGCTTAACAATGGACTAATTCTGTCAACCGGTATGTAAACGGTTACCTTTTCGTCTTTGCTGAATCATATGAAATCGTCATGTTGTGTATTACTCTAGCAAAAACATACTATATTAACCGGGTAAAAACTAATTTTATTAGACATATTTTAAAGGTTAAGCATAGTACACCAACGTATATATTGCTAGGTGAAACGGGCGAGCTACCAATATCTAGACAGGTTAAACGTATAACGGGCGAGCTACCAATATCTATACAGGTTAAACGTATAACGGGCGAGCTACCAATATCTATACAGGTTAAACGTATAACGGGCGAGCTACCAATATCTATACAGGTTAAACGTATAACGGGCGAGCTACCAATATCTATACAGGTTAAACGTATAACGGGCGAGCTACCAATATCTATACAGGTTAAACGTCGTATAATAACATTTTGGCAAACACGTCTGCGCGGGAAAGAAACAATACTTTATAGATATGTGTTCGCAGATTACTCACAAAATGGAACTCAATATAGGTGGTCAACTAAAGTCAAAAATATTTTAGACGACACTGGGTATAGCTATCTCTGGACACATCAAACTGCACAACATATAAACATGACGACAAAAACATCAAACAAGTTCTCAAGGACCAATATATCCAAGGATGGGAAGGACAACTGTCAAACTCGTAGAAAGGGAAAACATATCACACATTTAAAATACAGTTCGAATTAGAATATTATCTACTCCATCTAACCGATTACCAGAGAATTACTCTTACCCATTTCCGAACAACAAACCATCACTTACCTATCGAAACAGGGCGTTGGGACAGGATAACAAGAGAAGAAAGAATCTGTAAATTATGCCAACAGAATGAAATCGGAGATGAATACCATTACTTATTCACCTACGATTATTTTTTAAAAGAAAGAGCAGACATCTTGCCTAAATCAAGATACGCACTTCCAAACTACTACAAGTTACATAAGCTATTCTCTACGCAGGACGTAACATTGCTAGTAAAACCGTCTAGATTCATCAAGGTGATTACACATCAATTCCGCACTCATAGGAAGACTAAGAATTAAAATTTACAATGGCGACGATGACAGACCACAACACCAAAGCCAAATGTTAGCGACTACGATGACAAAGAGATGACAAGAGTAGTTTAGACTAGGAACAGCAATGATAGTAAGCGACAATAACGACGAAGACGACGAGGATGGCGAAGACGGCGACGATAGCAGCAACACCAACAATGACAACGCCAACGGTACAAAGCATTGACCACGACGAATACGAAATGAATACCAACAACATGAGCAACACCAACAACACGAACAAGATCAACAATAACAACATCTACACCATCGACAAAAACAACAACAACAACAACAACAACAACAACTACTACTACTACTACTACTACTACTACTACTACTAATTCAACATCAACTACTACTGCAATAACAACAACTCCAACTAAAACAACGGCAAAAGCAACGACACACAACAAGAACAAGATTAACCAGAACAAAAACAAGAACAACAACAACAACAACAACAACAACAACAACAACAACAACAACAGTACAGCAGCTACAACAACCACAGCAATATCGAAACATCTATATGTGTATATCGCATTAGACAAGAAAAATTGTAGATATAATGTGTACTAGCTACTACTCCATGTAACTACTAAGTATATATCCCCCATATACCATGGAACTTGGTCTGGGGTGTAAATAAATCATTTCATTTCATTGGCCATACAATTAATAAACTGACCGACCGACCGACCGACCGACCGACCGACCGACCGACCGACCGACCGACCGACCGACCGACCGACTGACAAACACACACACACACACACACACACACACACACACACACACACCACCACCACCACCACCACCACCACCACCACCACCACCACCGCCGCCGCCGCCACCACCACGACCACCACCACGAGCTCCACCACCACCCACGCACCTAACCACCCACCCACTCACCTACCGACCCACTGATCCCTTGAGCCCCCGACCCACAGACCCATTGTCCGTCCGACGGACCCACCGACACACCGATCCACTGACCCACTGACACACCGAACCATCGACCCGCCGACCCCCTGGCCGAATGAGAGACAGACCCACATACCAACAGACAGACTGACATACCCAATAGCCTGACATCCCAACCAACTGGCATACGGTCAAGCTAACATACCAACCGAGCGACTAACCTGACCAGTCACCATCCCAACCACCCTAGGAAAACGGGAACCACCGATCGACGCAACCACAAATCCATTCAACAACCGCACATCCACTCACCAAGCACACATCCACTCACCAGCCACACATCCACCCACCAACCACACATCCACTCACCAACCACACATCTACTCACCAACCACACATCTACTTACCAACCACACATCCACTCACCAACCACACATGTACTCACCAACCACACACGTACTCACCAACCACACATCCACTCACCAACCACACATCCACTCACGAACCACACATCCATTAACCAACCACACATCTACTCACCAACCACATATCCACTCACCAACCACACATCCACTCACCAACCACACATCCACTCACCAACCACACATCTACTCACCAACCACACATCCACTCACCAACAATACATCCACTCACCAACCACACATCTACTCACCAACCGCACATTCACTCACCAACAACACATCCACTCACCAACCACACATCCACTCGACCAACCACACAGCCACTCACCAACCACACATCCACTCACCAACCACACATCTACTCACCAACCACGCATCTACTCACCAACCAGACATCCACTCACCAACCACACATGTACTCACCAACCACACATCCACTCACCAACCACACATCTACTCACCAACCACACATCTACTTACCAACCACACATCCACTCACCAACCACACATGTACTCACCAACCACACATGTACTCACCAACCACACATCCACTCACCAACCACACATCCACTCACGAACAACACATCCATTAACCAACCACACATCTACTCACCAACCACATATCCACTCACCAACCACACATCCACTCACCAACCACACATCCACTCACCAACCACACATCTACTCACCAACCACACATCCACTCACCAACAACACATCCACTCACCAACCACACATCCACTCGACCAACCACACAGCCACTCACCAACCACACATCCACTCACCAACCACACATCTACTCACCAACCACGCATCTACTCACCAACCAGACATCCACTCACCAACCACACATGTACTCACCAACCACACATCCACTCACCATCCGCACATCTACTCACCAACCGCACATCCACTCACCAACAACACATCCACTCACCAACCACACATCCACTCGACCAACCACACAGCCACTCACCAACCACACATCCACTCACCAACCACGCATCTACTCACCAACCACACATCCACTCACCAACCACACATCCATTAACCAACCACACATCCACTCACCAACCACACATCCACTCACGAACCACACATCCACTCACCAACAACACATCCACTCACCAACCACACATCTACTCACCAACCACACATCCACTCACCAACAACACATCCACTCACCAACCACACATCCACTCGACCAACCACACAGCCACTCACCAACCACACATCCACTCACCAACCACGCATCTACTCACCAACCAGACATCCACTCACCAACCACACATCTACTCACCAACCACACATCCACTCACCAACCACACATCTACTCACCGATGCACTGACGGACGGAGCAATGAACCATGTGCATAAAGATTTAATGAATAAATAAATTAAGTACTGAAGAGATAAAGAAATAATCGAGTGGAGTATTGTCAGTGAACACAATAGCGTCACCTTATCCGTTTCACCCGCATGTTACGATTTCGCTAATTTAAGTCTATGCCATTGGGCGTACGAGCAAATCGTAATATCATCTTGTATAATCATAACATTCCAAAAAATTCGTGTAATTGAGCCTTTTGGCTATCGCTTTGTTGAAAATCCAATCAGTGGAAGACTCTAAATTTATCATGACAAGCGTTAATATCACCGATATAAACATCCATATCTTTTTTTACAAGTAGAAATTTGATCCTCAACCCTTTAAACACGAAATGCAAAATTGTAAACATCATTTATTATTTAATAATTATTCTGTTAGATATTTTGAACCTAATTCGACTTGCCCGTCGCAACAACAGCTTCATGTCATGTTAGTTTTGAAATATTCAACGGCTTACCTGTAAAGTTATCAAGAAATTAAAACTGGTAATTTGGTGCTCAAAGTGTAATTTGATTTGATTGTAGACACTGATATTACAGTACAATGCACTAACGTTTTCATAATCGAAGATACACTAGCTTCGTGATGCGCGAATTTTACAATGGGGTAATCCTTGTTGGGATCGATCGATCCCTGAACTTCATGCCTATGAATTTCCAGATAGGTATACAGGTAAGCTGTTGAATATATATAAACTAATGTGCTGTTACCGCCAGCGGCCAGTCAAATTAGTTTCAAAACATTCAACAGCATGTTTATTAAATAGGAAAGATATACAAATCGTACAACCAAATGGAATATTAAGTGTTTAATGCAGACTACATAGAGTCATTCATGATGTAAATGATTATCCTGCAGGTGACGTTGTTACTTATGACGCCATATGAGTGATCGAAAAACTGGATTCCTAAATTAGGGCCATATGCTTAAGTCATTAAGTATTGTAACAACTGGGCAGCTCTAAATGCAGTTCAAGATAGTCTGGGACGTCAGTGTCACTGAAACATCTCCGTACTACCACCAAATATCTCCAATCATGTGCTATGCGCCATGTGCAATGACCCCCCCCCCCCCCGCCCACCCCTCCCTCCTCCCCAACCCCACCCCACCCCCGATCAATGAATCTGGCCAAGCAAAGATGGTCTATGTTTAAGCATGTCCTGAGAATGCCACTAGACACGCCTGCATAGAGTAAACCCTCCCTGCACTCGGAACGTATGCCCATAAAGCCCGCACAGGACGCCACTACACAAACCTATTTAACGTGCTACGCGATCTTAAAGATGTAGAACTGGGTGCACTAACGACCAAGAAGAACCTGAGGCGGCTATATGGACGCAGGCAGAAGACAAATGCAAAACCGATTTTCTAGATTATCCGTGGCTTCCAGACGTTCCGGATTTTTCGGATCACGCACAAGGCTGTGGAATCCTAGTGTATGGTCGAATCCTTTCTTGAGCTTGCATTTGTGAAAAATCTGGCCACTGATTTCCGAGATATCCATTGATCATGAATTTGATCAGGACAGGATCTGGGTTCTTTATCCGGGTTATGGACAAAGTCAGGAAATCCTCTTGCACGGCATATTCCTTTGTTGTGCTATAATTTGAGCTTAGTCGAATCCGTACTTTTGAGATACTGTGACAGACAGACAGACAGACAGACAGACAGACAGACAGACAGACAGACAGACAGACAGACAGACAGACAGACAGACAGACAGACAGACAGACAGACAGACAGACAGACAGACAGACAGACAGACAGACAGACAGACAGACAGACAGACAGACAGACAGACAGACAGACAGACAGACCGACCGACCGACCGACCGACCGACCGACCGACCGACCGACCGACCGACCGACCGACCGACCGACCGACCGACCGACCGACCGACCGACCGACCGACCGACCGACCGACCGACCGACCGACCGACCGACATACAGACAGACAGACAGACAGACAGACAGACAGACAGACATACAGACAGACAGGCATGCAGGCAAGCAGGCAAGCAGGCAGGCAGGCAAGCAGGCAGGCAGGCAGGCAGGCAGGCAGGCAGGCAGGCAGGCAGGCAGGCAGGCAGGCAGGCAGGCAGGCAGGCAGGCAGGCAGGCAGGCAGGCAGGCAGGCAGGGAGGCAGGCAGGCAGGCAGGCAGGCAGACAGACAGGCAGGCAGGCAGCAGGCGGGCGGGCGGGCGGGCGGGCGGGCGGGCGGGCGGGCGGGCGGGCGGGCGGGCGGGCAGGCAGGCAGGCAGGCAGACAGGCAGGCAGGCAGGCAAGCAGGCAGGCAGGCAGGCAGGCAGGCAGGCAGGCAGGCAGGCAGGCAGGCAGACAGGCAGGCAGGCAGACAGACAGACAGACAGGCAGACAGACAGACAGACAAAGGGAATACTATTTTTGAAATTTTACCACTTGAATGACTGTCTCTATAACCGAGCCAGTAATTCCCGTGGTGAATTTTCAAATATAGTCTTCTCTTGGTCTGCAAATTGACATTTTCAATGAGAAACTAAAAATTGATCTTGAGAACAAATTCGAGAGTTCAAGGGTTAAAAGAAATGTCACTGTGGAATGCTAGTCAATGAAATGTGTCTGTTAGTGCGTTGCGTACAAATTCCAGTGAACCGTTTACAATAATGCCTGCAGTGCAATATTATTTTCCACAGTTATGCAGATAGGCGTTATGCATCTAGAATAAAAAGGAACACAGCATAAGTTTTTTCTTCCAAAATATAATATTTACATTTAATTTAGTTCGTGGAATTTTTGTCATTTGTCAAAATACCAATGATTTCGTTTCGATTGAAATGCAGTCATTTAAAGGTGCATATTGACAGCACAATGCATGAAAAGAAGACTGCTTAAATTGTATACTTTTAGAGGTTCATTTCATTGTAATGACACGAACTAAATCTTAACATTGAATGATTTTATTTTTTATTATATTAATATAATTTTTTTAAGTTGTGAATTTGAATTAGGGACTCGGGTCTGTATTTCAATTTCGCGACTTAAACAACTATATTAATTTATATGGAATGAACTCATCCTATGTTAATATTACTTTCGTTTTATTGTATTTAGTCACATAATTTAAGCCTCTAAAAGTGTACAATTTTAAGAATTTTATCTTTAGACATTCTGGTGTGAACACGCAACTCTACCCCTTTTAACACATATATCAGCCAAAAATGGCTTCAACGGTGGTCTTGGGAAATGTCCATTTGTAGACCAAAAGAGTACTATTTTTGACAATTGACCACTGGAATAACCGGCTCGATAACCGACCCGGTCATTCCAGTGGTAAATTTCAAAAAATCGTCATCTCTTGGCCTGCCAATGGACATTCTTTATGTCATCACTGTCCATGTGTTGTCATGTCTTTCAATATAGCAATGGTTTCGTTTGACATATAAATATTTACCACCCACCAGCTTTCGATGCAAGCATGTAAACATTACGGCTGAAAGACAGATAGATATCCAACGTGTAAACTGGTCTAGTGAATGATGAACAATGTCGGAATATATGATTTGTTAGGCATTATTGTAGGTTTTACTTGCTGTAACGCGCTGGTCACTCGGTGCAATAACAATACACAGTTTATGTTAATGAGATGCTAATCTTATCTTAAATGTTGTATTGTACTGATAGATTATGGTTTATAGATTCCATATCATCCATACTCTGTATCACAATTATCTGCTTTGTAATATCGCGGTAATGTTGAACAGTGACCGCCACCATTTTGTCTCCTCAAACGGTATTGTGTGATGTCATGTAAGTGCCAATGCATTACATTCTTTATTGGGTAATACTCATCCCTTTGAATATTTTGAAACTAATTTGACTATGGCAGCAACAACCTCCAGTGAAATTAGTTCAAACTATTCAAACAGCTAACCTGTATGTTTGCTTTGATACCACGCTGCCAAACTACAGTTTGCACCTCTGTGACTGTGCATGTATGCCGAGGCATACACGCCAGGGTTGTTTTTTGATTGGTTGAACAGGAAATCAAGACAGCCATATATTCCGACATTCCGGCTGCAGAAATGTATCAACATGTAGCTAATAATGCCTGAATATCTTTCGTTGTCGCCATGACAAAGCGATAAAATTATGGGTGGCAAATTATATCACATGACTAGGTAGTATGAGATAAGGAGGCAATTCATGAATCCACTTTCTCAGACAATCATATGATGTCATAATCAACTGCGTCATAATCAATGGAGGATTCCATTTTATAAATCAATCATATGATGTCACAATCAACTATGTCATAATTAATAGAGGATTCCATTTTATACATCAATCATATGCCGTCATAGTCAAGTACGTTAAGTGTAGGATGACGTCATAATCAATTACGTAATGAATCACGTAGATGCGTTGTTGAACGAATTGTAAGTCTTTACTATTTAATAAACATGCTGTTGAATATTTTGAAACTATGGACAGCAACAGTACCCAGTTAAATTAGTTGCAAAATACTCAGCAGCTTACCTGTATAGTTTTCTGGAAATTGATAGTCAGCGAGTTCAGGTATCGATACGTCGTTTTGATTGTGACGTCAGTTAGCGTGTGGCGTATTTGATTATTATGTCGGATACTTGTGGTACAGATCGAATTTCTCCACTGAATGCCTGACTGAACGGAAATGGATAACCGGTTTAATCCGTCAATTTCATATCTGACAGCTACACAAGTATTCGTGGCATATGGTATTTTGACATTAACCGGGAATCGAACCCACGACCGCCGGTAGCGCCAAGCATCATAGACCACAAACGCTTCCACCACACCAACGCCTGGCACTATCTGTCAGTGCCTATCCTGGGATCATAGGGTCAAGTCAAACTTGTTTGAATGCATACTGCCGGTAATTCCTCCCACGGGTCTCCTCTGTGAGTCTTCGTTTTCGTCTAAGGAACCCTTTTTGGAAGGTTAAAAGAGACCCCGCGAAGGCCATCTTAAGGCTCGTTTACATTATCCGATTTTAGGCCCGATTTGTTGAGGCCGATGTTTTGGCGGCAACAACCGTCATATGCGACAGCAACGGTTACATTGAACGCAGATTTGATATCAACACGCTAATTTCAACATGCTGGACTTGTCAGATTAGTCAGTTCCGATCAATATCCATGCTCGACGTAACGTACACACTACCAGATTCTGCCGTTCACGATTAGACGTGTACGCCAAATCGGCTCTAAAATCGGCTAATTTAAATGACCATAAACTCTCGTGACCGACTGATCATTGATTCCAACGTAAATACGGGATCACATTACATAATTTTTCCTGAGTCGGCCGTCTTGTTTTATGTAGGACGGTCGGCCGACTCCTCGCAAGAGTACCCTGACGAACTCACTACGCAATAAAGTCCATAGCCAGGACGCTTGAAGTTTCTTCTAACAACTGTCACGTATGAAGAGTATGGTACTTTCCATTTTTAGTTATGCCCCGTCCATCTCTATCTAAGCTCCACCCGCGCTTCGCTGACCTTCAATTCCCAGAAAACTATACAGGTAAGCGTTTGCATATTTTGAAACTAATTTGACTGGGCGCTGTTGCTGCCTATGACAGCAAAAGCGACCAGTCAAAGTAGTTTCAAAATATTCAACAGTGTGTTTATTAAAATTGTAGAGACAACTAGCGACAACCAATTCGGACAATTTGACGGACTATTAAGAGCTAAAGACGGGCCTATAGACAGAATCATTTATGACGTAATGATTATGGCGTCATCCTACAGGCAGCTTAGCTGAGTATGACGTCATATGACCTCAAATCATCTGGAATGGTGAATTACGATCAATGGGCAGTCGTCTCGCGACAGTATGTGTATTGAGAGCTCGTGGCATGCGCGTGTGTGGGTTACACGCGTACAGTTATTCAGATATTCAGATATGAAACCCATAGAATTTGATTGATTACCAGACCAATTAACGGATAAATGTAAAGGACATAGTCGATTTAAAATTCTAATTCGACACGGACAAAAACAAGGCAGCCCAAAGCAATCTAACCCAATTAGATTTATCAGAATTATTTTAATCCGATCAATAGGACTTTGTCGGTTTTATAGTACATCAAAGATTACAATATCGTTGTAGGCAATATTTATAGAATGTGTTGGGAGCGTTGTCGCACTGCCCGTACATCGACAGTCATGATTTTCGCAGTCATTAATCACGTCATTGTCTGCGTTTTCTTATCAAAGTAAACTCCAAGGATGCAAAATGATGAATTTAATCTCACCAAGGGAACCCAGAACACCCAGAATACCGATTGCAAAGTTACAATACAGGTATTTAGGAATGAATTTGACTAGCTTCCAGTCAAATCCGTTTCAAAATCGGTCACCCACGTCTATGGCGCCTGCCACTCACTTAGCTGCACTCAAACTGCCGTATCTCACTTACGAAAATCGAAAGTAGTGTGAACAAAATGTATGGCTAAGCTCGAGTATGTTATCGAGGTATCCCTCTTACCCCGATTGGATATCAGAACGCCCGAGAGTATAATCGGATAACTATGGCGTTTTAAAATTGCGGTCGTGCGTCGCGCGTCGTGTGCGATAAAAACATGCGACGCTATTTAAATAGGGCGACGTCGGGGACGACGTCGCCCTAGACGTCTCCCCCGACGTCGCCACCGACGTCGTCGCCCTCGACGTCTCCCTCGACGTCGGCCCCGACGTCGCCCTCGACGACGCCCCCGACGTCGCCCCCGACGTCGACCTCGACGTCGCCCCCGACGTCGCCCTCGAACTGATACTCGGTCCGTAATGGTATAAATTATCGCCAGTCACAGAGGGATTATCGCCAGTTAGCGATTCATATTTTAAAGGTAACCCTAATTATTATATCATCTTTATTGTATCGTATCATTAACACTTGTTGTCATCTGTATTGTGTTTTCAATTAGTTGAGTAGTTTCATTGCTAGTTATGATAGTGATGATTTTAGTAATTGAATTGTGATAAACATATAATTTGCTGCAAACACATACAAATTAAAGGCGATATACAATAAAAACCTGTCTATAGCGGTCATTTGGTTTTGGCCCCATAATGTTGTGTTTCTTTAAGAAAGCATGTGCGCGCACTACCTTTCTTATATATCTCCCTTTTGTGACATAAAAATCAATTTTAATAGCAGGCTGACCTGTAATAAGCGCCATTTTGTTGCTCGATAATGTGTGTTATAGGCGGGTTTCATTAATCATGACAGAAATACATACACACTGTATATCGCTATTAATTTGTTATGTATAAATAATTAATACCCTATATACATTGTAAGCGGAATCAATGTTCTTTCAAATCACCCAGTGATCATGATTGTAGTAATGGAACATACAAACAACAAATTAAGAGTGATGTACAGCAAGACCTGTCTATAGCGACCATATGTTATTGTGGCTACAATACATGATGGTTCTCTTAGACATGTGGTTGTAAGTCCACCTGTCTTGAATAACCAACATTTAGCGATCCTAAAAGCAATTTTCAAAGTAGACTAACTGGTAATAATTGCCAACTACTTAATACTGCTGCATAATGCTATATGTTTTACAGCATTGTGGGAGCTTACTATTGTGGATCCTTAAGCCATGTTATGGTAGGACCCACTAGTCTCAAATAACTACTGTTTTGTGATCCCAAAATCAATTTTTATAGTACGTTAAATTTTAATAAGCAACCATTTATCTTTAGTAACCATTTGTGTTGCTCCATACTGTGCCTGTTAAATAGGCTGGTTTGGCAAAACTATTACGGCAGAAATACATACATACTGTATATATCGCTCTTAGTTTGTTGCCGAATATAAATCTACTTATAAAAATAATTAATACATATATAAGAGGAATATATCTTCCTTCAAATGACACCAAATGCTTTATCCTATGATAACAAATCATATATTTGTGCCACTTTTTGTATGTGATACAACTGGTCGAAAGCCGATTAATACGTATTTAGCAGTACATCTGAAAAGGGGCATGGCAATATATGAAAGACACCTTTTATTTTGACACAACCATCATTTTCTCATTAATAATACATAACACTTCAAGAAAAAATAGGTTGTCCTTTGTTCTAAGATAGGTAGGGGTTGTTCCCATTTTAGGCCCCTTTTGAGATTTGGCCGCTGCACTACTAATGCCAGTCTCGCACCAGATTTGCGTAGCATGCCTCTATCATGCAGACATACAGTACATGTTTTCATTAGGCTTAATCGTGTCCCCTTTTGGTTATATTAATTGGACCAACGAGAGCTATACGAGGATGAAAACAAATACAGATGACAACAAAAGTGTTTTAATGATACAATACAAATTATAAAGATGATATAATAATTAGGCTTACCTCTAAAATATGATCCGGTAACTGGCGATAATCTACGTCACTCCAAAAAACAGACTCGATATCGAATTTATACCATTACAGACCGAGTATCAGTTCGAGGGACGTCGGGGTGACGTCGGGGGCGACATCGGGGGCGACGCCGGGGGCGACGCAGGGGCGACGTCTGGGAGACGTCGGGGCGACGTCGCCCTGTTTAAATAACGTCGCATGTTTTTATCGCCCACGACGCGCGACGCACGACGGCAATTTTAGAACACCATAGATAACGGTATACCGTGGCGTGAATGGGACCTGATAGACAGGGACCCGATATACGACATTAAAATTCATACCCACCACCCCCACACCCACCCCGGATAACAGTGTCCCGTGGTACAAATTCTACTCGATTAAAACTGTATACTCCAGCTTCAAACGAGGGGATAAAGTGCGCGCATGCGTAGACAGGTAGACCATCCACGCTATATTTTTGGTCAGAGTACCTCGATAACGTATCAGAACTTAGCCTATGTCTTTGATGAATTTACAATTTAACAAACATTCTGTTAAATATTTAGAAACTAATTCCATTGAGAGCTGTCCCAGACAAATTAGTTTAAAAATAGACAGCGGAATATTTATTAAATTGTATTTCCATAAAAGACATACAATTCGTACACTTTGTTGATCGACCTTTTGACAGGACTACATTTTGATTGTGACGTCAGCAAACATGTTACCTATTTGGTTGTGACGTCAGCTAACATTGGTTGTATTTGATTATGACCTCAAATAATTGAGTGGCAGGTCGGATTCTTCCATTAACGTGTGGATTAAGGACGGTATCGTGTCAAAGCGACTTCGCGTGATATATGTGTACCAAGGATTACTACAATAACTATTCATAATATCGGTTTCGTGTTTGCGAGGGTATAAGAGCTACTGAGACGCAACCTTATACGTAAAACAGTCAAAGGTTTATATAAGCCTCCTGGCGTAATGCACACTTGTATATAAGGCTAACACCTGTTTTCCAGACTTCGGTTATGAAGTAGCAAGGAGAAGGTTCCTAAAAGGGTACCGCTATCGGCACCTCTATCACGCATTTAAATGTGCATATTCACACCAAAATGCTTGAAAATAAAATTGTTTAAACTGTATACTACTTTAGAAGCTTAAATTGCGTGCCTACGTGTCATGAAACTCAATAAGTCTTAACATATGGTGATTAATATTAGTTAAGATACATTTTAAGTTGTCAAATTGAATTAGAGACCCGAGCCCCTAATTCAAAGGCAGAACTAAAAGAATAATATTAATTTTTATCATATAAACAAGCCTTCTAGCCCGTTCCATATTTTTCGATATGGGTACACGTGCCATATTCAACGGAGTATTTTCATTGGCTGTTGGGTTCGCAACCCATTTAAATCGACCAATTAAAACATCGATTGATATGAGCGTGACGCGTAGGGATTACTACGCTGTACTGTTTTACTACGATTTGTTTACTACGATTTGTCATTCATGAAACGTCATCGAAAAATGTCATCGTTTGACAGTTTATCAGTCGCCAGCGAAATAACGATTGATGGCCGTGGCTCTGCGATAGTCTTTGAAGAAAAGTGTAGTTTACGGCTGACATCGCCAGATTTTGTGTTTGTAACTATATTTTGCTGAGCATTCAGTATCTGTTATCAAGTAGTGGTGCGTCACAGCGGCGGTATCGATTTCACGAAAATCAACGATGAGAAATCAGATAAAAATCACATCAGCAACTATTGGCAAATATTTCAAAATTACAGTTTATATGATAAATAAAATCTCAAACTCGGTCACTTTTCATATCACTATTATGAACCTCGTTGAAAATTATCAATTTTGCACTCGCTAAAGCTCGTGCAAATTGATAATTTTCAACTCGGTCCATAATAGTGATATGCAAAGTGACCTCGTTCCAGATTCTCTGTATATGGAATGGAATCGACATATTGCGTTTCCTGGCATCTAGGCACACAATTTAAGCCTCTAAAGTATACAGGTTTAACAATTTTATTTTCAAGCATCCTGGCGCATATTTATTCAAGTCTAGAAAATAGCTTTTTTATAATAGACGTTTCCATTCTTAGCTATGCCCCGCCCATCTCGTGTTGGGGTCGATCGATCTATGAACACCATAACTCTCAATCTCCAGAAAACTATACAGGTAAGCTACTGAATATTTTGGAAGTAATTTGACTGGGCGCTGTTGCTGCTTATGGCAACATATTGATTAAATAGTAGAGACAGAATTCGTACAACGTGTTGGATTAGTAAGAGTTAAAGAATCATGTATGACGTAATGATTATGACGTCATCATAGACGATATTTAACTGATTTTGACGTATTTTGACGTATTTTGACGTCAGATTGATAGAGTATGTTGAAGTATATGAATACAGTTACATGAATAATACTTTAGTAATGGCGGTATACAGTACATAAACATTACTATATTATCTGTGCATATAATCTATTTCACAGTCAGTTAGGGCATTTGACAGATCGCGGCTGCGAAGCATGCGTCATAAGCCGGTGCCCGATTTCAACTGCTTACAATTGGAGTCAGGCACCAGTTCAAGACGATATCCTCACGGACACGGTCAGCCGAATGCCACATGTATTTTACCATTTGCATAAAATACTTCACCAAATTCTCTTGATCAGAGCCAGTATTCTCCTGCGACGAGGTTTGCCAAGGCAGATCGATAGGCGCCGCTCCCTTTTGGAGCGACGACCTCCACCCAGATCAGAGCCAGATAATTGCTTTTGAAATTAAGTGTTGATATTCAAGTGTGCTAAATAGCAGTTTTATCAAGGAATATGTATATACATAGATATTTTTATATCTCAGGACGCACGCATACGCACCCGCGCACGCAAACACGCGCGCGTGTGCCCAACACGCAGGTACGCACTTCGAGCACTATTCAGTAGTCTTTTAGTTTACATTACAGATCAATATTTAACATGGTTTCATCGGTAGCCACTGCTGTATAAGACAGCGGTGACCGCTTATCAAACCACGGCAAATCTTCATCATATATTAAAACTGTATATTCTTTTTCATTTGAACCGGTTGAAAATAACGTTGATAAATTTACATAGTGATATCAACTTCGTCCGTTTTTGTTCATTCATGAGTTGATACATTTTAACAGTATTTGGATTTACTCTAAAGTATCTATCTATATAAGTTTTCCTTTCTACAGCTAGAGATGGACTTTCGAAAAGATAATGGAGCCCATCTCCCAGTGTGTTTTGATTGCATAAGGTGCAAACACGCTCATGTCCCGGGAGATGTTCTAATGACCCAACCTCTATTGGTAACCTGTGATTAGAAGCTCTAAATTTACATAGCGTTTTTTACAGGGTCTGAGGGAGCGAGGTTAAATACGTTTCTAGTCTAAAAGTTTCGTTAAAAATTCTATGCGATGTGCAAATACTGTTCTTAAAAACATCGCCTTTCCATTTCTGGATATACTGATCAGACAGTACTTGTTTTGTAGTAGTGAGCTTTAACGATTCAGGCTGGCCTGGATTCTGGCTGTGCCATAGATCTGTTAACCCAGTGTTATAAAGGAGTGCTTTCACATGTGATATGCCCTGTAGGTGGGGCTTAGAATACACCTTCCGTATCCTCTGCGTGTCGTAAGAGGCGACTAAAGGAGGTAAGGGTGGGGTAACCCTGACAGAAACCTCGAGTGCTGAAGACGGAGGTTCCGGGCCGCACGGCGCACTCTAATAAACCATGGATCCACGCACTTAACGCTTATGATCATGTCGATAGTCACTTATAGGACTGGCGGTATGATCAGCGAACGAAAAGAAGAAGAAGACATGTGATATCCATGGCCATTGAATTCGTTATTTTCGTGCATGCATAGTAACAATCGGTATAGCTTATATGAGAGTTTCGCCATTTTCCCACATACTAATTTTGCCCAGTATGTGGTTAACCTATTATTAATTTTTATGCTCAACGGGAACTGGCCAAGTTCGCCATAAACCATTGCAGAGTGTGTAGAATTCTTAACTTATAAAACCATTTTATAGACTCGTTTCTGTAACTTTTCAGTCAGCGTGACATTCTCAAAGCCCCAGATTTCGCATCCGTAGAGCATGATTGGGCATACCGTAGAATCGAAAAGTTCTAGCAGTATATCTATCGGTAAATGGAGAGAGGTTGCTTTTGAAATTAAGGTGAACATAGCTCTACTGGCTTTTTCACGCATGTGTTTTATAGCCCTAATAATCATGCCGTTGTACACAAATAGTATACCTAATATGGGTATTCTTGCACGATTTCTACATTTTCATTGCCGAGCGTAAATTTTGGTAGGTTTCTGAGCTTGCCTCTAGAGAATATCATACATTTAGTCTTGGAGACGCTAATAGATACTGTCCATGTGTTGCAATAGCCACGCAGTGCGTTTAATGCTTTTTGTAGTTCTGGCGGCGATTCTTCCATTATTATTGTATCACCCGCATATAATAATACAAATAGTTTTAGGCATAGGTCAGATTCAATCGTGAATTTGGATTCAGATAATTGAGAAATGTTAGTGAGGCCACTGTAAGATGCAGAAATGGTGCTTTCTACGTCATTTAAGAATAAGGCAAATAATAACGGAGATAAATTTCCCCCTTGCCTTACCCCGATATCACATGGCAAAAAATCAAACATATGGCTATTTACAGAATTCGTGATGCATGATTTAGCACCTTTATATAAATTATAAATTAATAAAAATATTTTACCATTAATATTGCTTGACAACGGTTTGATCCATAAATATATTCTATGTACAGAGTCGATTGCCTTTTTATAATCTACAAATGCGCAGAAAAGAAGCGTGCGCTTTGCTAGATTTATATCTATTAATGCTTTTAACGCAAAAATATGATCTGTGGTAGAGTACGTCGCCCTAAATCCAGCCTGCTCTTCCCCAATTAGATCAATACCGTCCACAGTCGTAAAAAGCTGGCAAAAACAGCTGAGAATGGTGATACCTTTATAATTATCAGGAGCCTTTGTTGGTTTATAATGCTAAAATTATGCCTTTGGTCCAATTTTCCGGTATATGCCATAATGGAAAAATAATATTGAACAGTTTGGTATAGACATCCAACACGCACGCCGTTGAGAATTTGAGAAATTCGTTCAATATCTGGTCTATACCGCAGGCTTTATTGTTTTTAAGCTGGGTAATAGCCGTTGTTATTTCTTCCTCTGTGAAAGGGTAATTTAAAGTAACGTTGTTATTTACCGAAGCTAACGTTTGAAAATCTGGCTCTACAATGGCTTCCAAGGCCTCGTTCCTTTTTTAAATAATCTATTAAGTTTTCTACCTTGGGTACTTTTGGTTGTTTTTGTGATGCCGGTGCATTGATGATATTCCAGAACGCTTTTGGGTCGCGATTCTTTACGTCGGGCAATTTTTTCGTAAATGAATTAAATATATTTTATACTGTTTCTTCAACTCTCTTTTGTAGTTTTTACTCATACGTTGCTTTATTTCTTTGTTGGCGTCGTTTTTATTTTTTAGATATTCTCGTTTTGCTTGATAGAATTCTTTTCGTTTATTTTTGCAGGCTTGATTATACCACGGTTTTTTACAGTCTTCTCGGATGGGACTTTAAATTGAGGTCCCGTCATACAGTGCCCATCACTGTGTGAACGTGAGCTAGGATTAGGTAGGCAAGAAATTTCGGCATAATCAAAGTAAACCGGATGCTGAATGGATTCGTCCTCGGATGGAACCACGCAACATACGGATTACAAAATCAAAACAAAATTGCTAGAATTAGAATCTTTCGGACTTTCGATGGGACTATGGAGGGATGCAACCCGGATGACTGATCGAGTTCGTCCTCGGACGGACACAGTCACCATACGGGCTACCTAATCAATCAAAATCAAACAAGTGCACGCTGGTGCCTGCTCGGATGATGGCCAGAAGAGCAAATGGGTACCAGGAAAGACCCCACACCCCAACCCCCCAACTCCTCCCCCCCCTCCGACCCAGCACCTACCCCATCCCTTCCCCACCCATGTTATGTCCAGGTTAGGCCATCCCCATCACCCATGCCCAAGCATGAGGAGCAACAGAAAAGCCATGGACAAGAACAGCAACATGAGACAAAATCGAGAGACAACGATCAACACACACACACACAGAGACACAAGCTAAGGCACAAACCGACGTCACAAGAATTCACAAGAATTCAACAGAAACCATAAAGGCCAGGCGTGAGTCTAGACCCTAACATTGGGAACTAGCATATAAACGCCTTAAATATTACAACACACACACCACGGTTTGTTATTCTTCCTAGAGGCCGTTATCTTTCTAGCTCCGCTCCTCATGCACCCATACATTTTGCCTGCCGTAGTCTGTATGGATGTAATTTGAGCTCCAATATTATTGATGCATTCAGCACCAATTACTGGGGCAGCAGCCAACAAGTCTAGATGCCGGAGGATAGTTTGTACACAATTGGTGCCAATACTACTCAAAAATACATTTGTATTCTTAGTTTGCCATTTTGGTTTGGGAGGCAGAACATGTTCTCTATCGTCATTTATACAATTACTATCTACATTGTTATTTAGATTTGACTTAAAGACACTATGTACAGGCGTGTGGACATTTGACAACAATTCATTAAAGTCAAGTATGTCAAACATAGTTATAAGCGGAAACATACAAGGGGATACAATGCAATAATCTACCACACTGGCATCTTTACAGGTAAGTCTGCCAATGTGCTTATCATTCCCGGACCTCCCGTTTACAATAAGTATTTTTAAGTTCTTGCCCATCTCAATTAGTCTTTTCCCGTAATTATTTCTTTTGTCGTCTTCAGACCACCTCTGCTTGGGGATATCATAGAAGCGGGCGTCATTATTAACATCAATATTAAATGATAAAGTATCGCCATTGTAAAACGCAGGGTCGTCTCGTTGGTTAACATTTTCAATAAAATCAATCATGTGATCAGTATGGGCATTAACATCACCCAGGAGGAGTATTGGTTGGTCATTCTCGTGGATTTTAGAGAGAACTTCTTGCTCTATTACATCAAAGCGTGAAATATTAGAGTAACTAGAATTTTCTGGGGGCGCGTACAAGACACCACCAATAGTCTCCTGACCCAGAAGCTTTTTGCTCATCTTAAACCATAGGCTAATTTCGGACTCAGATTCAAGTATACAAATGTGCTCAGAGATGTCGTGTCTAATCTGGAAAGGTAAACTGTGAACGATATGGAGCAGTATATCGGAGAAATCAGAGGTCGGTGACATTTTGTCCTGGGCGATCTGTCACTCAAGCATATGACGTCATAATCAATAGACCTTTGCACTTTATCCATCTATCATATCACCTCACAATTAACGATGTCTTTACTATTTAATAAACATTCAGTTGAATATTCCGAAAGTAATCAGATTGGCCATAGGCAGCAACATCATTCAGTCAAATTAGTTTCAAAATATTCAGGAGCTTAACTGTAAAATGTCGCCGAAATTGAGGCTCTGGGATTTCATAATTCAAACTATATAAATCGATTCCAACACAAATAAATAGTGGGCGGAGCTTAGCTAGAAATGGGCGGGGTATAGCTATAATTGTATCCCACAATTCAGAACATTGGCTTAGCTATGAAATTCACCTTTCCAGAGTCTCCATAATCAGCTAAGCGGTGTGTATGATGACGGCATAATCAATATGCCATAAATGATTCTATTTTACCAGTATTTAACGCTTAATAGTCCGACACGTTGTATGAATTGTATATCTTTACTATTTAATAAACATGCTGTTGATTGTTTTAAAACTAATTTGGCTGGGCGCTGTTGCTACCATAGGAAAATATCCAATAGCTTACCTATATTTTCTGGAAATTGGTAGTCAGAGAGTTCAGAGATCGATCGATCCCAACGCGGGCGAGGTGTGGCTGGAGCTTAGATAGAGATGGACGGGACATAGCTAAAATGGAAAGGCCAATTTATCCATGGCTATATCTCATTTAATCGGGTAATTACTCAATCTTAACTATTTGCTGAGAAAACATGACGAGATAACGGTGAACGAAGTCCAACAATGCAGAGACGTTTACAGCGTGAACACATGTCATACCGAAAGGTACATATTTGTTATTGTGGATTGCATGGGAAAATGCGCTTTCATGTGGACTTGAATAATGCAAATAATAAGGTCGCCAATTTGTGTGATCGTGTGGGTGCAATTGTTCATTTTTTACACGATAAATGAGAGCGCTCTGGGAAAGGGAGAAAGAGAACGCGAGAGCGAAGGTGGGATGGGGGGTGGGGGTGTCAGAGAAAGAGAGAGAATGGGAGAGAGATGAGGAGAGATGAGGAGAGAGGGGGCGAGGGAGGGAGAGAGAGAATGAGGGAGGGTGGGAGTGAGTGAGTGAGGGATGGAGAGAGAGAGAGAGAGAGAGAGGGTGAGAGAGAGAGAGTGAGATTATTTTAATAATTATCAAAATTGTATACTTTTAAACGCTTAAATTGTGGGCCGAGATGTAATGAAACGAAATAAATTTTAACGGTTCTAAGGATGCACAATTTTAACAATATTATTATCAAGCACGTCGGTATGTGTGTGTGTGTGTGTGTGTGTGTGTGTGTGTGTGTGTGTGTGTGTGTGTGTGTGTGTGTGTGTGTGTGTGTGTGTGTGTGTGGGTGGGTGGTGTCAGAAAAAGAGAAGCCTCTAAGAGCATACACTTTTAAACAATTTTATTTCCAAACATTCTACTGCGAATACGCACCCTTAAAAGCTACTTTACTAATTTCAAATCGGTTACTGTGCCAACCCTACGGATTCAAGTGACTACTCGTAAATTGACTTTTCACGGCACGAATTCCAATCACACAGATTTCTTATACAAGTTTGGTTGCTATATTTCTAGGAATGCGTTCGCTATTTGAAACGGAGAACCCTGTGCGCCGCCGCGTACGCCCGCCGATATAAGTGTTTATTTTATGGGCAACCTGCTAATTTTGAACGCACATTTCAGATAAAGGTATCGAAATCTGATTAAAAATCCTAATTATGTTGGAGTCTAGTATTTTATTGGTTAACTTCACACTGGGATTTGAACTGACTTTCCAACAAATAACGTTAATTAATTCATAGCTGTCAAGGATTCGTGGATGGTAATAATAACTACGCGTGCCATTCCTAGAACCCATGCTGATTATTTTGAAATGGCGTTGACTGGGAGTCGTTGCTAACACAGGCAGCAAGGATTCTCATTCAACATGATTTCAAAATATTTGGTAGTTTTCATATTCCTCTACCCCCGAAATCAGTGTCCTCTCAATTCAGACTTACGCTGATTGATTATAGGCGTATATTACGGCACGCGGCTGGAGGGTGGGGTGACGATGCGGGTAGGGGTGTGTGGCCTGTACACGTGGCAGTTTCGGTTTCAGTTTTCTTTTTTACACTCAGGCCATCCTTGCGATTGCATATGAGGGAAAGTTTTTATAATTAATACATTATGGCGGCAGTTAGTGTAGAGATATAAAATATACATACATACAATAGGCCTATACAATATTAAAATACGGTCTAGTCTGTAGTAGTAGTAGTAGTAGTAGTAGCAGTAGTAGCGGTAGCGGTAGTAGTAGTAGTAGTAGTAGTAGTAGTAGTAGTAGTAGTAGTAGTAGTAGCGGTAGCGGTAGCGGTAGCGGTAGAGGTAGCGGTAGCGGTAGCGGTAGCGGCGGTAGTAGTAGTAGTAGTAGTAGTAGTAGTAGTAGTAGTAGTAGTAGTAGTAGTAGTAGTAATAGTAGTAGTAGTAGTAGTAGTAGTAGTAGCAGCAGCGGCGGCGGCAGCAGCAGCGGCAGCAGCAGCGGCAGCAGCAGCGGCAGCAGCAGCGGCAGCAGCAGCGGCAGCAGCAGCGGCAGCAGCAGCGGCAGCAGCGGCAGCAGCGGCAGCAGCAGCGGCAGTAGTAGTAGTAGTAGTAGTAGTAGTAGTAGTAGTAGTAGTAGCAGCAGCAGCAGCATCAGCTTATTTGATAGACAACTTATTTTAAAATTTGAAATAGCGCCAGCATTTTGATTTCTATAACTGTAAGAATTTCCTGAAATACCTACGTGTCAAAACATACCAGCCACATATAATACAGCGTATCGGGTTTCATGATTCATTCGATATTTACATAATCTTCAATTTATTATTTGTTCAAACCAATTATCATCATCATCATCATCATCATCATCATCAGCAGCAGCAGCAGCAGCAGCAGCACTATCACCATCACCTCAACCACCACCTCTGCCGCGCCGCCGCCGCCGCCGCCGCCGCCGCCGTCGTCGTCGTCATCGGCACGATAATTATAATCGTCGTCATCGTCATCATCATCATCATCATCATCATCATCATCATCATCATCATCATCATCATCATCACCACCACTACCACCACCTCCGCCGCCATCACCGCCACCGCCGCCACCGTCGTCAACACAATTTTTTTATCGTTATCACCATTAACATTATCGCCGTTCTTATAATATCCTACCGATACTAGCTGGATGGGGATGAACCACTTCATCTAAAACGGGTTATGTAGGGGGCGGCCAGACGCGACGGTAGAATTTTAATCCCTTCAGATACCCCAGACATACTGTCATTTGTGGAAACCCGACCCCAACAAAATACACCCCATATCGACTTAATCTCTGAAAAATAATACATTAGTCGAATCTAAATGTCCACCCTTTTGAATAATATACTACTACTACTCAAAGCGACGACCATTTATAAAACTGTTGTGATTTAAAAATGAATTTGAGTAATTGGAGTTTGAGGCTGCAATGACTTTCTGACAAATCTTATCCCAAAAGCATCCTTATGTAGCATAGCTCAAACAAGTCACCACGTGTTTATGAAATGAGAATAAGTTACGTTAACGCTTTGAAACCAAATGACTATTATTAAAAAAAACGCCAAAATTCATTTACAATTACGTAAACATGTTGAATATTTTAAAACTAATTTGACTGGGACCCGTTGCTGCCTGTGGCAGCAACGGGTTCTAGTCAAATTAGTTTCAAAATAGTCAACAGCTTACCTGTATAGTTACCTCGATAGAAATTATTCCGTGACGTAAAACCTATGAAGATGAAAGGGTCGAGGTCTTCGTATATACAAAACACCCTAACGTTCATAGATAGCGCAATAACTGACAAAAAATGTAAATACATTTATTTGAGAACTTCTTTCAAATATACCCTCTCTTAGCAATTTGACACTTTTCCCAAGAAATTTAATCCAAAACGTCGATATAAAGGTACCGTTTTAAACAAAGTCGAATAGAGACAGGGCGCTGATCGATACAGGCAATAAATTTCAAGGCTTAGTACATGATAGTTTAATTTCGCTCGTTGGCGTTGGTGTTTTTCAAATTTGAATTATTTAATCTAACACCGCATCAGCTAATCAGGTTATTATCAGGATTTTGTTTCGAAGAGGTAGACTCTTTGTTGAATCTCAAAGGACAGGCGACATTGTTGTAGCATTGAATGAAGACCAACAATGCTATTTCTTTGTGAAAGAAATACGTAAAACCCTCTGCCTGCTGTAAGTCGGCAAACTATAACTCCAATGCGCAATAACTCTGGTCATGCTGAATAGTTTGAAAACAATTTGACTGAAAGTTGTTGGTGGCTTAACCACCGGCAACTTTCAGTCAGATTGTTTTAAAAATATTCAGAAGGTCAACGGTTAAACACCATGGCAAACGTAGTCTGCAGAGGTTCAGCAGTCATACAGTACTGTTAAATCATCGTTTTCAAGTGATGAAATATAGGCCTACTATTCGTAGACTTAAACGACGCGTGATGTGTTTCCATTTTCATCATTACGATATTACGAAAAGTTAAATCTTTGTTAAGTAAATATTCATTTACAGGCCGAGAAAAGAACATATTTTGAAATTTAATACATTGTCCCAGTTGTAAATTTGCAAAAATTTACTTCTCGTGGTACGAAGTGACATTTTTCAAGACCACTTCAACGGGCAGGCTTGGGTATAAATGGGGTAAAATGGCAACTGTCTGAATTTGCAAAGTCATTATGATCAGGAGTTGCAGATGCTTCACGAAACAACAGTCCCCGTGCAAATTAGTTTTCAAAATATGTGTATGATAAAGTTACTGGTAGTAGTAGTAGTAGTAGTAGTAGTAGTAGTAGTAGTAGTAGTAGCAGCAGCAGCAGCAGTAGCAGTAGCAGTAGCAGTAGTAGTAGTAGTAGTAGTAGTAGAAGTAGTAGTAGTAGTAGTAGAAGTAGTAGTAGTAGTAGTAGTAGTAGTAGTAGTAGTAGTAGTAGCAGCAGCAGTAGCTGCAGCAGCAGTAGCAGTAGCAGTAGCAGTAGCAGTAGCAGTAGTAGTAGAAGTAGTAGTAGTAGTAGTAGTAGTAGAAGTAGTAGTAGTAGCAGCAGTAGCAGCAGCAGCAGTAGCAGTAGCAGTAGCAGTAGCAGTAGCAGTAGCAGTAGTAGTAGAAGTAGTAGTAGTAGTAGTAGTAGTAGTAGTAGTAGTAGTAGTAGTAGTAGAAGTAGTAGTAGAAGTAGTAGTAGTAGTAGTAGTAGTAGTAGTAGTAGTAGAAGTAGTAGTAGAAGTAGTAGTAGTAGTAGTAGTAGTAGTAGTAGTAGTAGTAGTGGTAGTAGTAGTAGTAGTAGTAGTAGTAGTAGCAGTAGCAGTAGCAGTAGTAGTAGTAGTAGTAGTAGTAGTAGAAGTAGTAGTAGAAGTAGTAGTAGTAGTAGTAGTAGTAGTAGTAGTAGTAGTAGTAGTAGTAGAAGTAGTAGTAGTAGTAGTAGTAGTAGTAGTAGTAGTAGTAGCAGCAGCAGTAGCTGCAGCAGCAGTAGCAGTAGCAGTAGCAGTAGTAGTAGTAGTAGTAGAAGTAGTAGTAGAAGTAGTAGTAGTAGTAGTAGTAGTAGTAGTAGAAGTAGTAGTAGTAGTAGTAGTAGTAGTAGTAGTAGTAGTAGTAGTAGTAGTAGTAGTAGTAGTAGTAGTAGTAGTAGTAGTCGAAGTGAACGCACGCGTTTATTTAGCTCTGCAATTGCTGCCCGAATTTGCTAGTTTCTAGCGCGATTTTGTAGATAAATTTTATACATATATTTCGTATTAGTATTTCCTTTCAAACTTTATATTTAATTTGTAAATTCTTGTCTTGGTTGGAGCGCATTTTGTGTCTCCATTTTCTCAAGGCATTCCTCTTAGCTGGCGGTTTCCGCCATTTAATAGGGCTCCTCTTACTGTGGTCAATGCAATACATTTCTCGCTGCGCCAGTCTGCTATTTCTATAGTTCGTAGGCTAGCGCAATATATTTGGCAAGATCGCTTGAGTGAGTGGATTTAATTCCTTTGTCATTTGTAAGCACAAGCCTAGTTCTTTAACTATATAAATCCTTATAGTCAGTTGGCTGTCCCCGGTCAACTCGAACAGACTAACAAATATATGACTTGACTATTTAATCATATATTTGTTAGCATACTTTAATCGGCTAGGTGTTAGTGAACCACTTAGAAAGTGGTTCAAACTAACAAGTATACGACTGTACTCTCTATTCGTATACTTGTTGGTAGACGTCAGGGTTTCAAAAGGGGACACTATTTATTTAGTGTTTAGCTCTTTCCCCGACGTCTTGGTGTTATATATTTGTATTATATATTGTAGTAGTATGGGGTACTGCTTTTTATAAAACACCATGGCCACCTCATATAAGCGTACCCTGAGTCTTAAAATCACGACAAAGGCGTGGGGTGTTTCGGCAATTGAGGTGTATCATGGGTTGAAGGATGTAGTTGGGGCAGGGCCACGGGTCCTTCAAGGTCTTGTTAATGTTTCCAAATCTGTATGGAATGTCACCGTAGTTAATGAAAGTGTGAAGGAAAAGTTGCTTGACGAGGTCCTTGTCGTGAAGGGTGAGGTGTGTAATGTGGAGGAAATAGATTCTGATCGTCTATTAGTCAAGATGAAGGTTCCATTAGAGATCCCAGATGAACGGGTTATCACTGAATTGATCAAGTATGGCAAAGTGGACAAAGTAGAACACGAGACCTATCCATTTGATCGAACCTTAGAAAATGGCATCAGAAGAATTTGGTTTGAAAAGGTAGAACAACCTCTCCCAAGCAAGGTCACCATAGATGGTCGATTTATCTTGCCATTATGGTACAGGGGGCAAATCAAGGAGTGTAGAATCTGCTTAAGCACAGAACATCTTGCAACAGATTGCCCTAACAAAAACAAATGTCTAGTTTGTGGATCATCTGATCATTTTAAGTGGCGATGCCCGCAGAACAAATATGTCAAAAAGGGTGCTGATAAAAGTGCAGAGCAAGTTGTCTCTAAAGAGAATGTCATAGAACCGGTAGCTTCTGAGATTGTAGCTGAAATCCATACTAATGGGAAGCACGTTGCTAAGGAAAATGTCATCGAACCAGTAGTTGCTGAGATTGTAGCTAAAGTCCATGTTAATGAGAAGCATGGGGAAAAAACTAAGAATCCAATCGCTGTAGTTGCAGGCGATGAAATAGAGGTTCTAGATGAGGGGCTAAGTCTTACTCCAGTAACAAGTCAATCCAAGTTTGATGAGAGAGAGGCTAGTTCCACACAAGTTGAAGATGATGATAAATACCCTCTGGAAGAGAGTTTTAATTTAGGACAAGTAAAATTCAGGTCGCAAGATACTGAAACTAACTTTGATTTTCCACTGAGTACACTCAATCTAGACGATTTAAATAATATAGAGAAAGTAATTGGTGTCTCGGATCGATTGAGTGGAACAAAGCGACAAAAAGATGGAGAGAGTTCTGAATCAGAAATAGAGGAAAGTGATATAGAAGACGATAATATGTCAGTCGCTGAATCTGATATATCCATTCAAACACAGAGTTCTAAATCACCTGATGAAATGGTCATGTACAGGTCAGAGGCAGGAGAGGTGTTAGTTCCATATGTGACGGCAAATGGTGTTAAATATAGGCATCTGCGTCATGATTCAGATATATTAAAATATAAGCATTTGGAAAAAGTTGAGCTAAGTAATGCAGCGTTTGTGAGTAAAATAGGTAAATGGTCTAAGAGAGGGTCGAAAAAAACAAAATCTAGTTAGCTTAATAATGGCGGTTTTACACAGCATTTTATTACCTTTTATGCTAATTTGCACACTCAATTGTAGAGGCTTAAATAGTGACATAAAGCAACGTCACTTACTAGAGACTCTTAAAAATGAGCAGATTGACATTGCTTTGATACAGGAAACAAAAATTCAGAAGTCAGAATTATACGATAATTTAGAAAAGATTTCTGGATCCAGAATATTTTATTCGTTATCTCAAGATAATAGTGCAGGCGTAGCAATTGTTATACTCCCTCGATGTTCAGCCTATGTAAATATTATCTCTTCAGTATCAGGTGCAAATGGTCGCTGGGTGAGAGTCACGCTAGATATACAACAAACACGTATCACGTTGCTGTGTATATATGCACCTACATCTCATCAACTACGTCGTAATTTTTTTAAGGAGTTGTCTAAAACAGCACTAGATAACATCACTGAAAACTTAGTAATGGGTGGTGACTTTAATTGTGTCTTAGACAAAGAAAATGACAGGAATGCAACTTCAACTTATACTGATACATCACATAGACTCTTAAAAGAAATATGTGATAATGAAAATTTAGTGGACACCTATAGAATATCAAAACCTCATGGTAAAGATCTTACATGTTTTTCGGTAGATGGTAAAGTTGGTTCAAGGATCGACAGAATTTATGTGAATAGTTTGTTAACAGGGTACTGGAGAGATGTTAATATTAAGCCAGTTGCATTCTCCGATCATAACATGGTTTGTGTAACCTTTGCCAATGCTGACTGGGTAACAAAAGGGGTCGGGTTTTGGAAATTAAACACAACACTGTTGGGAGAAGAATTTTATAAGAATAATATAGAGAGTTGTTGGCAACATTGGATTAATAGGAAAGCATCATATAAGAGCACATTGCAATGGTGGGAGGATGTTAAACTGGATTTAAAGTATGTTTCCCGAAAGTATGCTATTAGAAAAGCACAGGAAATACGCAAACGCAAGAAAACACTTCATCGATCACTGATGAAAATTAATGCTAAAGTAAATAATGGTGAAGAGAATTATTATGAATTACTGGTTAAAATTAAAAGTAAAATAAGAGATATAGAACAATATGAGTTTGAGGGTGCAAAAATTAGAGCAAGAGCCCAGATGCATGCAGAAGGGGAAAAGCCAACCCGATATTTTTGCGCATTAGAAAAAGCACGGGCAATAGATAAGGTGATGTGCTCATTAAACATGCCGGATGGTTCAACCGTCTTTACCAACAATGAAATGAGTACTATTGTATGCAATTACTATGAGTCATTGTACAAGTCAGGGGGAATTGATGAAGATGCAAAATTGGATTTGTTAGCAAATATAGACAAAAAGGTGTCAGACACAGGCAGTGAATTTTGTGATCAACCCTTAACACTAGAAGATTTAACTAAATCCCTTAAAGGTATGAAACTAGAAAAATCACCGGGGTGTGATGGCCTTCCAGTTGAATTTTACCAAACGTTTTGGCACCTTGTAGGTCCAATAATGGAAGAATTAGGCACTGAAATTTTTGAGAAAGGCCATTTACCACCAACTATGGCTAGGGCATACGTAAGGCTAATATATAAAGGAAATGACAGACGTCTAATTCAGAACTACAGACCAATTTCTCTACTATGTGTAGACTACAAAATAATATCCAGAGCACTAACATTGAAACTAGGTAGTGTTTTAGGAGAAATCATTGGAACAGAGCAGACATGTGCTGTACCCAGGAGGACAATTCTAACCAATACCATGGTAATAAGAGACCTTATACAATTGGTTGAGAAGGATAGCATCCCTTCAGCTGTGATTGCCTTGGACAATGAAAAGGCATTTGACCGTGTGGAATGGGATTTTCTTTTTAATTCTTTGCAATCGTTTGGGTTAGGCTCAAACTTTATTAAATGGGTAAAGATTTTATATACGGATATCAAGAGTAGCTATTTAGTGAACAATCAATTATCCAGAGAAATTGTCTTAGAACGTGGGGTTAGACAGGGGTGTTCCCTATCGCCATTATTATTTGTTATTGTGATGGAATCACTTGGCATAGCATTGAGGCAAAATAATAACTTTCAAGGCATATGTATTCGTGGCATAGAAAGACCACTTAAGCTGTCACAATATGCTGATGACACAACTGTGTTTACCAGTTCAAACAATGATTTTGCAATTTTAAACCACGTACTAGAAAAGTTCCAAAATGCATCTGGTTTGAAAATCAATAAAGGAAAATCCAAAGGATTATTTCTGGGGCCATGGAAAGAGCGGAATGACCAGCCACTTGAAATCAATTGGTCTAATGATACCATTAAGATTTTAGGCATCTATTTTGGCAGGAAACCGAATACAATACAAAATTGGAATGAACGAGTATCTAAGCTTAAGAGAATATTAGCAAATTGGAAGCGTCGTCGTCTTTCAATCTTTGGTAGAGTGTTTGTTGTCAACAACTTGGCATTATCTGGGCTATGGTATACAGCATCTGTTGTACACATGCCAAAACATGTAGAAAAGGAGGTTAATGAGTTGATATTGTCATTCATATGGGAAGAAAAGAATCATTTAGTTTCCCATCGTGTTCTCAATAATGCTAAGTTAGAAGGAGGACTTGATTTAATTGATATTAAAGTGAAATGTGTTTCTTTAAGGTTAAAATTTTTGGATGATCTTATTACATCAGATGAGACGTGGGCATGTGTTTCACGAGCTCTCATGGAGAGAATTGTAGAACCATTTCTGGCGGAGCATGTTTTTACCTCAAAGAAGCCACCTCCGAATAGCCAAATGATACCAGATGTGTTTAAAGATCAAGTTAAGGAGTTAGAAATATTTGACAGATACATGCCTCCACCTACGTGCTGGAAGGAAGTACTAGAACAGCAATTGTGGGGCAATAGTAATATATGTTATAACAATGCAGTACTTTATCTACCGTCCTTTGCAAAATATGGCATTCAACATTTATCGGATATGATACACCCTCAAACACGTAGATGGATTTCAATGCAAGACGTAGCTAGAAAAACACATATGAGGCATATAGATGTCCAGCGGTTGCTAAATAAAATAAAACATGCTGTACCAATTGAATGGTTTCGTCTACCAAATGTAAATAATAATAGTTTGACTCCACAACCCGCATTAGTTCTTGATGATGAGATGTTAAAATACAAGATGAGATCCAAGGAATGGTACCATATTATGAGACGAAAACAAGTAACACCTCCCATAGCAATTAGGAGATGGGATGACTCAAGCTATAAACCATCCAGTTGGAAAAATGTATGGAAAATCTTACATTCTCCATCCATACCAAATATGGCTCGTGATTTATTGTGGCGATTACTACATCGACGGCTATGGGTGGGACACTTGACATACAAGTGTAATATTACGACTTCTGATAGGTGTTACTTATGTCAAACAGACGAGGAAACAATCGAGCATTTATTTGCGGAATGTCCAATATCGTCACAATTTTGGGACTATATCAGCCAAATCTTGGCAAAATTTGGAGCGAAGCCCATTGTTCTAGACACGCATGTAGTCTTGTTTAGAGAGTTTGGATCAAGCGGTGTAAATATCATAAAGTCTGAAAGGACTATTTTAATAACAATACTAACCATAGGTGTTTGGGCCATTTGGAAACATCGGTGTGCACAGACGAAAAATCCATCTATCGGCAATCACAATAGAGCAATAAAGGCAATATTTCGTTCATTGCTGCTGAATCATATTCCTTGCGAATATTTTAGATTAAAGCAGCATGGTAAAGAAAAAGTATTCAAGGACATATGGTGCAAAACAAACATAGTTTCAATGGAGTTGGGAGCTGTAAAAATAAATGAGCCTGCACTAGCTTAAATCATTTAATTACTACAGCTGATTTATCTGTGTCTTTTAATTGATCTGTGTCATGTAATTCATTTTAGTCTGCACTTTGATATTGTTATGTTTAATAATTCATGTTAAGAAATAAACAGACTGGGGTAATTTAATAATCAATCGATAAAGTAATTTGCCATTGAATTATAAAATTGTCCCAGGTAATTTTAGGAATTTGCACAGAGTTTTATAGGGTTATTTGTTCCCGGGTAATTTACAAAACCTTACAACAAAGTAAATCAAAAATGGAAACAAGAGCGCCATCTATTTCCATCTATTTTTCTGTAATTTTCCTGCTGACTATATATGTTATGCTACCCGAATGCTACTACGCCCGCTGATCTTTAAGACTCAGCCCACTGGCGTCAATGATTGACTTATTTGTCATTGATTGACGAGTCACTTTTCATTTGTTGAATAGTTGCACTCGCCACACGGGTCTACTACCACACATGGATTGAATGGTAATTTACAAAACCTTACAATAAAGTAAATTGAAAATTTAAACAAGAGGGCCATCAATTTTTCTGGAATTTTTCTGCCGACTATATGTATTATACTACCCAAATGCTACTACGCCCGCTGATCTTTAGAGAATCAGCCCACTGGCGTCAATGATTGACTTATTTGTCATAGATTGACGAGGCACTTTTCATTTGTTGGATAGTTGCACTCGCCACACGGGTCTACTACTACACCTCGGTTGAATAGTAATGCCTTTGTTAAGTTTTGTTTTGCTATCGGAGCTTTATCAGCATATTGTTTTGTATCTATACCTTTTAAGCCATATGTATTTATAGATTGTATTAATGCTCATTATTTATCATTGTTTTGGTGTAATATTAATCAAGATTACTAGTTCACCAGGTTTTTTTCTGGGGGTTTGCAAGCCTTTTTAAAGGAGTTCCTCCGTGAAGTTTGTCCGACTGCGTCAGCGTCGGTTTTTCAAAAAAAAAAAAAAAAAGAAAAAAAGTAGTAGTAGTAGTAGTAGTAGTAGTAGTAGTAGTAGTAGCAGCAGCAGCAGTAGCAGTAGCAGTAGTAGTAGTAGTAGTAGTAGTAGTAGTAGTAGTAGTGGTAGTAATAGTAGTAGTAGTGGCAATAGTAGTAGTAGTAGTAGTAGTAGTAGTAGTAGTAGTAGTAGTAGTAGTAGTAGAAGTAGTAGTAGTAGTAGTAGTAGAAGTAGTAGTAGTAGTAGTAGTAGTAGTAGTAGTAGTAGTAGTAGTAGTAGTAGTAGTAGTAGTAGTAGTAGTACTAGTAGTAGTAGTAGAAGTAGTAGTAGAAGTAGTAGTAGTAGTAGTAGTAGTAGTAGTAGTAGTAGTAGTAGTAGTAGAAGTAGTAGTAGAAGTAGTAGTAGTAGTAGTAGTAGTAGTAGTAGTAGTAGTAGTGGTAGTAGTAGTAGTAGTAGTAGCAGTAGCAGTAGCAGTAGTAGTAGTAGTAGAAGTAGTAGTAGAAGTAGTAGTAGTAGTAGTAGTAGTAGTAATAGTAGTAGTAGTGGCAATAGTAGTAGTAGTAGTAGTAGTAGTAGTAGTAGTAGTAGTAGTAGTAGTAGTAGTAGTAGTAGTAGTAGTCAATATTGTCAACGCATTGGCTCAGAATCTTCAATAATTGAAAAAATTCAAAAATTTAAGATATTTTGGTTTATCCTACTGCCTGCGGTGGTGGTGGTGGTGATGGTGGTGGTGGTCGTGGTGGTGGGAGTAATACTGGTAGTGGTAGTAGTAGTAGTCGAAGTGAACGCACGCGTTTATTTAGCTCTGCAATTGCTGCCCGAATTTGCTAGTTTCTAGCGCGATTTTGTAGATAAATTTTATACATATACACCTGTGCAAAAGTTAAGCACCACCCTATTTTTACGCACATGCGAGGGTATATTCATGTGCTATGAAGAAAGCAATAGCATAAACATTTATGTACCCATCCATCTTAGTGCAAGAGGTAATAATGCAACTAGAGGAATGCTGATTATGATGGTGGGGAAACACTGTATGTTTTTGTTTGAACTTGAAAACGAGGCCTGAATATGGTTACGTTGACACAACTGACAACTATTGCCCTACAGTTGACACACGTGGCTAGATTGTCATTAATGGTGTCTGAAAAGGAAGTTTAACATCTGTGCACGAGTTTGAGACTGTCATTATTAATACCGGGTATATCCACCTTGTGCCTGGATGACGGTCTGGACACGACGTCTCATGCGGGTCACCAACCGACTGATACGCCATTGTGGTATTCGTTGCCATTCAAGATGGAGTGCGTCTGTTAATTCCTGTAGGTTCTGCACAGGAGGATCCCTCCTTCTCACCATGTTTCCCAGAATGTCCCAGATATGCTCAATAGGGTTCATGTCAGGGCTCCTTGCCGGCCATGGTAGGGTTTCGATGGCATTCTGGCGGAGGTATTCATGCACAGCTCTAGCACGATGTAGTCGGGCGTTGTCATCCATGAATATAGGGTGGGTTCCAGGTGCATGATTTACAAAATGAGGGACCACAACTCTATCCAGTATGGAATCTTGATATTTTTGTCCATTTAGTGTTCCAGGTACAGTCAACAGATCCAGCTTACAATCAAATGAGATGCACCCCCATATCATAACGGAACCTCCACCAAATGGAACTTCTTCCATGATGTTACGTTGGTCGTACGCCGTGCGTCTGGACCTCCATACACGAGTTCGACCATCTGTGGCATGAAGCAGGAACCGACTTTCATCGGACCAGTGTACCCGTCTCCAGGATCTCATGTTCCAGTGTCTTCTTTCGTTGCACCACCTCAGACGCTCCTCTTTGTGGTGTGCAGTCAGGAGAGGACATCTGACAGGTCTCCTAGCTTTCATGCCAGCAGCATACAGTCTCCTTTTGACGGTAGACATTGACACTCTATTGCGCGTTTCCCATTGCTGGCTGAGCACTCTGCTGTTGGTGAATGGAGATCTCCTAACAAGGCGTACTAGGGCTCGATCATCACGGGCAGTAGTCTTCTTCGGTCTTCCAGATCTAGGCCTGTCCTTCACCTCGTTAGTTTGCCCATGTTTTGCAATCAAACGACTGATTACAGTATGGTTAATGTTCAACTGTCTGCCAATCTCTCTGCATGACATACCAGTGGTATGCATGCCTATGATTTGCCATTTCACACGATCACTTAACCTTCGTCTTGCCATAGCGGTTCACAATCAAGAGCTAATTCTCTCTGTACAAATAAACCACGGTCATGAACACAAAATTCCTAATCTTGTCACCTAAATCTGTATGTAATGTTCTACACCTCAAACTGGACTTTTACATAACTGAACACGTGTGCTGTTTCCCGCCACGCACGGACATCAAGCGGCGTGAAGTCATGCATGCATGTGCATTTCGTACTTGGAATTATGTCAGCTAACGCGGGGACAAAAAGTATGGCAGCCTAGTTGTACCATCATGTTTCTACGTTCTATTGTTTTTGCTGGTGCTTAACTTTTGCACAGGTGTATATATTTCGTATTAGTATTTCCTTTCAAACTTTATGTTTAATTTGTAAATTCTTGCCTTGGTTGGAGCGCATTTTGTGTCTCCATTTTCTAAACGCATTCCTCTTAGCTGGCGGTTTCCGCCATTTAATAGGGCTCCTCTTACTGTGGTTAATGCAGTACATTTCTCCCCGCACCAGTCTGCTATTTCTATAGTTCGTAGGCTAGCGCATTATATTTGGCAAGATCGCTTGAGTGAGTGGATTTAATTCCTTTGTCATTTGTAAGCACAAGCCTAGTTCTTTAACTATATAAATCTTTATAGTCAGTTGGCTGTCCCCGGTCAACTCGAACAGACTAACAAATATATGACTGTAATATGTTAGTATGCATTAGGAAACCACTTTAATCGGTTAGGTGTTAGTGAACCACTTAGAAAGTGGTTCAAACTAACAAATATACGACTGTACTCTCTATTCGTATATTTGCTGGTAGACGTCAGGGTTTCAAAAGGGGACACTATTTATTTAGTGTTTAGCTCTTTCCCCGACGTCTTGGTGTTATATATTTGTATTATATATTGTAGTAGTATGGGGGTCCGCTTTTTATAAAACACCATGGCAAACTCATATAAGCGTACCCTGAGTCTTAAAATCACGACAAAGGCTAGGGGTATTTCGGCAATTGAGGTGTATCATGGGTTAAAGGATGTAGTTGGGGCAGGGCCACGGGTCATTCAAGGTCTCGTTAATGTTTCCAAATCTGTATGGAATGTCACCGTAGTTAATGAAAGTGTGAAGGAAAAGTTGCTTGACGAGGTCCTTGTCGTGAAGGGTGAGGTGTGTAATGTGGAGGAAATAGATTCTGATCGTCTATTAGTCAAGATGAAGGTTCCATTAGAGATCCCAGATGAACGGGTTATCACTGAATTGATCAAGTATGGCAAAGTGGACAAAGTAGAACACGAGACCTATCCATTTGATCGAACCTTAGAAAATGGCATCAGAAGAATTTGGTTTGAAAAGGTAGAACAACCTCTCCCAAGCAAGGTCACCATAGATGGTCGATTTATCTTGCCATTATGGTACAGGGGGCAAATCAAAGAGTGTAGAATCTGCTTAAGCACAGAACATCTTGCAACAGATTGCCCTAACAAAAACAAATGTCTAGTTTGTGGATCATCTGATCATTTTAAGTGGCGATGCCCGCAGAACAAATATGTCAAAAAGGGTACTCATAAAAGTGCAGAGCAAGTTGTCTCTAAAGAGAATGTCATAGAACCGGTAGCTGCTGAGATTGTAGCGGAAATTCATACTAATGGGAAGCACGCTGCTAAGGAAAATGTCATCGAACCAGTAGTTGCTGAGATTGTAGCTGAAGTCCATGTTAATGAGAAGCATGGGGAAAAAACTAAGAATCCAATCGCTGTAGTTGCAGGCGATGAAATAGAGGTTCTAGATGAGGGGCTAAGTCTTGCTCCAGTAACAAGTCAATCCAAGTTTGATGACAGAGAGGCTAATTCCACACAAGTTGAAGATGAGGATCAATACCCTCTGGAAGAGAGTCTTAATTTAGGACAAGTAAAATTCAGGTCGCAAGATACTGAAACTAACTTTGAATTTCCACTGAGTACACTCAATCTAGACGATTTAAATAATATAGAGAAAGTAATTGGTGTCTCGGATCGATTGAGTGGAACAAAGCGACAGAAAGATGGAGAGAGTTCTGAATCAGAAATAGAGGAAAGTGATATAGAAGACGATAATATGTCAGTCGCTGAATCTGATATATCCATTCAAACACAGAGTTCTAAATCACCTGATGAAATGGTCATGTACAGGTCAGAGGCAGGAGAGGTGTTAGTTCCATATGTGACGGCAAATGGAGTTAAATATAGGCATCTGCGTCATGATTCAGATATATTAAAATATAAGCATTTGGAAAAAGTTGAGCTAAGTAATGCAGCGTTTGTGAGTAAAATAGGTAAATGGTCTAAGAGAGGGTCGAAAAAAACAAAATCTAGTTAGCTTAATAATGGCGGTTTTACACAGCATTTTATTACCTTTTATGCTAATTTGCACACTCAATTGTAGAGGCTTAAATAGTGACATAAAGCAACGTCACTTACTAGAGACTCTGAAAAATGAGCAGATTGACATTGCTTTGATACAGGAAACAAAAATTCAGAAGTCAGAATTATACGATAATTTAGAAAAGATTTCTGGATCCAGAATATTTTATTCGTTATCTCAAGATAATAGTGCAGGCGTAGCAATTGTTATACTCCCTCGTTGTTCAGCCTATGTAAATATAATCTCTTCAGTATCAGGTGCAAATGGTCGCTGGGTGAGAGTCACGCTAGATATACAACAAACACGTATCACGTTGCTGTGTATATATGCACCTACATCTCATCAACTACGTCGTAATTTTTTTAAGGAGATGTCTAAAACAGCACTAGATAACATCACTGAAAACTTAGTAATGGGTGGTGACTTTAATTGTGTCTTAGACAAAGAAAATGACAGGAATGCAACTTCAACTTATACTGATACATCACATAGACTCTTAAAAGAAATATGTGATAATGAAAATTTAGTGGACACCTATAGAATATCAAAACCTCATGGTAAAGATCTTACATGGTTTTCGGTAGATGGTAAAGTTGGTTCAAGGATCGACAGAATTTATGTGAATAGTTTGTTAACAGGGTACTGGAGAGATGTTAATATTAAGCCAGTTGCATTCTCTGATCATAACATGGTTTGTGTAACCTTTGCCAATGCTGACTGGGTAACAAAATGGGTCGGGTTTTGGAAATTAAACACAACACTGTTGGGAGAAGAATTTTATAAGAATAATATAGAGAGTTGTTGGCAACATTGGATTAATAGGAAAGCATCATATAAGAGCACATTGCAATGGTGGGAGGATGTTAAACTGGATTTAAAGTATGTTTCCCGAAAGTATGCTATTAGAAAAGCACAGGAAATACGCAAACGCAAGAAAACACTTCATCGATCACTGATGAAAATTAATGCTAAAGTAAATAATGGTGAAGAGAATTATTATGAATTACTGGTTAAAATTAAAGGTAAAATAAGAGATATAGAACAATATGAGTTTGAGGGTGCAAAAATTAGAGCAAGAGCCCAGATGCACGCAGAAGGGGAAAAGCCAACCCGATATTTTTGCGCATTAGAAAAAGCACGGGCAATAGATAAGGTGATGTGCTCATTAAACATGCCGGATGGTTCAACCGTCTTTACCAACAATGAAATGAGTACTATTGTATGCAATTACTATGAGTCATTGTACAAGTCAGAGGGAATTGATGAAGATGCAAAATTGGATTTGTTAGCAAATATAGACAAAAAGGTGTCAGACACAGGCAGTGAATTTTGTGATCAACCCTTAACACTAGAAGATTTAACTAAATCCCTTAAAGGTATGAAACTAGAAAAATCACCGGGGTGTGATGGCCTTCCAGTTGAATTTTACCAAACGTTTTGGCACCTTGTAGGTCCAATAATGGAAGAATTAGGCACTGAAATTTTTGAGAAAGGCCATTTACCACCAACTATGGCCAGGGCATACGTAAGGCTAATATATAAAGGAAATGACAGACGTCTTATTCAGAACTACAGACCAATTTCTCTACTATGTGTAGACTACAAAATAATATCCAGAGCACTAACATTGAAACTAGGTAGTGTTTTAGGAGAAATCATTGGAACAGAGCAGACATGTGCTGTACCCAGGAGGACAATTCTAACCAATACCATGGTAATAAGAGACCTTATACAATTGGTTGAGAAGGATAGCATCCCTTCAGCTGTGATTGCCTTGGACAATGAAAAGGCATTTGACCGTGTGGAATGGGATTTTCTTTTTAATTCTTTGCAATCGTTCGGGTTAGGCTCAAACTTTATTAAATGGGTAAAGATTTTATATACGGATATCAAGAGTAGCTATTTAGTGAACAATCAATTATCCAGAGAAATTGTCTTAGAACGTGGGGTTAGACAGGGGTGTTCCCTATCGCCATTATTATTTGTTATTGTGATGGAATCACTTGGCATAGCATTGAGGCAAAATAATAACTTTCAAGGCATATGTATTCGTGGCATAGAAAGACCACTTAAGCTGTCACAATATGCTGATGACACAACTGTGTTTACCAGTTCAAACAATGATTTTGAAATTTTAAACCACGTACTAGAAAAGTTCCAAAATGCATCTGGTTTGAAAATCAATAAAGGAAAATCCAAAGGATTATTTCTGGGGCCATGGAAAGAGCGGAATGACCAGCCACTTGAAATCAATTGGTCTAATGATACCATTAAGATTTTAGGCATCTATTTTGGCAGGAAACCGAATACAATACAAAATTGGAATGAACGAGTATCTAAGCTTAAGAGAATATTAGCAAATTGGAAGCGTCGTCGTCTTTCAATCTTTGGTAGAGTGTTTGTTGTCAACAACTTGGCATTATCTGGGTTATGGTATACAGCATCGGTTGTACACATGCCAAAACATGTAGAAAAGGAGGTTAATGAGTTGATATTGTCATTCATATGGGAAGAAAAGATTCATTTAGTTTCCCATCGTGTTCTCAATAATGCTAAGTTAGAAGGAGGACTTGATTTAATTGATATTAAAGTGAAATGTGTTTCTTTAAGGTTAAAATTTTTGGATGATCTTATTACATCAGATGAGACGTGGGCATGTGTTTCACGAGCTCTCATGGAGAGATTTGTAGAACCATTTCTGGCGGAGCATGTGTTTACCTCAAAGAAGCCACCTCCGAATAGCCAAATGATACCAGATGTGTTTAAAGATCAAGTTAAGGGGTTAGAAATATTTGACAGATACATGCCTCCACCTACGTGCTGGAAGGAAGTACTAGAACAGCAATTGTGGGGCAATAGTAATATATGTTATAACAATGCAGTACTTTATCTACCGTCCTTTGCAAAATATGGCATTCAACATTTATCGGATATGATACACCCTCAAACACGTAGATGGATTTCAATGCAAGACGTAGCTAGAAAAACACATATGAGGCATATAGATGTCCAGCGGTTGCTAAATAAAATAAAACATGCTGTACCAATTGAATGGTTTCGTCTGCCAAATGTAAATAATAATAGTTTGACTCCACAACCCGCATTAGTTCTTGATGATGAGATGTTAAAATACAAGATGAGATCCAAGGAATGGTACCATATTATGAGACGAAAACAAGTAACACCTCCCATAGCAATTAGGAGATGGGATGACTCAAGCTATAAACCATCCAGTTGGAAAAATGTATGGAAAATCTTACATTCTCCATACATACCAAATATGGCGCGTGATTTATTGTGGCGATTACTACATCGACGGCTATGGGTGGGACACTTGACATACAAGTGCAATATTACGACTTCTGATAGGTGTTACTTATGTCAAACAGACGAGGAAACAATCGAGCATTTATTTGCGGAATGTCCAATATCGTCACAATTTTGGGACTATATCAGCCAAATCTTGGCAAAATTTGGAGCGAAGCCCATTGTTCTAGACACGAATGTAGTCTTATTTAGAGAATTTGGATCAAGCGGTGTAAATATCATAAAGTCTGAAAGGACTATTTTAATAACAATACTAACCATAGTTGTTTGGGCCATTTGGAAACATCGGTGTGCACAGACGAAAAATCCATCTATGGGCAATCACAATAGAGCAATAAAGGCAATATTTCGTTCATTGCTGCTGAATCATATTCCTTGCGAATATTTTAGATTAAAGCAGCATGGTAAAGAAAAAGTATTCAAGGACATATGGTGCGAAACAAACATAGTTTCAATAGAGTTGGGAGCTGTAAAAATAAATGAGCCTGCACTAGCTTAAATCATTTAATTACTACAGCTGATTTATCTGTGTCTTTTAATTAATCTGTGTCATGTAATTCATTTTAGTCTGCACTTTGATATTGTTATGTTTAATAATTCATGTTAAGAAATAAACAGACTGGGGTAATTTAATAATCAATCGATAAAGTAATTTGCCATTGAATTATAAAATTGTCCCAGGTAATTTTAGGAATTTGCACAGAGTTTTATAGGGTTATTTGTTCCCGGGTAATTTACAAAACCTTACAACAAAGTAAATCAAAAAATGGAAACAAGAGCGCCATCTATTTCCATCTATTTTTCTGTAATTTTCCTGCTGACTATATATGTTATGCTACCCGAATGCTACTACGCCCGCTGATCTTTAAGACTCAGCCCACTGGCGTCAATGATTGACTTATTTGTCATTGATTGACGAGTCACTTTTCATTTGTTGAATAGTTGCACTCGCCATACGGGTCTACTACCACACATGGATTGAATGGTAATTTACAAAACCTTATAATAAAGTAAATTGAAAATGTAAACAAGAGGGCCATCAATTTTTCTGGAATTTTTCTGCCGACTATATGTATTATACTACCCAAATGCTACTACGCCCGCTGATCTTTAGAGAATCAGCCCACTGGCGTTAATGTTTGACTTATTTGTCATAGATTGACGAGGCACTTTTCATTTGTTGGATAGTTGCACTCGCCATACGGGTCTACTACTACACCTGGGTTGAATAGTAATGCCTTTGTTAAGTTTTGTTTTGCTATCGGAGCTTTATCAGCATATTGTTTTGTATCTATACTTTTTAAGCCATATGTATTTATAGATTGTATTAATGCTCATTATTTATCATTGTTTTGGTGTAATATTAATCAAGATTACTAGTTCACCAGGTTTTTTTCTGGGGGTTTGCAAGCCTTTTTAAAGGAGTTCCTCCGTGAAGTTTGTCCGACTGCGTCAGCGTCGGTTTTTCAAAAAAAAAAAAAAAAAAAAAAGTAGTAGTAGTAGAAGTAGTAGTAGAAGTAGTAGTAGTAGTAGTAGTAGTAGTAGTAGTAGTAGTAGTAGTGGTAGTAGTATTAGTAGTAGTAGTAGTAGTAGCAGTAGCAGTAGCAGTAGCAGTAGTAGTAGTAGTAGAAGTAGTAGTAGAAGTAGTAGTAGTAGTAGTAATAGTAGTAGTAGTGGCAATAGTAGTAGTAGTAGTAGTAGTAGTAGTAGTAGTAGTAGAAGTAGTAGTAGTAGTAGTAGTAGTAGTAGTAGTAGTAGTAGTAGTAGTAGTAGTAGTAGAAGTAGTAGTAGTAGTAGTAGTAGTAGTAGTAGTAGTAGTAGTAGTAGTAGGAGTAGTAGATTCTATGGAATTTTTATGGAAGCGTTATGAAATAATGAGCAAATTAGAAATATTAATAGGCATATGAATTTCTTTTTATATTCGTATCAGCCTCCTGTTTTAGGAGCATGAACTGCTGTATTATTATTTCCATATATTGTGTTATCTCCTCGTCTGGAAAAGGGGATTCTCAAACTTGGTTTAAACAAAATTTATTTAGCTCAAGTGGGAGCACAATAAGACATACGTCTTATGACCGTGTCTCCCACATAATACAATTGTTGTACATGGAGTATAATAACACGTGGCGGATGCGCAATATAGCATTAACATTATTAAATAATAATATATGAATAATAAACTTGAAGAGAGTGAGTGAGTGAGTGAGTGAGTGAGTGAGTGAGTGAGTGAGTGAGTGAGTGAGTGAGTGAGTGAGTGAGTGAGTGAGTGAGTGAGTGAGTGAGTGAGTGAGTGAGTGAGCGAGAGAGAGAGAGAGAGAGAGAGAGAGAGAGAGAGAGAGAGAGGGTAAGAAGAGTGTGTGTGGAAGGAACTCAGTGTGCTGTGTACTCACATGCTTGCACAGTTTCAGTACAATACAGAGCATGAAATAAATTTGCATATCTCCAGAACAGAAACGCTAAGAAAGTTGTGTTGAATATTTTATCGCAATTAGGTGGGACGACATTACTGCCGTAGGCAGCAACATCCTCCAATCCAATTGCCTCCAAGACATTAGAAAGTACTTTTTATCTTGCCCTGGGGACATGTCAAGTCTTTCACGAGCCGCGCTGTACTGAATATATCCACATATGTACATTGTTGGCTCAATCGTTTATATTTGTTTTATTTAAATAGTCAGTTCTATAAATACGTGTTCTAATATACTTTGTTTAGTAGTTGGATAAGTAAGCGGGATCTTGTTAAAAACGGCCAGTATCGACAATATATTGGCAAATAATTTTTGATGTCTTGAGATTACTTTTTATATTTACATTAGTGTCACCATACAAGATGTGTCTTAAGGTGAGTGTATGGGGAATATCATTAGTTACAAGTGCGTTATGAAAAGCACGTCTTTGTTCCCTATAAAGGGGATAGTAGAAGACATAATGTTCAACGGTTTCATCAGGATAGCCACAAGAACAACTTGTCGAGTCCGTCAGATGATTGTCAAACAGATGCCTATTTAGACTACTGCAACCATTACGAAGCCTGCTTAAATTAATATTAGCCGCTCTACACCCAACATAGTACCAGGGTGGGGGTTGTCTTATGCTATGCATTATTTGAAGATTTCTTTTAAATTCTTGTACGGTAGTAGACGTTGAGACAGGCGCAGGGAGGGTGTTCCAGGCACGGATTGTTGCTGGGAAAAAAGATCCATTGTAGATCTCAGTACGGCATCGGTAGGGCGTAATTCTCAAACTTGACAGATGATCGTGTTTTATCCTCGATCAAATGAGGTGACTTCACATCTCTGAATGGCATTCGCGAGTTATCCTTGATCTTTATTTACTGTTTTAATTTTAAACTTGATTGCCGAGAATGGGCACAAAAGTTGGTGCCTCACAAAGGAAGAAATGAATATTTACCCTGACTTCAGGGGTGGGCCCACAGTGGCTGGAATTACAGATACAGAACAGAATAGCAAAATACGAGCATTCCATTTCTCATATTTGATAATCATTAAATATAATACTTATATCTTTCCATTGTAGTATTGAATTACCAAAAGTTACAGCGCAAGGGGGATAACTTGGTGTATAATAAGATGACGTGTATAAATGACAGTGCGCTAAGGTCGCGGTCAGTGATGCAGAGTGCCTAAAGCGATGTCCATGTATGATAAGTTACCTCCCTTATAACGAGCGTAACTGGGCTGGGACTGTAACAATGTTCTTTTAAAGCTTATTTTATTGTACTAATAATACAACAGGATTGGGCACATGTTCTAGCAACTTATCTAGGCCCTCTCCCTAAATAATCAATAAGACAGCAAAATTCTTAACTAAAACGTATATACAATAAAGAGAGAGTGAGTGAGCGATGATGAGAGAGAGAGAGAGAGAAAGAGAGATGGAGAGAGAGGGAGGGGTGGGGTGAGAGAGAGATTCATGGAGAGGGAGAGAGGGTGAGAGAGTGGTGGAGAGAGTGTGAGAGAAAGAGAAATTGAGAAATATTGAGAATGGAGAGATGGGGGGGGAGAATGAGCTAGAGAGAGAGAGAGTGAGAGAGAGAGAAAAGGTTAGAGAGCGGTGGAGAGAGAGAGAGAGAGAACGAGAGCGAGCGAGAGAGAGAGAGCGTGAGAGAGAGAGAGAGAGAGAGAGAGAGAGAGAGAGAGAGAGAGAGCGAGTGAGAGAGAACGAGAGCGAGTGAGAGAAAATGAGAGGGAGAGTGAGTGAGTGAGGGAGAGAGAGTGAGAGAGAGTGGTGGAAACAGGGTGAGAGAGAGAAATTGAGAGAGGGAGAGAGTGGCGAGGTAGAGCGAGAGAGAGAGCGAGAGAGAGAGAGAGAGAGAGAGAGAGAGAGAGGGAGGGAGGGGAGAGAGAGCGCGAGCGAGGGAGGGAGGGAGAGAGAGAGCGAGAGAGAGAGAGAGGCGGGAAAGAGAGAAGGGTGGTTTGGCAAGTTATATTACGGTATACTAATTAGACTAACATTATTGATCAATAACACAAATATAATAATGTCAATATTGACAATAGTAAATAGGATATTGGTATTCTCAACAATAACAAGAACATGATACAAACAATGATGACAATAATATAGCAATATATACCGGGGCAATATGCCTCGGTATTGGCATAGTATCGATCCAATAAACGGGTACGGTTGGACGGTTGCGGTTGAGCTGAAGATAGTTGAATTACAATGGATGATTCCAGTTTATCTATTAATCATATGACGTCATAATCAAGTATGTGCTCTGTGGGATGCCGTCATAATCAATGACGTCATGAAAAACGTAGATAAATTCGTCGCGAACGTAGAATTGGTGACGGACTAAGAATTGCTGTACGAATTATGTCTTTATTATTTAATAATCAGTAGGCAGAGCATCCAGTCAAATTAGTTTCAAAATACTCAACAGCTTACCTGTAATAGTTTTCTGGAAAGTGATAGTCAGTGAATTCCGGGATCGATCGACCCCACACGAGTGAGGTGTGGGTGGAGCTCAGCTAGAGATGGGCAGGGCATAGCTAAAACTGGAAAGGTTAATTCAACTAAAACAAATCCGGATATTTGTCAGGATATCCGGCAAATTCACAGGCCTGTTAAAATCCGGATTTTTCGGATAAATCCGGAGAAATGGTTGTCCTCTTCATTAAATTGTTAATGCGCCAATGACTTCTGATTCAGAGTGTTACTGCTGACCAATGGTCACTCTCGTTCCGGACAGATGTATACGGTTTTCTAGCTGTAATTCGGGGTTGCTCGCCAGGATTCGCAGGTCTGCTTACGCACCTCTCAAAGTCAGTACCGGAATTCTACGAATTGCATGTCTTTTGATAAATATAGGTTATTTTGTTTAAAATTTTGAAACTAATTTGACTGAGACAGGTTGCTGCTATGGGCATCAACATTCCCCCAGTCAAATACCTTCAGAATCCTTTATTTGTGGGGTGCTATCTGTCACTCATCTATCCGGCGGTATAAGCAAATTACGTTAGGCTTAGGTGATATCTGAGGGGTATTCTCGCTATTTTCTCGTATATACGCCATTTTGATTGCTACCTCCGGCAACATGTGACGTATTTTGATTATTATGGCAGATTCTCGAATTCACTTTTTTAATTCATTCTTTTAGTTGATGTATTTCTTGATCGTATTGATGCAGGTACTGCTGTTGCGAATTTAGTCGCTTACTTGTGTTGTCCTTATTAGCGGTGCCGCTGTAGCCGGTTCTAAGGTCGCCATATTTTTTAACGTAGGCCCTATATTACCCAAACGTGGTTGCAAAATTACTGTTAATCGGGGAACCCCATTTTAGCTATGCCCCACCCATCTCGAGCTAAGCTCCACCCACAATTTCCCGTGTTGGGATCAATCGGTCACTACTCTCTCTGAATCTCAATTTCCAGGACAGTAAGCTGATTATTTTGAAACTAATTTGACTGGTTGCTGTTAGGTTCAAGAGATTCAACAGCATGTTTATTAAATAGTAAAGACATGCAATTCCTACAACAACGCTTAGTCCTTCAATAATTATGCGTTCGTGACGAACTTACCTACGCCATTCATGACGTAATTGATTGTGACGTCAGCCTACATGTGACGTAATTGATTATGACGGCATATGATTGACTGAGAAACTGGAATTTTCCATTAGATCGATATGTTTATAATTGGAGAAAGATTATTGAAAATGTGTAGGATCTCAATATTATTCTGGCGACAAGTCTGTGCGTTATGAATTGAAAGAATTCACAAAATCTTCAATTCGACACTGTTACTTTGGGCGATTTCGTCGGAGAAACGTTCTCAGTGGACTTGGACTTGATTTTAAACTGCTCCAAATCGTTGAAAAGTGTTGCTTACATGGCCAAATATTAAATTACCGGTAATCTAATAATCCTATAAACCATATCGCGTTTAAATGCACGTGTCATTGGACGTCTATTGCTGACGTTTGAACACAATAACCTACTCCGAGTGTAATATTAAACTCTGTATTTTCGTGGTTATGTCTCTCTTTGACATCACATCCCTCTTGTTGAACACCTGTCGGACACGGATAAAAACATCTTCTATAATAACTTAATGAACGGTGTAAAGCGAGAATGATACCTGGATAGAGTTTACTCGAACTGTGGGCTCTGTTTACAGAAAGACGGTGTCATGAAAACACACGTTGTCTATGAGTTGTGTTACATCGCGTGCCACGACGGTATAAAATGGCTGCCGACGTTGTTCAATTATTGTAATATTATCAATAGGACCACCGTGTTGTTATTGCGATAAGGGTCAGATATCCGCAATCGTCATCTGCTAATAACGGACCTACAATCTTAAATAATGACTTTTCTCAAGATTTTGTGAAATAGTTATACGGTTATAGGATTATGCACCGTTAGGTTTTGTTTGTTCAGATGCAGGGTATCATCTCTCAATCTCTCTTCTCCCTTCTCAGTCTAACCATACCTCTTTATCCCTCCCTCCTCCCGTCTCGTTGTCTATATAATCTATCTATCTCGCTTTTCCCCTTTCTTCCCCCACCCTCTGTTACTCCCTCAATCACCCCTCTCTCCATCCCTCTAGCCCTCACATGCACGGACGCACCAATCTTTATCATTCGCTCTCTCTCTCTCTCTCCCTCCCTCCTTCCCTCCCTCCCTCCACTTCCCTCCCTCCCTCCCTCCCCCTCCCTCCCTCCCACACTCTCTCCCTCTCGCCCCCACCCCCCTCTCTCTCTCTCCCCATGAATTCGACAGGAAAACGAACCTGTAAGTTTGCCTAGAGGGGTATCGGACAAAATATTCAGATCACGCCATATAACATAAGTCATATACGTGTCCTTTACCCAATATCCATTTGGATGTCTGTGCGACCTGTCAATGCACGCTTAAAAGGCAGTATGAGTTACAAACAGCCCATGCGTAGAGATTAATGAGCTAATGACTCCATTTTCCAACACGTTATGAACAGATACACAAGATGAGTGGATAGGAACCGATACACAAGCCGAGTCGATAGGAACCAATACACAAGCCGAGTCGATAGGAACCGATACACATGCATCGTCCTATCGCACGGTCTCGCCCTCCCACTCAGCTGCCCTGCTCCGGTATCAAGTACCGTTCTTGCGGGATATGATATCCAAGCTAAGTTAGCAAAACGTCCTAAATGAGACCAGTCAACTTCTGCCCAGTGAAATTGCATAGTTGTTATCATCCTACTAATATACTTTCAATCCTGTCTCGCTAGCGGTCCATCGATTTCGGCACGAAGACACGCCTCTATTTTATGGATTGATAGTTAGATTGAAGTAGGCGGAAATCTTCTTGGCGGCGTGAAAACCGGCAGTCACATAGCAAGAGATCAAAGGTCTGCACGTACGGCCACAGACAGCGGGGCGATGTGAGTGGGCGTTTGTTAGTACGATGATATGCAAATCGAGTGGATTAGAATCGATGCACAAGCCAAGTCAATAGGAACTGATACACAAGCCGAGTCAATAGGAACTGATACACAAGCCGATTCGATAAGAACTGATATACAATGCGAGTCGATAGGAACCGATACACAAGGCGAGTCGATAGGAGAATTACCTTAAGACCAGTCTGAAGTATCTATTCTAGGTAATTAGGTGTCCATGGAGCAACAACACCCAGTCAAATTAGGTTCAAAATATTGAACAGCTTACCTGTGAGATTCAGCGAGTGGGGAAAGTGTGGCATATTTGGCTCACAGTTCAACTGACATTGCCGACAAATTGTTGCTTAATAGGAAACGTCGCTTTCCATTCCTTCCCGAAGCTGTGCATTCGAGGCTATATACAATCTCAAAAGTTAATCGACACCTTTACGATGCTACGTATGTCTCGAGAAGGGTATATGACTGTGACAGCCTCGCAGTTTCAAAATCTCTCAACATACTCTATGTCCCTCATCTCAAACACATGCGAACCATCACGAATCACTGTTGACCACACAGCCTAATCTCAAAGTCAGTCCTGTACGAACTGTGCAACCGTGACTATCTGTGAGAGTAGTGCAACAACTGTGGTCAATGGTTGCACATATTCCTCGTTCTTCGTTGAGTCAGGCGACAGACCCGCCCCAAGAGCATTAGAATGGACCTTTCCGACCTTTCCATTTTTAGCTATTCCCTGCTAAGCTCTACCCACACCTCGCTTGTGTTGGGATCGATCGATCTTTGAACTCTCGGACTATCAATTTCCAGAAAACTATACAAGTAGGTTTTTGAATATTTTGGCACTAATTTGACTATGCGCTGTTGCTGCCTATGGCAGCAACAAGGTCCAGTCAAATTAGTTTCAAAATATTCAACAGCATGTTTATTAAATATTAGAGACATACAATTCGTACAGCGGGTCGAAACTTTAAATTGATGAATAAACTGGAATGATCCATTGTACTATGCGCGATCTCATACCATCGGTGGCCATGCGTACATGTTCATTGATCTCGTATGCAAGAAATAAGTTAAAACATTTGGCCGCTACAGCCCCAAAGGTTTCAATTTCAAGGCGACCATACTGCTAAGCTGTTGAATATGTTGTAGCAGACTCCCAGTCAAGTTGCTTTCACATATTCAAAATAATATTTCTTACAATGTACACGAGTTATCCTATTTGGTCTTTCGGGCTCAAAGGGTTAAAATATCCAAAACAGATATTACAGAATGAGTGTGTCAATATTGGCCTATCTATTAGCTTATAATAATAATATATAGCATTTACATGTATGTCTAAACCCCCTTGTGTCAACTTGCCGTTAGAATGGTAACGGCGCCTCTGTATTTACATGGCATGAAAAGACTATTTTTGAAAATTTACCGAGCCAGTCATTCCAATGGTAAATTTTCAAAAATAGTCTTCTCTTGACCTGCAAATGGACATTGACTAAGAAAAAAATTTAGATTACCTAGACGATTAACCCTATAATCGCCAAGCTGGTCAAAAGTTCACCTCTTTAAAAAATATCTTCCAAATTCCAGTGGTAAATTTACAAAAAAAAAGCAGTTCTCTTGGCCAGAAAATGGTCATTCACTGAGCAAATATTTGAATTTTCCTTTTAAAATCTTGACAAATGAAAGGATTAATTGATAAAAGTATCATTTTGAGCGCTTTGAGGCGCTGTTGACACAAGTTAAGTGGCGCATATGACTACATTTAGAAAATGCCCTAGTATAGACCGCTGTACAACATTTTAATAAAATATCATTTAAAATAACATTTGACACGACGATCCATATTCCTTACAAAATATTATATGATTATTTAGATTTTGAATGCATTCAACGGCATTCTTACAAAGAAAACAGTTAAAAAACTTTGATTAACACATCGTGACGAAACCGGCCGAAACCAGCCTTTGCAGTGGTGGTCTTGTGAAATTGGCAATATAAGACTTTTTTTAATTGACCACAGGAATGACTGCGTGTAACCGAGCCAGCCATTCATGTCGTAAATCTTGAAACAATTATCTTCTCTTGATCTTCAAATCATTCAGTACGGAATTATTTGATATGCTTGGCTAAATTTGGTCATTAAAGGGTTAAAAGATTAATATTATTACCCCATAAGCGTTTGTGATAAAAGGCTGAATCTTACCGATTTCCATATCAAGGGGAGTAACTACGAATCGACAAGTCCAATTAGTGTAATTGGATTATGAGGAGTTATCTCCCATTTTCGAGGTTTGAAGGTGACGCGCTGCCGGACTAAAGCAGGGTTGGGCGTGTAATAAATAACGTCTCACCGGGATTACACATAAGTTAACTACACAAATTGTCCCTACAGGTATGTGATATTGAAACTCATTTACAAAATTACGTGCTTTATGTGTCTTCATTTTGAACTGTCATTCAGTATTATTATACGTGTGTCGTTGAATGCGGCTTAAAAATTATGGCCTCATCATAAACTACTGATGAACAGTAATTATTGTTGTGACAGTCGTTATTCTTGTCTTTTGTTCAGGTTTTGATATAAAAAATTGAAGTGTAATTACTTCTTTTCCGTGGAGTCTTGTTTTTATACAAACCAATGTGAAGTGAACCTTCCTTGTGACAGCGACATGCCCCGTGGCGTCACATCAAAGCAAACACACGATAAACTGCTTTCAACTCCAAAATACTAGCTCCACCATTGACACTATGTGATGTAGTTGTTGCTAAAATGTTGTTGGCTAGCTCATCGCCACCCCTCCCCCACCTCACACTTCCGCTCTCTCTCTCTCTCTCTCTCTCTCCCTCCATCCCTATCGCTCACCCTCCCTCCCTGCCTCTTGCCTCCTCCCTCCCTCCCTCTATCGCTCTCTCCCTCCCTGCCTGCCTGCCTGCCTGCCTGCCCGCCCGCCTGCCTGCCTGCCTGCCTGCCTGCCTGCCTGCCTCCCTCCCTCCCTCTCTCTCTGTCTCCCCTCCCCTCTCCACCTCCGTCTCTCCCTTCATTCACCGCTCTCCCTCCCTCTGTCTCCCCCTCTCCACCTCTCTCTCTCCCTTCATTCACCGCTCTCCATCCCTCTGTCTAACCCCCCCCCCCCTCTCCACCTCTCTATCTCCCTTCATCCACCGCTCTCCCGCCCTCTCTATGCGTATGTAGGGTATACGCAATCCCGTCAAGGGCAATGGACCTTTCCACTCTATTCATCCATCATATGACGTCATAATCCACTACGTAACACGTAGGATGACGTTGTAATAAATAATATCATGAATAACGTGGATAAGTACGTCACGAACGCATAATTGAATACGGACTAAGCGTTGGTGTACCTGTATAGTTTTCTGGAAATTGAGTCAGGGAGCTCAAGGATCGATCGATCCCAGCACGGGAGAAGTGTGGGTGGCGCTTAGATAGAGATGGGCGGAGCGTAGCTAAAACTGGCTTCCCGCATTAGTGCGCATAGACTGTTATTATGAGCATGGCCTATATACACTCATTAAATTCGCCCGAGATGTTGAAAACATCGGATGAATCCACTTTCAAACCCTCTTGTGTCAACTTAACCCTTTAATAGCCAAGTTGGTAAAAAAAACGACCTCTGCAGTGATCTTGAGAAATGTCAATTTTCAGGCTAAGAGAAGAACATTTTTTTAATGTAACACTGGAATGACAGGCTCGGTAACCAAGCCAGTCATTCCAGTGTTGCATTTTCAAATATATCCTTCATGGTCTGCAATTGGACACGTTATAAATTTACAAAAATACTCATTTTTGCTGCGAAAATCAAAATGTCCTTGAAAGGTATTGGCAATGGATCTTTCCATTTTAGCTATGCCCCGCCCATCACTAGCTAAGCTCCACCCACACCTCGCCGTGTTGGGGTTGATCGATCCCCGAATGCCCTAACTATCAGTTTACTGAAAACTATACAGGGAAACTGTTGAATATTTTGTAACTAATTGGACTTGGTGCTGTTGCTGCCCATGGCAGCAACAGCGCCCAGTCAAATTAGTTTCAAAATATTCAACACAATATTTATTAAATAGTAAAGACATACAGTTTGTACAACAACGCACAGACGGTCTTCCAATATGCGGTCGTGACGTACCTGTCGACGTCATTCATTATGATATCATTCTACACATCACGTACGTAGTTGATTATGACATCATATGGTGGGTGGGTACTTTGGAAAGGTGAATTATATTGTTAATTGAAATAAATACTATTTTGAGCGCTTTAATACACTGATGACACACGCGCGGTTAACTAAGGCCATCTTTGCCTAAGCCCCGCCCATGCTTTGCGCTCGTGTGGCCGATTTATCTACTTTCAATCCTGAAATCCTAGAATCCCCATTTCATCGTAACTATACAGCTAACATATTGAATATTTTGAAACTAATATGACTGGCTGCTGTTGCTGCACAGTTAAATTAGTTTCAATATATTCAACAGCATGTTTATTAAATTGTAACGACATACACTTCGCACAACTGGCGAACTATTCAACGTTCATGATGGCTTTAGTTACGTCAGTCATTAAGCAATCTGATTGTGATGGCAGCCTACACGTGACGTAATTGATTATGGCGTCAGATACTCGAGTGGCAGATTGGATTCATTCATTCCCACGTCTACCGCCGACACGTATGACTAAACACGTCTAAGCCTACATAATAAACATGCACGCATACTTACGCAAACAATTTTAATTGTCTGTCGTGCGCTTGGGTAACTAAAAAATATCTTAGTAATCTTTCCACTATTTTTTAATATTTTCGATCGTAATTTATGATGTGATAATTCACCGATGTCTGTTCGTGCAGACTGAGGCTATTAGCTGGATACATATCATTTGATAAATAAATTCACAGCAGAAAATTAAATTGTTAAAATTGTATACATTTAGAGGCTTAAATCTGTGTGCCAGATGTAAAGAAACGAAATCAATCTTAACATAATTATGAAGATTTCATTTTACATAAATTAAAATAATTTTTTTAAGTTTTGAAATTGAAATAGAGACACGAGTCCGTAAATCAAATTAACAACTAACAGGTTTTTTTAAATTAATTTTTACGCACCGGGGTAATGGAATCGTCATCCAATTAGTCCTGAGTGCACTTTCATCATTTTGTTCAGATGCTCACATGCATGATCCGCACCAATTGAAGTGAATCGAATGTCATTCTCAGTCACTGCAATGTTTTCAGTTTCAAATTCTTGCCATGTGTCTGGATGATTCTGCTTGAGTGCATACATATCTGCTATGTATCTTGGCCAAAGACGTTTGTATTTGATTCTATCAAAAGCAAAGAATAACTTGCTCAGTGCTTCTCCAGCTTCAAGATGAAGGGTCAGATCAGTATTTCGGGATGCTCCGACAAAGAAAAGGATTGTTTCCACACGGTGCAGACAGTTCATTAATGACTTGAACATCGCATGTTGGGACCTCTTTGTCAACCATGTCTGAAAGAGATTCAGCATATCAGTATTAGACAGCACTTGGAGAAGATTACTATGAGCCGGCATCACTGATTCTGGCCGGCTGGCTTGGTTTGATTTACTGCATGCCTCTTCTATGTCATCTGTAGCTGATATGCATGCATCCCTTAGATTTGGATACTCTTTGAAGAATTCGTCAAAGACCAGTTCATACAATGCGATGTAAGAGTAGATATGAGCATGAAGAGAACGTGAGTAGTGCTTGCATTTCAGGATTTGTGTCGTTGTCGTAGAGCTAAAGACATCAGCCTCGATCCATGCATCGTCTATTCCGGAATTCTCAATAGAAGTACCGAGAGCTCTCAATGCAACCATGACGACATGGAGTTCACCAAGTCTTGGGATAACACCACTCTTTAAATTGGCGTTGACATCTACAAGCTGCACTGCTTTCTCATACAGGGCCATATCAAATGTAATGACTGTTAGATTGGCTTTACCAACAGCCATCTCCTTCAAAGTTTGTGCTTGTTTAATTACAGTCATTAGCGTTGACCATTCATGAGCCAGCTCTGGGAGAAGAGGCAATGCACCAACATTGGTTAGAGATCTACTTGATGACAGGAGTGAATTATACCCAGCCGACCCAGGAACCAAACACATCTCTTTCCTTTCATCCATCCTCGCAACAACAGATGCTATGACCCAACCCATATGGGTCAGCTGATAAGAGTCTGCAACACCGGTTTTACTCAACACAAAATTACTTTGCATTCCAGGTTGAGCCTTTGGTTTGACGCATGTCCCTATCTTTAGAAATGGTGGTACATACAGATTATTGAATTGTCTCATGTTTTCGACAACCGAGTTAGCTATTGCTGTTTCTAGAAGCATGGTACGGTGGTAGGATATGCAACAGTTCTGTGCATGAAGAAGATTCACAATCTTCTTATTCTTGGTGTCGTGATGCACAGATAATGCCAATCCTAGAACCTGAGAATTTTCTCTTCTTTGCTGGGATCTGAATTTTTCAGAAGAGGCGGCTTTAGGTTTATGCATCACTTGCCTATCCGATTTAAGTCCAAACATGAGGGTTTGACAAGATGTAAGCACTGCTCTATCAACGAGGCACTCTCTGGTTTTGCTATCCAAACTATCTACAGATCCAACCATTATCCATCGTATCAGTGTGTATAGTTCACATGGGATGTCATCCATATTCCTGGAAACAAGGACTGAACCAGGTTCACCATCATTCTTAGTGAATGTTGTGATGCTTTTTCGAACAATCTGTGCTGCCCTATAGATCGCCTTCATGCCTTCTATACCATCATCTTCACACATCCCAGAATGAACCATTTCTTCCTCACATGCTTCTAGCGAGTACAGAACGGCACACTTGCGCCTGTCCTTTTGAAGGACAGATCTTACATGATTTAGCTCAGAAAGGATTTTCTCTTTCAGCCACTGCCTACTAAATGTAGGTGAATGATTGTCCAAGGATTTACGGTCAAACATGTTTATGTATGTTATTTCTATGTCAGCCATAGACAGATAAGCCCCATTTCGGGTGTGTGTATCAACAATATGGATAATTTCAATCAGACATGCCATTTGCCGGGAGAGATCATTCTCAGCATTTCTTTTAGTATCTGAATCTCGTAAAATGTGGAAAACATGCTTCCTCCAGCATGGCTTGTGATACCGGACATCAATTGCATGCGCATCACACGGGGAAAGCGAGGTATTTAATCTAGTAAGTAATGCTGTATCTTGTGCTATTTCCAATGCATCTCTTAGGGCTTTACCAGCATTATCAGTTCGTAATTTGAACAACTGCTGATTATGATCGTCTGCCTGGCAGAAGAAACACAGTTCCTTACACAGTGGAATTGTCGAGGAACGTGTAAATACTGAAGTTGATGTCGATGCCTCATCAATAGCACTTTTCCTCTTTATCCCACGTTTCTTAGTAATGTAAGACCCACTAGATAGTGCGTCCTCTATGCGATTTCGTGCACGTCGTATTTCTTCTTTGTTAGTGGCAGTAGAGTAACAACTGCGATGCCAACCCGCTTTATGTGAAGATAGGTCACCATATGTGCAGTCTAAGTCTTTTCTGAATTTCAATGAATGAACCATCTTTCAATGTTGCTCCCTCTTCGACTGCTTGCAACAAATAGGTAAATGAGTCTATTCTTGGATGCTGCAACATTGGTCCTTTAACAGTAGCATCTGTCTGGCATAAAATGCATAGCTTCCAGTTTGTTAACTCCTGTGTTGCATCAAGCTGTACATCGCTCATAATTTACTCAAATTTGATGACAAAATATATTTGATCAATGCTTATTGCAAGATTACAAACGATAATCCTGAAGATTATTGCTGTCTGATTATGCGTATTGCAAATCTATGAGCAGGCGACCATTTGAACAACTTTTCTGCAAAAATTTGCTTTCAGTTTACTTTTACTGGTGAATTTGCAAATTACCCTGGGCCATCCATTATTGTAAAATTGTGACACGCCGCTCACCATATACATACTCTGTCATAATATGTTTATTAATAAACATGATGACAATGTGATTACGTAGATAACAGGCCATTGGGCTTTATCGTCATTCTCTATAGGATTACTGTTACCGTTAAATATTGTAACAAATATTGATTTAGAAAAAAGGTGCGACATTTGCAGATGTTGTGTGAGAATTGCTTATTATTTTTGGAATTATCAACCAAAACATTATTTCTGGCACTTGAAGTTTATTATAAATGTTACCAATGCATTCGTTGACCCAGAAAACCCAGATATAGACATCAAAATTGTGAATTTAGGGTACATGGTTGCAGATATATTGGATTTCGAAGGATTTAGATGGCGGCCATTTTGAAAATTCAAGATGGCCGCCATGAAGACATTTATGCAAATGCAAACATTGTTTTTTGAAATTGGCATATAAAATGCTTTCCAAAAATATATAGTGTTACAAATCCCCAAAGGTTCTGAACGAAAATACATAGTGAACCCTACTATATGTGGCCTGGGTGTAAATAAAAAATCTGAATCTGAAATCTGGAAGAAGAATTCTCGGAACTCGATGGATACGCAGACTTCCGTGACGACCGGATACCCGGTCCCCGGTCAGACCACGGAGTGGGGTGGGGGTGGGGTGGGTGTGGGTGGGGTGTGTGTGGATGGTGAGGTCCGGCGGCCGCCTGGACACAGTAAGTGCGTTTGACCTCCCTGAATGTCATAGACATATTATACACTAGATAAGGTCTAGAGTGACAGTGATTCTCTACATTTTATTAAAAACATACGCGGATTACGTTTTTCTAGTAAATTAAAAGATTTCTTTATGTAATATAATTTGTAAGTAACGATGTCATAAACTGTATGGAAAATAATTAAAGTCAATAGTTTTAATAATACACGTAAATTATTCAAATAAAGTAACTTGATTGCTCTATATATGGTAGGACATTTCATAATAATAATAATAATAATAATAATAATAATAATAATAATAATAATAATAATATGCTAATTTTGATATGACACAAATGGATTTTCTGTAAATTTATGTGGATTTTATGCAATCGTTTCATTTGCATTTGTATTACAAGACTCATTACGTCCCCACACCACCACCACGCACCCACCCCACCACCCACCCATCACCACCAACCACCACCCCCCCCCCCCCACCCAACACCCCCCCCAACCCCAACCCACCTCACACAACACTTTCTGTCACGGCGGTGGTAATGATCTACCATCTTTCTGAATAAGCGCTATGCGTATCATAAACTACCACACGAGTTATATAAATCTTTTAGATATAAGAAATCATTAAAATTTATTAAACAGAAATATGTTGGCGAGACCGTATACCTCTCAGCAAAACAATCTGCCGTTAAAACATGTGACAGGACAATTCCGGGATGATAAAGTGTGCTTTATTTGAAAGATGTTTATGTCTCATGTTTAATGAAATTGCGCCAGAATAATAACCAGATAGAAATAGTCTAACCAACTATCGCTAGATAAAGTCGGTAAAATTGACCATTTTTCGCACATCGGGGCGCTGACATTTTATCGCGTCTAGCGACGTCAGCCACGCACCACCGCTATAGCTTTGACTGTAGGAGCGAGGCCAATAGATGCTGGTATATATTTTAAGGAAGTGTACATAAATGATACGAGCAAACGAACCGCTGACGCGATTCCAATGATTCTAGGATCTCTAAATAGGGGCCGACCTCGGGATTAATATGATATAATGGATGTTAATATCGGACAAGGGGTTCAAAAGACTGGAATATAAAAAAAAGATTTCATCTAAGATACTATCTGAGAATATATTATCCTATTTTTGGTAAAATTTAGCATGAGAGATTTTTGTCTCGCAGACTCTATCTTTGCGTATTGTCATCAAATTGGAGTGTGCCTAAAGCCGAAAGAAATGGCTATTTTCCTGACCAATTATAAATTTGCTCACGTGAATATTGCCATAGATATCACCGAATGAATTAACATTTTGACATAAAATCTGGGAATTTTCATCGCCGATCAATATCATCCGGCAAGCTGTAGTAATTTCAATAATTAATATAATTTGATGCAATTATTCCCGTTACGTGATTTGATTTGATTTAAACATATTTTATTGTAACAATTGCACAATGGGATCGGGCACAAGTTCTTACAACTTAGATTTGCCCTCTCCCTACAGAATTATTATAAGCAGCCAATGATTGAGAACACTAAACCGAGGTGAGAGAGAAACAATAAATTAAGAGGTGAGAGAGAGAGAGAGAGAGAGAGAGAGAGAGAGAGAGAGAGAGATACGTCACGTGATAACATGGTAACGGCTCGGCACAGTAAATTTTGTCATTGTAGCTGTAATACTCATTCTGATATGGGATGATGGATAGAACGCATCCTGAAACTTTTGCTTGAAATTTTGCTGGCTTAGCATTTCCCGCAGAGTGTATCTTTTGAACCACTAGGCCGATTCTAACATCCCAGGCATTGGAAAAATCTTGGAATTTGCAGCTACAGGTAGGTATCAGAATTATTACAATCGGTTCTGTGGTTCCGGCAATATCATCATATCATATGTTTTCTTGGAATATATATTTATACCGCCTGCGACACACGCTATAACGGAATCTTGAGTCGACTGAGTAATTTGACAATACGCACGTGTCAAGTGTGCCGGTTCATTTAACCCTTATCCCATGGTGTAAAATGCGTAATAGCCTACTTACGGAGATAGCGCCGGGATACATTTTGAAAAAAAAAATTTGCTGAAACGTGTTGCTGTCGTGCTCAGCCGTCTAGGGTTAACGATTCCCCACCGACAAGAAGTACTTGAAAAACTTACTAGTTTAGCTGGGCAATGTCCTATCGATTACAAATTAGCACATGTTAGGCCTCCATGCATATACATATTTACTGTGCAGCCTTCGTTCTCGGAAAAGATAGCATTGGTGCGGGGATGATGTCAGGATCTTGTGAAATCTCGTTCTCGTTGCAAGAAAATGGCGCCGTCCGGGAGATAAAATAATCCCATGTTTACGATAGTATAATTACTCGTATTATTTGCCTATTTTTTTTATTTAGAATTCAATATGTTAGTCATATAATAGTCTTTCAAACAAAGAACACTTACCAATCCCGGAATTGTCCTTTAAGTAGAGGGGTTCAGTTCTCGCTATGCCCAGCACATTTCTCGTTAAGTTTCGCCCACTCTTTAAGCGTATTGGAGTCCATTTATATACTTTGAAACTTGAATTCTCAGAATGCCAAATTCAATATAATTATACTTGTAATCTGTTGAAGATTTTGAAACTAATTTGGCTGGGGCTCCCTGTTAAATTAGTTTCAAAATATTCAACATAATGTTTATTAAAGTGTAAATTCATCAAAGGCATACAGTCCGTCGACTTCGCGATTGACATTTAGACATTCATGACAGAGCTATTTACGTCATTATGACTGTGACGTCAGCTAACCCGCGACGTAATTGATTATGACATCAGATGCATGAGTGTCAGATCGGACCCGTCTACGCGATGTCATTAAACCAAGGTTTTCGCCTAATGCCAGTCAAATGCCGAAACATACCAATTTTGGCATACAAGATAACGTGTAGCTTTTATTAAAGAAACGTGGAAAGCCGATTAAAATTTAAATTTTCTCTTAGAAAATGTTCATTTGCAGACCAAGAGTAGACAATTTTAGGAAATTTACCACTGGAATGACTGGCTCGGTTACCGAGCCAGCCATTCCAGTTGTCAATTTTCAAAAATTGTCTTCTCTTGGTCTGAAAATTGACATTTCTCAAAACCACAGCAAAGACCATTTTTGCTGATATGAGTGTTAAAGGGTTACGCAAATTTGACTATGAATGTGCGCATTGGATTAGTCGTCCTTAACCTCTAATAACCTGTTTTTATTCTCAGAAGAAACCCTGATAACAAAGCCGTGTGGCTCGGTACTTGATCAATAGCGGGCTGTGGTGGCCAGGTATAGGCCCAAATACATCCAGTATTATCTAGTACAGGCCCCAGTAAGCCGTGCTCCGCGCCGGTATTAGAGAAATTATACTGGGCCGTATTGGTCCACTAGAGCTTCCGGCGTGGACAAAAACGCGTGATCACGTGACATTGCAAAATGGCTGCGCCCAATGAACTGGTAGTTGGCGCAATTTTAAAAGACAAACTGCTGGTTATTTGACCCGATTATCCTAAATTATTTAATGCGCGATCGACGGATTTAAAAAAGTCAGGGAGTAAAGAGAAAATGCGTTGGCGGTAGGCGTAATTGCTGAAAATCTTGGCCAAACGTGTAAAGATGCCGCTGTTTTCAAAACATGTCTAACTTATGTTCATCACGCATGCTTACCATAATGTGGTGATTTCAAGCGCACCGAATCGACAAGCTAATACACCTTTACAACGCAAGCCGGTGTGTTTATATTTGATCACCCGCGTGAATATCACGCGCCTCGATGCATTTGCATACCGATCATTGCGCAATAAATCCATTTTAGCGATGTGTATACTCCTTGAAACTGAAGAGAAGAGAAGCCGTGAATACAACGTCGATAGTGGACTCGGGACTGGATCCGGAAGAAGGATGTGCAAGGAATTATGGCAACCTAATGGACATACAAACTATCGCCAAAGATTGTCGGCTAAAATCGTACCAGCCACTTATTGCTGGTGCAGCCATTTTTGAATCTCACATGATAACGCGTGCGTTCACGATTAACCAACCGTTACCACGAAGCTTCTTCACCTCCACCTGCCGCCACCACCCACCCCACCCCATAGCAGAAAGTATTAAACAGATTAGGTGTTCCCCCATCTCACCTTGAATAAACAAAACATGCCAAAATTTGACAGCACATGGAATCTATCTGTTTACGCAATCTGACACGACTGAAATTTGAGCCTGGCTTTACACATCACTGAAGGAAACGGTTATTTGTCAGACTTTGTCATCCCAATGTGTCTATCATTGATCCACGAGAGTTGCTCATAGCGATCGTTACTAAATAATGGACCTTTCCAGCTTATATACCAATCATATGACGTCATAATCAACTACGTGACGTGTAGGGTGACGTCATAATCAATGACGTCATGAATGATGTCATGACTGGCATAGGTCTGTTCGCTACGGACGCTTAATTCCTGACGGACTAAGAGTTGTACGAATTGTATTTCTTTACTATTTAATAAACATTCTGTTGAATATTTTGAAACTAATTTGATTGGGCGCTGTCACATTAGTTTCAAAACTTTCAACCGCTTACAGGACTGCAGTTGTCGATTATGCGGAACGGTTGCCCATTTTCTGGAATAGATAATCGTTGCAGTTCTCATGGTAAAATTCCAATATGTGGAATTCCATAACACATTGTCATTGCATTGGTGACAATGTGTGAAGTTCCCTAACGTGTTGGCATGGCTTTGATGACAACGCACGCCGTTCTCCTAGTATGTTACAATGGCCTTTCTCTAACATGTTACCATGGCCGCCACATGTCTATAGGGCTTCCACTTCTGCACCTGATTGTCTCTATGTCGTCATCGTCATCACTTTCACTCTCACTGTCACATTCTTCATGTTGTTGTTGTTGTTGTTGTTGTTGTTGTTGTTGTTGTCTCCCAAACATGTCATTTGTTCCAAGCCCGGGTTCGGTTATGTGGGATGTACTTCCAGTAGATGCCTGTATTGGCGGAGCACATGGCCCAGTAATAACAGTGGAACCAGTTGGAAGAATTCCCGAACCCGTTGTGCCTACAGCTGCCGAGCCAGATGGACCTGTCCTTACACAAAGTGAAGGCACATGTTTGTTAAGCGACGTATCTTGTAAAGCTGTTGATGTCAGGGTATGCAAACCAGCTGATTGGATAGATGCATGTGGTGGCTGGTGCGGAGGATCAATGGATGTGGTTGTTGCTATTGCTACAATGATTGGCGATCCGCTCTGCAAACTAATTCTGGAAACGGATGCAATTGCCTCATTCACAGTTAAATCAGTCGGTGGTGATTGTGAAGGCGAGCTCGGAACAAATTGTCTGCAATGGGGAAATTGAGTCTGGATAGCTGATAACGGATTCTCTGAAGTACTAGTCACATCGGAAGCTACCCCGAAACTGAATTCTGCCCGCACAGTGATTGGAGACGGACTGACAGCAACGGCTGTGTCACGAATCGGGGTAGAAGATGCATTTGGTGCAGGATAAACTGGTATTATATGTCCCTGTGTCAATTGTCCAGATGATAAAAGGCCTGTTGGTACGACGAATGCAATTTCACCTGTTGGTAATCGTGTTGGAATTACTTGTAGGCTACTAAATACACTAGAGCTGGTAGCACCGGTGTTAGGTACCACTGAACCGATACCAGTAAGCGACGAAATTGGGAATGCCAGACTGCCAGTTATGTTTGTAAGGTTAGCAATGGACATCCCTGGCGTATGCGTAAGATTTATTGCTGTTGGTGTGAGAACACTTGACGAGTAAGTCAATGGATCTGAACCAAGACGGGCACCAGAATCAGTGACAAGTGTTTCTACTCGTGAAAACAATGGGAACCCAGATGGACTTTGGCTAATATACGGAACTTGAAGACGCATAGGTGAGAGAGTTGCAGCATTTGATGTAAGATAAATATAATCATTCAGGTTTGGTGTACTAATCTCTGAACTTGAACTTGCCGATGTACTTATCTCTTGCTGACCTATCTGTCGTGGCCCAGCTAGGCCACCAGCGAGAACACGTCCAGATCTAGATGGAAATAATAATGTTGTTGGTTGAAGCTGCGGTTCCGTGGTCAGTGACTGTGTCGGGTCAAAGGAGGAACCTGAGGCAGACGCGAAGTCCAAGGAAGGAGGACTGCTACTGCTGTTAGAGCTCACTCCTGATACACAACTCGCTAGATGGTTGAGAAGTCGAGCCCGTAAATCCGCGTCAAGGTCCTCAACAGTACTCAGGTAGCGACTGACTTGTGTGGCGCATTCAGAGAATCCCATACTATATTTGTCCATCAAGGACGAGTCACTAGATGACGAGGCTGAGGAAGAAAGCAATACATTGATTAATTAACATATTTATAGTGGTATGATTAGTATGCGTCATTAAACTAATAAATAGAAATATATATATATATATATATATATATATATATATATATATATATATATATATATATATATATATATATATATATATATATATATATATATATATATTTATACATGGAACCATTCTTGAAAGAATGGTTCACGAATGCACGGGCTGGCGGCGACGGGGAGGGGATGGCAGACAGGCAGGCAGACCGGCCCACGGGTGAAAGACCCAATGGACGAGGTATTAAACGAACGACCGAACGAACGAACCAGTGAATGGAGTTGTGTGCGTGTGTGCATGAGTGCGGGGTGGTGTACGGATGGACGAATGGATGGACGAACCAACGAATGAAGGAACGAATAAAAGAATCATTGGTTGGTTTCTTTGCAAGCAGATTAGTATGAGGCTTAAGTGAGATTGCCAAATACTGTTTAACTTATTAAGCAAAAACTGACATGTTTATGGAAGGTTAATCTTACGCTAAAATACAGTACCGCTAGTATAAGTAATGCGCGGTTCGATCTGTCGCTCGAGTATATAACGGCATAATCAATTACGTCACAATATAGCCTGCTGACGTCGCTATCAAAATGCGTAGCGAATGGCGTATCTAGGTCCGTCATGAGCCTTGAATAGGCCGTCAAGTGTACGAATCGCACGGCTTTACTATTTAATAAAGAATATGTTGAAAATTTCAAAACTAAGTTGACTGGGCGCTGTTGCTGTCACTCAGTCAAATTAGTTTCAAAATATTCAACAGGTTCCATTGATAATGGAATTCTGGGAATTCGGGGTTCGATTCATCCTAAGACCGGCAAGGTGTGCGCGGAGTTTAGATAGAAATGGACACCGATTGATGAACGTATTTTAATGGATGTATCCGATCTGTTGCTCAAATATATGACGTCATAATTAAAATACGTCGCCTCTTATCTGACGCTAAATTCAAATGACGTAGGTTCCGCAGGACAGTATTAAAGCTGAATCAGTAATAAATAGTCTTTGGTGAATATACAATTCAGTAAACATTTTATTGAATATTTTGAAACTAATTTGACTGGACGCTGTCCTAGTAACAGATTACGGTTAAATTAGTTTCAAAATACTCAACAGCTTACCTGCATTGTTACATTGAAATTTTGAAACTATATTTCAGGGAATTCATTATTTAAAATGGTATAATCCATTCAAACGCAAGTACAAAGTGGGCGGAGCTTATCAGAAGTGGGCGTGGCCTTGCAAGAAACGCGTCCATGTGTATGACAACGCAGAGGGTTAAAGGGTTATCCGTCCTTATTTACCCAGAACAAAAACGGGATCCAGCCAGGTTTGTTTCAAAATAGAATATCCTAACTAATTGATTTTTCGCATTTTTTTTTCGGTTTCAAAATATGAATATCAAAGTCTCTAAGTATTTTTGCCGACAGGCGGTTAACGCCAATGGCGAGTAACTTTCATTATGATTAATATTGGGCTTAGGGATACAGCAGTTATCATATAATTCGGCCGCGTTATCCATTATTTAAGTGCGTATTGCATGCCTACTTATCAAGTAAACTGTTAACTGTTTTTTAAAACCTTAAACTTTTGACACTCAAACTGGCCATATATTGTTGTTGTTGTTGTTGTTGTTGTTGTTGTTGTTGTTGTTTGCGGTGGTGGCGGTGACGGTGTTGTCCTCATCGTCGTCGTCGTCATCGTCTTCGTTGTTGCTACTGCAGCTACCATTGCTGCTACTGCTGTTGTTGCTGTTGCGGTTGCTGTTGTTGTAGTTGCTGTCGTCGTCGTCATCGGCTGCGTCCTCGTTGTTGTTGCTGTTGTTGTTGTTGTTGCTGTTGTTGGTACTGGCGATGGTAACGATGGCGGCGGTGGTGTTGGTTGGGGTGACGGTTTTGCCCTCGTCGTCGTGGTTGTTGCTACTGCATTTGCCGCTGCTACTGTTGCGGTTGCTGTTGTTGTTGCGGTTGCTGTTGTTGCTGTTGTTGTTGCTGCTGTGGTTGTTGCTATTGCGGTTTCTGTTGTTGATGTTGTTGTTGTCCGTGGTGGTGGTGGCGGTGTTGCCCTCATCGTCGTCGTCGTCATCGTCGTCGTTGTTGCTACTGCAACTACCACTGCTGCTGCTGCTGTTGTAGCTGCGGTTGCTGCTGTTGTTGTTGTTGTTGTTGTTGTTGTGGGTGGTGGTGGTGGCGACGGTAGTGGTGGTGGTGACCGCTTTTCCCTCATCGTCGTCGTCGTTGTTGCTACTGCCGTTGCCGCTGCTTCTACTGCTGCTGCTGTTGTTGTTGTTGCGGCTGTTGCTGTTGTTGCTGCTGTCGTCGTCAACATCATCATCGGCGGCGCCGTCGTCGTAATCATTGTCCTCGTCGTCGTCATTGTTGTTACTGCTACTACTGCTATTTGTTAGTTCTGATGCTGCTACCGCTACTGCTACAGTTACTGCTACCGCTAATCCTGCTACTACTGTTACTGCTGCCGCCAGCTTTTCTTCTCGTTGACTGACAGCGGTGACGGATAATTAATTTCGCATAAACTGTTATGATAAATAAGATACAATACATATCTCACGTCTGGACTGCGGGTGATGTACGAACCACTGGTGTAGGTAGAGCATTAAGATATTCGCCACAGGCCACACACGTTGTTAAGATTTACATTGGCACATCAAAACTGGATTTAAAAAATAAATCTGTATTTAAATTTGTTTACGAATTTTTTGTTTAATATTACATACAGGCTCGAAATTACGTAGCAGCTTTATAACCTTTCATAAGATATATAAAATTAGCAGAAAAAAACTATTCACGCGTGAACCTGTTCCGAATACACACGTAGAAACATTAATTAACATTTTCGATGTTAAATTTCCGGGTATTTTAGACTTTTTATGCGGTTCTTGCTCTTTTAGACGGATATGGTACTTATATTGCCAATAATGTTGCTGTTAAGTATACTGTTTGTGACAGCAACGGCTTTCAAAAAAAAATAATTCAGCAACATTAATACCAAGGCAATTCCCAGAATACCATATTCAAGGTACCCGATACAGGTAAGCTGTTGCATATTGTGAAATTAATTTGATCGGGAGCTGCTACTGCCGTAGGCAGCATCAGCTCCCAAACAAATTAGTTTCACAATATTCAATGGAATATTTTTTCAAATATAAATGCACGTTCGAAATAAGATTTTCGTGTGCAAAGGGTTGATAAATGATTATCAAACGTCTTGTACGTAGAAACATTAACGCAATATGTGCAATTATCGGGCGATAAATCAAAAAATAATTTATTAAAAAATTCACTTCTGCATAAATGTGCACGACATTCTGTGAAGCTTAGGCAATTATAAAAACTTAATTCACTCGGCCATGTGCACACAATGTCCGCATTGTTAGTCTGGGTGCAAATAAATTCAATTAAATTCAATTTGTTCTCTTACAGTAGAAAACAAGTACGTGTGGCCTTGGGTGCACTCGTTGGGGATATTGCGAGAGGCTGGGAGGAGGGGGCTATTCTCAACACTCCTTTTGTTGATGGGGTATGGGCTGTAGTATTCCAAGACTTGCACGAACGCGTGTTGTGCGCGTCCATGTGTGTGTGCGCGTGAACGCGCGTGTGTGTTTGCGCGTGTGCCTTTGCGCGTGTATGTTCGATATGCATCCCAAAAATTGCTGATCCGATTTGGCTCAAATTTTAACACAAGGAACGAGCTTGTCGTTCAAGAGGATTTCCAGGCGGATAAAAGAAACCGGGGCAGGATCGGATCAAATACTGGATCCGTGGATATCTCAGAAGCCGCTACTCCGAGTTGGCTCAAATTTCATCGCTGGAAATGTGTGACCATACGCTAGGATTCCACAAATGTGGGCGTCATCTGACAAGAGAGGGGAAATCCGAAAACATTCTGGAAAATCCGAAAACTTTTTACAATGTGAAAAAACGGAGTGAGAGACTGGATTGTCTGAATGCTTTTGTTGTTAATTGTCCCAATTCGAGTTGATGTGGGGTAGATTGGGTGGAGTGGGGTCTTAGGTGTGGACATAGGGGATGACACCATATTCCATGCGCAATAAAGCGACCAGTCACTCAAGTATGTGACGTAGTCATCAAATAAGTCACATATTTGCTGACGTCGCAATGGGCTTTTCCAGTTTTAGCTATGCTCCGCCCACCTCGAGCTAAGCTCCACCCACACTCCGCCGTGTTGAGATTGATCAATCCCCGAATGCCCTAATTATCAATTTCCTGGAAATTATACAGGAAAGTTGTTGAATATTTTGTAACTAATTTGACTGGGTGCTGTTGCTGCCTATGGCAGCAACAGCGCCAAGTCAAAATAGTTTCAAAATATTCAACATAATATGTATTAAATAGTAAATAATAGTGTTATCATACAATTCGTACAACAACGCATAGTCCGTCCTCAAACATGCGTTGGTGCCGTACATATCTATATCATTCGTGGCCTCACAATGACGTCATTTATTATGATGTCATTCTACACGTCACGTAGTTGATTATGACGTCATATGATGGATGAATAAAGTGGAACAGTCCATTAAAATGACGGAGCTCTGTCAAGACAATCGAAATCAGAGGCGAAACTGTACGAATTGTATGTCCTGGATACTAAAAATTATGAGAATAGTAATGCAACACGGTAGAATCACCAAATCTGTAACATACATTCATATTAAATTTGGATAGAATGAAAACTTATTTTCAGGTTTAAAAAAATCAACTATCTAGGTCACGGGGTCACTAAGTGCATTCCTAAATACACATGTTAGCCATAGCCACCACTGGATACAAACCCAGAAATTACCAGGGAAAATACCATGAATGTAACTTCATGAAAATCCCCTGACAATGACATGGAAATCCCATGATATTTGCCATGAAAACCCCCTGAAAAGGGCAATGTGGCATGGCCTGTAATGGACCAGTCCATTTTTAGCTATGCCCATCCCATCTCTAGCTAAGCTCCTCCCCCACCCACCCCACCACACCTCGATCGTGTTGGGATCGATCGATCTCTGAACTCCCTGGCTATCGATTTCGAGAAAAATATACAGGTAATTAAGCTGTTGAAAATTCTGCAACTAATTTGACTTGGTGTTGTTCATGACAGCAACGGCGCCCTGTCAAATTAGTTTCAAAATATTCAACAGCATGTTTATTAAATAATAGAGACATACAATTTGTACAACGTGTCGGACTATTAAGAGTTAAAGACAGTCTGTAAAGAATCATTTATGACGTATAACGATTGACGTCATCCTACATACACCCCTCTTAGCTGATTATGACTTCATATGACGTCATTACTCTGGAAAGGTCGATTGCATATATGGCGGACAGTGTGGATATCCATAGTCATGAAATAGTGTAACTCATGACTAGGAAAATAATGTATATATTTCCAGGGCATGAGACAATCACTAGCCTTGCGCGATTATGTGATTAAATCGAAAATCGCGATTATATTTTAAATCTTGAATTTATATGATTAAAAACGAAATAATCGAATAATCGTGAATAATTCCACTGCATAAAATATTTCAAAATCTACCTTTTTATTTACATTTTGTTCAGCGAATGCATATCCATTTGTAGGCCAAGAGAAGACTATTTTTGAAAATGTATCATTGGAATGCCTGGCTCGATGCTCGAGCCAGGTATTCCAGTGATACATTTTCAAAAATAGTCTCCTCTTGGCCCGCAAATGGACATTTCTAAACACCATTACAGCTTTCGTCATTGATATACCTTTGTTGTTATATCGGTGTAATTTGTAATCAGGCCGATTAATAGAGTAATCACGATTATTCTTAAATAATCGATCGCGATCACTTAAAGTAATAATCGCGCAAGCCTAGTTATCACCCGTTTTCATAGGCAGGAAAAACATCTTGAACCATATAATAATAAAAAGTAATTTTTTCAGGGGTTTACAAAAATCATGGCTATTAAAAACCCATGAAATCCTTTGAAAAAGACAAATTGTCTGGCCATGGAATCCACCTTTCCAGGGTATCCATCCATCATCTGACCTCGTATGACGTCATAATCAGCCCAGCGCGTGTATGATGACGTCATAATCATTACATCACAAAGGGCTCCATATATCCCGTCACCAAATCGCAAACAGTCCGACACGTTGTATGAATTGTATGTATTTGTAATTCTTTGCTATTTAATAAACATGTTGTTGAATATTTTGAAACTAATTTTACTGGGCGCTGTTGCTGCCTCCAAAATATTCAGCAGCTTACCTGTGTAGTTTTTTTGGAAATTGGTAGTCAGGGTGTTCAGTGATCGATCGATCCCAACACGAGTGAGGTGTGGGTGGAGCTTAGCTAGAGATGGGCGGGGCAGAGCTAAAACCGGAAAAGTCCATTCCGTGTTCAGATTCTGGACAGTTCATTGCCAGGACTTGTGTTCCCATGGCTATGTTGGTATGCTATTCTCTTCGCCAAAGCCGGTGTCACGTGGGATGTTAAGTTGGACTGGTTCAGAAGGAAAACACGAATTAAAAAACCCCATCAAATTTGTTTCATAATTTTGATACCCAGAAAATAGCATCAAGCTCTTAGATTTTGCCATCATTGTGGCACGGTGTTCAAATTATCTCGATGTTGTCTTCGTCCATTTGTGATACTAAGTATAGTACCTGTTTACATTGCTGTTATAATTTAATGGCCTGGATTATGCCTTGGTCAACGGGTTGTGTTTTAGATGGTGTGCTACCTGGTAGAAATGTTAGCTTTACATTGCGATAACACCACTTGTCACTCCATTTTATTGTCCAAGTTCTTCGTCAAATCTTAGAGCTCCTCTCAACCATGCTTTGTGTAATAGTCTATAACAGGCAGACTGAATGTTTTTCAAGTATCGCGTATTGTGATATTTCCCGATACCAAGTTTATGCAGCTTCCTGCTCACTATTTATACTCACGGTGCATAACGGAACGATAATCAGTTCTTTAATAATCATTACTGGCTACTGGTCAAACAATCTGCTCGATCTACCTGAAATGTTTTGTTTCCGCTATCGCACAGTCCAGTCGTGTCCCATATATTAGATTTTACGCAGCTAATTTACTTTCAAAACATATTTTTTCAAATTATTTGTCAAAGGTTGCATGTTTAGCATGTTTAGCGTTGATTTAGCAAAAGTATTTATATGGTTGTGTTATCAAAGCTTGAAATCGTGCAGAAATGTTTTTTTAATTATTTGCCACGGTTTGACGGTGTTGTCAAAGGCATTTATAAGTTAAAACTGACATTGTGTGCTACTAATTTTATTGTAATGGACAAGTCGACCAACAACGGCTTTCGAACTGGTCTTGCGAATATTATTTTAGACTGACCTTTGCTCTCTAGTATAATCACGGGAATAAGTTAGATGTACAATATTTGATATCTTGAAAACATACTAGTTATTGGATGGGCCGTTGCGACATCATAAACTGGGTACAAAAATGAAAACTGGTGTCTTTAATAACAGCCTATAGCAACTGTCACTGCTAACTTTGTTAACAAGGTTTTACATAAATAAATCACGCATTTAAACCAGAAATCTAGGATTGACTGTCTGGAATGTGTACGGCTATGAGAAACATTGCATATCCCTGTTTAGGGTATCCCTGTTTTTTTATGTGCTTTCATCAGGAGTGTGCCGTTTCAGATTCACCGTGTTAGCACCCTATGCCGCTATATATAGACCATATAATACAGTGGTATAAGGTACTACCATGTTGCAGCTTAGTAGTTACCAGGTCATCAAGGCGCCATGGCTACCTTAAAACTATGGTTTTCAATAATGAAAATGTTTATCATTAAATGTTTGCATCCCAGACACTCAATAATAATTTTTTGTTTAAATTTAAATATTAAAGCAAGATTTATTTTATGCAAAACTTGGATAAGTAAGTTGTCAGTGACAGTAGGTAATGCTATGATTTAAGACACCAGTTTTCGTTTTTGTACCAGTTTTATGATGCCCAGTCAATATTATGTTTTCAAGACATCACATATTCTACATCTAACTTATTCCGGGGATTGTCTGGGTGCTAAGGTTTTTAAAATAATATTCTCAGGGTAATACAAATGCCGTTTTAGGCCGACATGTCTATTGAAACGTTAATTAAGTAACACACGATGCCAGCTTTATCTTAAGCTTTTAACAATTCATGCAAACTTTGGCAAAAAAAATTCTGCGTAATTTTAAGCTCTGATAGCGCAAACGAATAAATGGTATACGATGTAACAACTGTAATCTATACTTTTAATAAATAAACTCTAAAAACACACACATTTTGGGAAATGACTTGAAAATGATCTGTTTAAAAACACGCCGCCATTAAAAGTACACAAATTGTTATATCGCTAATGATAGGCTGCCCGTCTGGATTCTAACCAATGAAAGTGTGCATAGTAAGTGTATTTGGTAGATTTAGCATTGTGTTACGCAGACTCCACTTCAGAGACATGGGTGCGAGTCTGTGTTAGAGACAGGTTCAGGGTGGAATGATAATGATAGCGAATGGGCAATTTAATGCGCAGTACACGCAGCTGTGATGGCAAGCATGGTATGACCAACTAGCATAGCACGCTCTAGGTGATTTCATGGACATCCACAATTACAATATGGTTAGGAGCTGCAGCCTAATTGTAATGATAATCATGTGTCTATCAATGTATTTATTAGCTCACCTGTCCCGAAGTGCCAAGAGAGCGTATGCAATGGCGTCCGGCCATCGTCTGTCATATAGCATCTCCTCAGTTATGGTTTGACGTATTTTCAACCAAATTTAGCTGGAAGGATCCTATGGCAGTAGGCTCAAGAACTGCTTTTCATTATTTTGATTGCTCAATTTTTCTGACGGCCATATTGGATTTTCCGGAAATTATTTTAAACGCTACTCCACAAATATAAATTGGCCGACTTCAACGAAACTTGGCTTGACTAGTTCTATGCTGGAAGGCTTTTTTACGAGAATTCTGATTGGTCAATATTTCCGGCGGTCATCTTGGAATTTCTGAAAACTTCCGGAAATCAGTTCAAATGCTACTACTCATTAACTGCATGAACGATTTCAAGCAAACCTGACTCGGCCGGAGTGTGTGCTTCAGAGCCTGTATACAGAATTTTAATTGGTCTATTTTTTCGGTGGCCGTCATGAATTTTCCGGAAAATGGAGGGGAATCATTTAAAATGTTACTCATCATTAACTGCTTGGATAATTTCAACCAACGTTTGCTGGAAGGATTCTATGGTGGCAGGCTCAAAAACGTCAGTTCAGAATTTTGATTCGTCAATTTTTTGGCAGCCATCTTTTCCAGTATATATCAATTGTACTGAATTCCTAATTTTGTAATATATGTCGTGTAGTCCAGGAGCTAAATGGTTTGCCCTACCACTAACTGCAACACAAGGGTTTTCACGTGTTTTAGGTTCTAAACCCGTCCGTAAACAATATTTCCAAAGTGCACCAAAATCCAATTATGGGAAAGATAGATTTAAATTTTCTACAAATATCGCAAATTGGGGGTAAATACCGCAAAAAAAGGAACAATGTCAATTTTCTTTTTTCCTTGAAGTATGTCAATATGCATATCAAATGAAAGCTCCCGATGTCCGAGAGCCAGATATGCCAGTAAAAATGAGGTTACCGTTAGGGTAAACTGATAATATCCCTCTGTTAGTGATATGCTCAAAACATTCATTCAGGGATCCTATATTCACAGTTACGATATCGATAATTGAATTCTTTTGTTCCTTTCAATAACTTCTCCACGTAACTAACCTAACACAACAACGTGCATTCACCTGCTTTGACAACCTCTTCCTTGGTCGATTATTTAGTAAAGATGTCAGCAGACTTCTGGAATACCTTATTACTCTAGAGCCTTTGAGTGATACGCCCTTGCTTAATCCGAATAAGTGAGATGTTGAGTTGCATCCGAGCATGGCATTTACAAAGAGGAGAAATCTGCAAACATCAGTGCCTAGTGCTTCTTTGATCTGCTTTCTGTCGTAGAGCTTTGATATTCCTGTATCTTTCATTGGCTCTGGTCTGAAATAAAAGTTAAAGCTGGCCAGGTGCACATTATAACATAGAAGGACAAGTAGGTCAGTATCGTCACCCACTAAAACTGTTGCCGTCTTACGTGTTGCCGTGACTGCGGTTTGAACGATAAGGACATCTGCATTTGCCTTTGCCTGCTGTGTTTGAATTCCAGAACAATCCATTTTCTGACAGAGGGCTGAAATGAATGTCTGTTTGTTGAATGTTTGCCTGAAATTCCTCTCTTTTCATTGTTAGATGCATATCATTATCAAAGTGTACTGCGACACCTTGCGACCAACTGTGTCCTTAGTAGAAGGCGCTTCTGTATAGCCACCAAATACTACTATGCAGGGCTTGTATTTCTTCTTGACATAGGTAATATACAAGTTAATGGGTTCTTCATATGTTTGTCCTGGTCGCCATGGCAGTCTGTGAAGGAGACCATGTAAGACATACTGAACAACATCATCTGTGACGGAAGAGGGATTGCTAATCTGCAAACGTAAGAGAGCATCTAACGAGAAGTGATTTGTTTGATAACAGCATGATGTTAGGTGCCTCAAATAACGCTGTGGGGGTAGCTGGGCATTTCATGTGTGAGGAGAAATGGCAAATCATCCCTTCGTTCGCCTGCTGTTATTAAACGTTGGAACAGTAACATTGTGTCAATATAAACAACTCGGTCATCAATTTTAACTGAGGACTCTGAACTCAGTGTAACTGCCTGTTCTTCCTTCTTGAATGTATAACCTGAGACTGTTTGGCTGTCATTGAATGCAATATTTCCACTCTTATTTGCTTTGCCTTGTCATCATTCACAGATTCATCTGCAGTGATACCGGTAGCAATGTTGCAAAGATTAGTATCGTCTTTGACTGGGTTTCGACAGTGGAGAAATTTAAGATCTTGTGCTTGTCATGTGCATCTCGAATTTGTTGTACATCAGTCACGTCCTTGTGCTGGTCGCTAGTTGAATAGTCAACACCGGTGAGAGACTGCATTGCGTTGTTGACTTCAGCACGTATAGGCTTTGACATAAACCACACAAGGCGTTGCGTTTCCATCATACCGGTGCCTCGAGTTAAGCCTCCAGTCGTATTAAGGCTCTGCATGAACACTTGCTCAATAAATAGATCAGTTGTGAGGCCCGCACAGAATCTGCCGCTTCTCCGAATTACATGAAATCCATTCTGAAAGCAGGCATCGAGTTCTGGGTGTCAAGCTTTTTCATGGTTTCTAAATAGAGGCGTGCAGATTTGGCAAATGAATTATGCCCCGATACAGCGAAATGCGGAAGCATCTCTGTGGCAGCATGAAAATGTAGATGCCAGTACGTTCAGCTTTGATAAATTGACGTGGAATGTCAATCATGTCCATATATTGGAACCACAACAATGCAGTGCGACAGTGACTAATGGAAGACATCATTTCGTGTAACTTCTTATTTACATTTTCAAGAATTTCACTTAGGTGTAATGGTTCATCACACGACGGTTCCTCAAGCAACTTATCAGGAAAATCAGATACTTCAGCCAGCAAGCTCTTGGGTTCCACCAAATCTACAAGTTCCTGAATCTTGACCAGCATCATATACAGGCGGTTTTTCACTATTATTAAGTGCCTCTCTGTAGTCATGTTGAGGTAATGAAATGTAGTCGAAGCTATCAAAGTGTTAAGTGCAGGATCAACAAGAAAGTGGCCACGGATAGCCCTGGCGATTGCTTTGCCACTAAGCATATGCGGTGCAGTGTTTTCAGCATAGGTTACCTGAAGCACATCCTCCAAACCAGACCATGCCATCAGATGACCAATACAACTCAAGAAACCCATTTGTGTATGCAAATCGGCAAGCCGAGGGACAGCTGATTTTAAGTCACTGTCTTCTGCTTCACTAAGTATAAGAGTCATATCCCTTCCACCACAATGGCTGATCAAGTGTGATGATCGGTGTGAAGCCATATTTGCTGGCCTGTTTACACACAAACATTAACGTGGAGTAGATGCATGTCATATCAGTTGGTTTAATGTCAATCATTGGCATGAAATGTATTGCTAACTTGCCTGGATGATCCCCGCCATGGACAAGCTGCATCATACCCTACCATGCCAGCCTAGGTGATTTAAGGATCATTGAAATCTTCCAGAAGACATCCATTTGTGCTGTTGCATCTTCATAGTCAACCTCATATATCGGTTCATATTGTACATGATCTACGCCGTTACACGCTAAGTTTAGATACTGTATATCAATCCTCCTGACTTCTGCTATATATTCTTAGTTACAACGACTTTTAAGACTTGTCTACTAGCGGTGGCTCATGGTGTTGTGGTCGTAATAATTCCCATTCGATGGAAGATGGCCAGCCCGTCAATGCTCCGAAAGTTGTCGTCCACGTTATCAGCAACAAATTGAACAAATTGTCCTGGTATGTATCCAGGTATAGCAATGCCCTGAACGACTGCTGCACTTCTTTCATACATTTTTACTTCTTTGTCAGAGCTACAAAAGCCATGCTGAAAGAGCGTGCAAGTCGTGATCTGGATACAAAATGATGATGTAGCTGTATGCTGAGTCCTACTTGTAGTGGAGCCAAAATGACTCTTGCTCTTGCAACCTTACGAATATAACAAGTTGGAAAACAGACCTCGGGAAATGTGGAATGAATTCCAAGGCTTTATTGATATCTGCTAGTTAACCTGCTGTGGGATACATATCATGTGATGTGGGTATGGCTTTGATGTCATTCTTAATGAGTCCAGCAGCTGTTCTTATGATACGCAGTTTATCTTCTTCAGGATCATCACACTCGGGAGTGGAGTAGTAGTCATGTAATAGTGCATTGGCCATGTCCGTGAACGTAACAACGTTTGATTTCCTATTGACTTCAGCAACAATAAATTTTGTACCAAAATGTGTCTGTAACTTTGATTTCATGTGGATAAATCCGCATGGCTTGCAATCGGAGTCACACAGAATGGCTGCCATTTTATCAATGAGGTTGCCAATCGTATTTAGTTCATCATCGTTTTCTTGCAGGTATTGTGTTACTCTAATGAAATCGTTATCCCGCTTTGCAATTTTTGGCCTACCTTGAAATTTACGTCTATAGGTGTCAGTGCATGGCGCAGATTGTTCCTTAGGCATTTGTTTCATTGTTCTAAAGTTCACACAACATGACCGGTGGTACACGGCCGCGAGCAAATACTGGACATACATGATTCGTGCCAGCACTTTAGTAGACCATTCATCCTTGCGTATCTCTATAAACTTTTGGCAGTTCTTTGTTTTAATTTCACAGACATCACTACCTACTCCAGTGCCATCGCGCATAGCGGAGTGTCCACAAAACATGCAGTGCTCTCTATAACTAAAGGTCTGCTCATTAGATCGTAGGGTGTGTTCAGTTGTCACGTTTGTTTGTACGAACTGTTTTCCCAAGTTCAATTAGTTATTTATTAATGCACTTTCGTCGACAATCTGTATGAACAATCTTGCCTGGTACAATTTGTAAATCTTATCTTCTGGATTCGCTGGCACGAGAAATACCGTGAGCACCCTTTTCTGTAACAGAAACAGTTTCTTGTCCATTGTCCTACGACTTATTACATAGGGCGCATTGTTGAGCTATATCCATCTTGCACTGAACTGCATGTTTTGATAGTCAAAATAGTGATTGCTATGTACAGAAGGGTTTTAATGCACGGTATACTAAATGGATTGAATTTACATACTACCATAAAAATATAGCTGGCGTGTTCAGAACTGTATATTAAGATTAACAGACAACTTACAGGTGAACCTGTATTTCCTACATATCAATAGGAAACATTACAATCTTTTACAAATTTTGTTTATTTGAGTTATTTATTTTGGATAGTCGTCATAAGGCATGGCATGGTCAATAACTAAGGACAGCTGAAAGTACACGCATATTTATGAAACTATATACGATATCATAGCATACAGGAATGCATTAATTGTTAGATACCGATATAAGCGAAAATGCATTTCCCACTTACTTAGATTAACATTTTTATGAAATTACCCCAGGCCGTATATTATTAAAATAAATTAATAATTCATACATATTTCGATTTGTAAAATTCAAGTTATACAGAATTTAGTATTCGTAACTTACGGGATCATTGTTCCTTGTATTAGTATATGAGCTAGATCGGATAAATAGTTACGGGAAATTTAATAACATAAAAGAGAACTTTGAAATATTTAACTTCTAGATGTACGTCGTTAAGCTCATCAGCCGGCACCCACCCACCCACCCACCCACCCACTCCCACACCCACCCCACACCACCTCCACCCCACTGTCCAGCTGAGCGTTAAGGCCCCTCTGGCCTCTTATTCAGACTTGGCAGAGCTGCACACACACGCACGCACGCACACACCACTGGCTGTGGCTTCCGGTGTCTGAGAGTGGTGTGCTGGAGTGAAATTCCTGAAATGCATCCAAGTCATAGGGGGTGTGGTGGGTGCTTGGGGTGCGCATAGTAGTCCTGGTAGGCTTTGTCATGCCCACCTAGGCTGTGACCATGTGCAATTTTAGGCATGGTAGGTGTGATCAGGGTCAAACATGGCCTGATCAGCTTACTAATGACCATGAAACATGATTTCATTAGCTTGACAGTGGATTTCGAGCATGTTAAGAGATTGTCTGAGCAGTTTGAAAATGGTTAGATATGCTCTGCGTCTGCCTACCTATGAAATGTTTTCAACCATGTGAAAACAGTGTTTGATCAGCTCGGCATGCAATGATGGCGACTATATGGATTGGCAAACCTTGTATGCCATTAAATGACCATTACTGACGGTGATTACTCATGTACTGGCAATGATGAGCATGTTTAACCATGATCAGCGATCAAATCCCATGTTGACCATGGTAAACCAATGTCTGCTCGTCTGGGTATATATTTACCAGCATAATTATTAAAAAGAAGTTGTGTATTACAATCTGCTATAGGGGTTTTAAACCAATTCACCTTTCCAGAGTATCGATCCATCAGCAGACCTCGTTTGACGTCATCATCAGCTCAGCGCGTGTATGAGGACGTCACAATCATTACATCGCAAAGGGTTCCATATAGTCCGTCATCAAATCTCAAATGGTCAGACACGGTGTATGAATTGTATGTCTGTGTAAGTCTTTGCTATTTAATAAACATGCTGTTGTAATATTTTGAAACTTAGTCAGCAACAGCATCCAGTCAAATTAGTTTCAAAATATTTCAAAACAGCTTCCCTGTGTAGTTTTTTTTGGCAATTGATAGACAAGGTGTTCAGAGATCGATCGATCCCAGCACGAGCGAGGTGTGAGTGGAGCTTAGCTAGAGATGGGATGGGCATAGCTTAAACCGAAAAGGTCCATTCCATGTCATGATTTTCTGAATTTGTAATTTAATGAGACTTACTGACCATAGCCCTGATCATGCCACATACCAGCTGGTGACTCTAAACATGTTAGTTCCTTGCCATGAAACTTACGCATGGTTGACACGTCCGAAAAGCATGGACATCCGACTACCACTGCTTAAATGTACAGGCCATGAAATTCTGCCGATATTTACGCTGAATAACTCATGGCCTTTATAATTCTTGTTAAAATTTTTACTGGCAATGAATTCTCCAGCTAGGTCAGGTTTCATGGTGCTTAAAGGCTAATTATGGTCACGCAAAATTTGTTCATATATTTCTGACCATGAACATGTGTTTCATGGTTGTTGTTTTGTTCTTTTCGTATTTCCAAAGGTAATTTCAGCGGTATGAAAAATATTTCATGGTGTCGTGGAAGATACCTGGAAGCTGCTCATGGGTGATTTCGTGGGTTATGACCAAATTCGTGGCATTTTCACTTGGCACTCAGTGGATTTTTTGGCAATAACTCTGGAATGTAAGACGGTAGAATCACGAGATTTAGCACACATCTTCATATTACGACACGCAATGATTGATTTGAGCTTGAGGTTGACGGATCAACTATCTAGGGTACGGGGAGCACAAAGTGCGCAAAGGCGCGCGTCAACATCTCCTTGCATGCATTCTAGTCTGAAATTAAGCTAGTCGTAAGGGGCGTGATAGGCGCGCTTTTTCACTAGTCATCCAAAGCCACGTGTTTTTCTGGGGTGATGTGGCTTTATTGTCCATATATGGAGTGTCAAACAGGGGCGTGTTCTGGTGGGTGTCCTTGTAGAAACACGCCCAATGGAACACACACCTGTTACCATTTCATACATGTATATGGCAATGGACCGTTCCATTTTAGCTATGCCCCACCAATGACTAGCTAAGCTCCACCCACGCATCGCTCGTGTTGCGATCAATCAATCTCTGAACTCCCTGACTATTAATTTACAGATATACAGGTAAGCTGTTGAATATTTAGAAACTAACTGGCTATAATTGATATTGGTAACAGCTGGCTATAATTCTGTGTATCTATGGCTTCTGCAAATCAGATCGCACGTGTACCACTATAAGCCATAATCAATATTGGGCTTATAGGTGGCTATAATTTATGTGCATCTTTTGCTTCAGCCAATCAGATCGCATGTTTATCGCTATAGGCCTTAATCAATATTGGGCTGGCAGGTGGCTATAATGTATGTGCATCTACTGCTTCAGCCAATCAGATCGCACGTTTAACGCTATAGGCCATAGTCAATATTGGGATGGCAGCAAATCTATCACTATAACCCATGATCAATAATAACTTTTTTGACTGACGGTGGGTTTGATACAAATATGAGACTGTTTTTCCTCATCATTCTGACAAAGAGCGAGCGAGAGTGGGCATCTCTGTGTACTAGTTATACATATGGTAATGCGTGTACTAGTAGCAGTGTTTGGGTGTGCCAAGAGCTATACTTGAGGGGCATATCATCAGATTTGTGCAATTCGCAGGAGGAAACAATGAAAATATTTTTTTTTTCTAATATATTAGAAAAGTAGTATAAGACTCTGGTAGCCATTTTAAGTGCATGATTAGAAATGTCCTTTTAACTGTTTTGCTTTGATGTATGCTCTGCCATGTCTTGATCATCAATATTACTAGCAATTGGGTGCGATAGAGGCGCTTTTTCATTGGTCTTCCAAAGTCATGTGTTTTGGTGAGGATGTGGCTTAATTACCCATATATGGAGTGGCAAAAAGGGGCATGTTCTGGTGGACGTGTCATATATGAGGAAATAAACCACACACCCTTCCACCACCAACCCGTCCCCCCTCCAATCCACCTGGAAAATCACGTGATTTAGGAGGACCAATGAAAATGTGCGTCTATTACTACCCCACCCCTTACTACTACTTAAGGTGACAGAGAACTGTTGTTGTTATAAGCAGTACCAGCGACCCACCCATCCAAAATTAGTTTCAAATTATTCTATGACTTAACCTGAATCATTAGTAGTGGATTTAAACATGATATTAATTTCTTCCACCTTCGCGCGCGAGAATATGTCAAGTAGAGCTGGTCTGCACATGACATACACTAAATTTGTGAGCTGGTTAGCCCATATCTGCTGATGTGTGATTGGGCACTACCACACGCCTCCATTTCATATTATTGTCAATGAGGGTTGATCATCCTGACTCCAAGACATTTTTCCAGTCTGATGCGAGCAGAACCATCCAGGAACTCGGCAGTAAATTCCAATGTCCAATAACTCTGGACATGGTGAATATTTTGAAAACAATTTGACTGAAAGTTGTTCAGTCAAATTGTTTTCAAAATATTCAGTAGGTCCAGAGTTAAACCCCATGAAAAATGTAGTCTGCAGAAATTCAGCAGTCAGACAGTAAGGTTGGGGAAGGGATCTATGCACGACGTTTAAAATTGTTTGTTCAGCAAAAGTATTTAATGCTGAAAATCTAGCGGACATAGGCCATTCGAAATGCCATGTTTGAACGTTTAGAACTCTTATTTCCGAAGTACAATCATGGTAGAAAATTCAGATTCGTTGAAACCCATATGTCGCACACTCACACACCCATGCCACATAAAGTGACTCACGCTGATAGGGCGAAACATAGGATTGGTGTGGGTGGAGTGGGCCCCTGTGCAAATCAGGGAATTCTTAGCCGGGTGCCCTCGGAACTGTTATTATCATCGCGACAAAGCTAGAGTTAAGTTTCACCCGCAATGCATCATGGGGAGGAGGGAAGGGGTGGGGAGGTTGCGGTTGGAGGGCTGTATGATTAGGTCATATCATTCTTATAGGTGCGGAATCTACGTGTGTAACTTGAAGTTACGCAGTCCCCATCCTACCCATCCCACCCCAACACCTTAAAAGGAAAGCTGTGTGTCACTTTTTTGCGGGTTTGGAAATTTGGAGCTCCAGCACAAATGTCCTTGCTGCATGGCCCTGGGTGGACGTACTCTCTCTAATCTCTCACTCACTCACTCACTCACTTACTCACTCACTCACTCACTCACTCACTCACTCACTCACTCACTCACTCACTCACTCACTCACTCACTCACTCACTCACTCACTCACTCACTCACTCACTCACTCACTCACTCACTCACTCACTCACTCACTCACTCACTCACTCACTCACTCACTCACTCACTCACTCACTCACTCACTCACTCACTCGCTCACTCACTCACCAGCCAACCCACCCATCGCCGCCCACCCACCCACCTACCCACTCACCCACTCACTCACTCACCCACTCACTCACTCACTCACTCACTCACTCACTCACTCACTCACTCACTCACTCACCCACCCACCCACCCACCCACCCACCCACCCACCCACCCACCCAACCACTCTCTCCCTCCCTCCCACCCTCACTCACTCACTCACTCACTTCCTCACTCAATCACAAACGAATACGCTCGGCCCATTTAAACGTCATCTCCCTCTTCATCAAAATCTTAACAAAGCATCGCTATCAAAAAATAATCTCACTTTATTCAGAAACTTTATTTCGATCTTTTTGCGTGATCGATGCCTTTGTACCGAGGTGTGTGAAAGTGGATTATTATTGAATGAGTAATCGAGTAATCCGTGTCTCGTACATGCCATCCACACTAAAATTGAAGGCGGTATTGTTGGTTTAAAATTATGGTTGATAACCATGTCAAGTGCTAAAGGAACAGTCAAACCTCTATCTAACGGGCACCTGTTGATAGAATAAATCAAGGCTACTAACGGACAGATAGAACACTTAATACAAGTCATTTATTTACCATGGAACCACAATTTGGCGGTTCGATAAGACGGGTGGTAAGGTTTAGAGTCATAGTAGTAAAAGTAGTGGCATTAGTAGTAGTAGTAGTAGTAGTAGTAGTAGTAGTAGTAGTAGTAGTAGTAGTAGTAGGAGCAGTAGTAGTAGTAGTAGTAGTAGTAGTAGTAGCAGCAGCAGCAGCAGTAGTAGTAGTAGTAGTAGTAGTAGTAGTAGTAGTAGTAGTAGCAGTAGCAGCAGTAGCAGTAGTAGTAGTAGTAGTAGTAGTAGTAGTAGTAGTAGCAGCAGTAGCAGTAGTAGCAGTAGTAGTAGTAGTCGTAGTAGTAGTAGTAGTAGTAGTAGTAGTAGTAGTAGTAGTAGTAGTAGTAGTAGCAGTAGTAGCAGTAGCAGCAGTAACAGCAGTAGCAGCAGTAGTAGTAGTAGTAGTAGTAGTAGTAGTAGTAGTAGTAGTAGTAGTAGTAGTAGTAGTAGTAGTAGTAGTAGGTAGTAGTAGTAGTAGTAGTAGTAGTAGTAGTAGTAGTAGTAGTAGTAGTAGTAGTAGTAGTAGTAGTAGTAGTAGCAGCAGTAGCAGCAGTATCAGCAGTAGCAGTAGCAGTAGCAGCAGTAGCAGTAGCAGCAGCAGCAGTAGCAGTAGCAGTAGTAGTAGAAGTAGTAGTAGTAGTAGTAGTAGTAGTAGTAGTAGTAGTAGTAGGTAGTAGGTAGTAGTAGTAGTAGTAGTAGTAGTAGTAGTAGTAGTAGTAGTAGTAGTAGTAGTAGTAGTAGTAGAATTAGTAGCAGCAGCAGCAGTAACAGTAGCAGCCGCGGCGGCGGTGCTGGTGGTGCTGGTGTTTGTTGTGGTTGTGGTGGTGGTGTCGGTGGTGGTGTCTGTGGTGGTGTCGGTGGCGGTGGTGGTGGTGGTGATGGTGGTGGTGGTGGTGGTGGTGGTCGTGGTGGTGGGAGTAATACTGGTAGTGGTAGTAGTAGTAGTCGAAGTGAACGCACGCGTTTATTTAGCTCTGCAATTGCTGCCAGAATTTGCTAGTTTCTAGCGCGATTTTGTAGATAAATTTTATACATATATTTCGTATTAGTATTTCCTTTCAAACTTTATGTTTAATTTGTAAATTTTTGTCTTGGTTGGAGCGGATTTTGTGTCTCCATATGCTAAAGGCACTCCTCTTAGCTGGCGGATTCCGCCATTTAATAGGACGCCTCTTACTGTGGTCAATGCAATACATTTCTTCCCGCGCCAACATGCTATTTCTATAGTTCGTTGGCTAGCGCATTATATTTTGGCAAGATCGCTTGAGTGAGTTGATTTTATTCCTTTGTCATTTGTAAGCGCAAGCCTAGTACTTTGATTATATAAATCTTTCTAGTCAGTTGGCTGTCCCGGTTCAACTCGAACAGACTAACAAATGTATGACTGTAATATGTTAGTATGCATTAGGAAACCACTTTAATCGGTTAGGTGTTAGTGAACCACTGATAGTGGTTCAAAACTAACAAATATACGACTGTACTATCTATTCGTATATTTGTTGGTAGGTGTCAGGGTTTCAAAAGGGGACACTATTTATTTAGTGTTTAGCTCTTTCGCTGATGTCTTGGTATTATATATTTGTATTACCCCTTACATTTTGTAGTAGTATGGCTTTCCTCTTTTATTAAAACACCATGGCAACCTCTTATAAGCGTACCCTGAGTCTTAAAATCACGACAAAGGCTTGGGATGTTTCGGCAATTGAGGTGTATCATGGGTTGAAGGATGTAGTTGGGGCAGGGCCACGGGTCCTTCAAGGTCTCATTAACGTTTCCAAATCAGTATGGAATGCCACTGTAGTTAATGAAACTGTGAAGGAAAAGTTGCTCGACGAGGTCCTTGTCGTGAAGGGTGAGGTGTGTAATGTGGAGAAAATAGATTCTGATCGTCTATTAGTCAAGATGAAGGTTCCATTAGAGATCCCAGATGAATGGGTTATCAATGAATTGATCAAGTATGGCAAAGTGGACAAAGTAGAACACGAGACCTATCCATTTGATCGAACCTTAGAAAATAGCATCAGAAGAATTTGGTTCGAAAAGGTAGAACAACCTCTCCCAGGTAAGGTCACGATAGATGGTCGATTTATCTTGCCATTATGGTACAGGGGGCAAATCAAAGAGTGTAGAATCTGCTTAACATCTTGCAACAGATTGCCCTAACAAAAACAAATGTCTAGTTTGTGGATCATCTGATCATTTTAAATATGTCAAAAAGGGTGCTGATAAAAGTGCAGAGCAAGTTGTCTCTAAAGAGAATGCCATAGAACCGGTAGCTGCTGAGATTGTAGCTGAAATCCAGTTTAATGGGAAGCACCTTGCTAAAGAAAATGTCATCGAACCAGTAGTTGCTGAGATTGTAGCTGACGTCCATGTTAATGAGAAGCATGGTGAAAAAACTAAGAATCCAATCGCTGTAGTTGCAGGCGATGAAATAGAGGTTCTAGATGAGGGGCTAAGTCTTACTCCAGTAACAAGTCAATCCAAGTCTGATGTCAGAGAGGCTAATTCCACACAAGTTGAAGATGATGATCAATACCCTCTGGAAGAGAGTTTTAATTTAGGACAAGTAAAATTCAGGTCGCAAGATACTGAAACTAACTTTGATTTTCCACTGAGTACACTCAATCTAGACGATTTAAATAATATAGAGAAAGTAATTGGTGTCTCGGATCGATTGAGTGGAACAAAGCGACAGAAAGATGGAGATAGTTCTGAATCAGAAATGGAGGAAAGTGATATAGAAGACGATAATATGTCAGTCGCTGAATCCGATATATCCATTCAAACACAGAGTTCTAAATCACCCGATGAAATGGTCATGTACAGGGCAGAGGCAGGAGAGGTGTTAGTTCCATATGTGACGGCAAAAGGGGTTAAATATAGGCATCTGCGTCATGATTCAGATATATTAAAATATAAGCATTTGGAAAAAGTTGAGCTTAGTAGTGCAGCGTTTGCGAGTAAAATAGGTAAATGTTCTAAGAGAGGGTCGAAAACCCCCAAAATCTAGTAAGCTTAATAATGGCGGTTATACACATCACTTTATTACTTTTTATGCTAATTTGCACACTCAATTGTAGAGGCTTAAATAGTGACATAAAACAACGTCACGTACTAGAGACTCTGAAAAATGAGCAGATTGACATTGCTTTGATACAGGAAACAAAAATTCAGAAGTCAGAATCATACGATAATTTAGAAAAGATTTCTGGATCCAGAATATTCTATTCATTTTCTCAAGATAATAGTGCAGGCGTAGCAATTGTTATACTCCCTCGTTGTTCAGCCTATGTAAATATAATCTCTTCAGTATCAGGTGCAAATGGTCGCTGGCTGAGAGTGACGCTATATATACAACAAACACGTTTCACGTTGCTGTGTATATATGCACCTGCATCTCATCAACTACGTCGTAATTTTTTTAATGAGATGTCTACAACAGCACAAGATAATATCACTGAATACTTAGTAATGGGTGGTGACTTTAATTGTGTCGTAGACAAAGAAAATGACAGGAATGCAACTTCAACTTATACTGATACATCACATAGACTCTTAAAAGAAATGTGATAATGAAAATTTAGTTGACACCAATAGAATATCAAAACCTCATGGTAAAGATCTTACATGGTTTTCGGCAGATGGTAAAGTTGGTTCAAGGATTGACAGAATTTATGTGAATAGTTGAATGGGTACTGGAGAGATGTTAATATTAAGCCAGTCACCTTCTCAGATCATAACATGGTATGTGTAACCTTTGCCAATGCTGATTGGGTAACAAAAGGGGTTGGGTTTTGAAAAGTAAACACAACACTGTTGGGAGAAGAATTTTATAAGAATAATATAGAGAGTTGTTGGCAACATTGGATTAATAGAAAAGCATCATATAAGAGCACATTGCAATGGTGGGAGGATGTAAAACTGGATTTAAAATATGTTTCCCGAAAGTATGCTATTAGAAAAGCATGGGAAAAACGCAAACGTAAGAAAACACTTCAGCGATCACTGAGGAAAATTAATGCTAAAGTAAATAATGGTGAAGATAACTATTGTGAATTACTGGTTAAAATTAAAAGTAAAATAAGAGATATAGAACAATATGCGTTTGAGGGTGCAAAAATTAGAGCAAGAGCGCAGATGCACGCAGAACGGGAAAAGCCAACCCGATATTTTTGCACATTAGAAAAAGCACTGGCAATAGATAAGGTGATGTGCTCATTAAACATGCCGGATGGTTCAACCGTCTTTACCAACAATGAAATGAGTACTATTGTATGCAATTACTATGAGTCATTGTACAAGTCTGAGGGAAATGATGAAGATGCAAAATTGGATTTGTTAGCAAATATAGACAAAAAGGTGTCAGACACAGGCAGTGAATTTTGTGATCAACCCTTAACACTAGAAGATTTAACTAAATCCCCTAAAGGTATGAAACTAGAAAAATCACCGGGGTGTGATGGCCTTCCAGTTGAATTTTATCAAACGTTCTGCCACCTTGTAGGTCCAATAATGGAAGAATTAGCCACTGAAATTTTTTAGAAAGGCCATTTACCATCAACTATCGCTAGGGCATACGTAAGGCTAATATATAAATGAAATGACAGACGTCTAATTCAGAATTACAGACCAATTTCTCTACTATGTGTAGACTACAAAATAATATCCAGAGCACTAACATTGAAACTAGGTAGTGTTTTAGGAGAAATCATTGGAACAGAGCAGACATGTGCTGTACCTAGGAGGACAATTTTAACCGATACCATGTTAATAAGAGACCTTATGCAATTGGTTGAGAAGGATAGCATCCCTTCAGCTGTGATTGCCTTGGACAACGAAACGGCATTTGACTGTGTGGAATGGGATTTTCTTTTTAATTCTTTGCAATCGTTTGGATTAGACTCAGACTTTATTAAATGGGTTAAGATTTTATATACGGATATCGAAAGTAACCATTTAGTGAACAATCAATTATCCAGAGAAATTGTCTTAGAACGTGGTGTTAGACAGGGGTGGACCCTATCGCCATTATTATTTGTTATTGTGATGGAATCCCTTGGCATAGGATTGAGACAAAATAATAACTTTCAAGGCATATGTATTCGTGGCATAGAAAGACCGCTTAAGTTGTCACAATATGCTGATGACACAACTGTGTTTGCTAGTTCAAACAATGATTTTGCAATTTTAAACCACGTACTAGAAAAGTTCCAAAATGCATCTGGTTTGAAAATCAATAATGGAAATTCCAAAGGATTATTTTTTGGGGCCATGGAAAGAGCGGAATGACCAGCCACTTGAAATCAATTGGTCTAATGATACCATTAAGATCTTAGGCATCTAGTTTAGCAGGAAACCGAATACAACACAAAATTGGAATGAACGCGTGTCTAAGCTTAAGAGAATATTAGCAAATTGGAAGCATCGTCGTCTTTCAATTTTTGGTAGCGTGTTTGTTGTCAACAACTTGGTATTCTCTGGGCTATGGTATACAGCATGTGTTGTACACATGCCAAAACATCTAGAAAAGGAGGTTAATGAGTTGATATTGTCATTCATGTAGGAAGAAAAGAATCATTTAGTTTCCCATCGTGTTCTCGATAATGCTAAGTTAGAAGGAAGACTTGATTTAATTGATATTAAAGTGAAATGTGTTTCTTTAAGGTTAACATTTTTGAATGATCTTATCACATCAGATGAGACGTGGGCATGTGTTTCACGAGCTCTCATGGAGAGAATTGTAGAACCATTTCTGGCAGAGCATGTTTTTACCTCAAAGAAGCCACCTCCGAATAGCCAGATGATACCAGATGTGTTTAAGGATCAAGTTAAGGAGTTAGAAATATTTGATAGATACATGCCTCCACCTACGTGCTGGAAGGAAAGTACTAGAACAGCAATTGTGGGGCAATAGTAATATATGTTATAACAATGCAGTACTTTATCTACCGTCCTTTGCAAAATATGGCATTCAACATTTATCTGATATGATACACCCTCAAACACGTAGATGGATTTCAATGCAAGAAGTAGCTAGAAAAACACATATGAGGCATATAGATGTACAGCGTTTGCTAAATAAAATAAAACATGTTGTACCAATTGAATGGTTTCGTCTGCCAAATGTAAATAATAATAGTTTGACTCCACAACCTGCATTAGTTCTTGATGATGAGATGTTAAAATACAAGATGAGATCCAAGGAATGGTACCACATTATGAGACCAAAACAAGTAACACCTCCCATGGCAATTAGGAGATGGGATGACTCAAGCTATAAACCATCCAGTTGGAAAAATCTATGGAAAATCTTATATTCTCCATACATACCAAGTATGGCTTGTGATTTATTGTGCTGATTACTACATCGACGGCTATGGGTGGGACACTTGACATACAAGTGAAATATTACGACTTCTGATAGGTGTTACTTATGTCAAACAGACGAGGAAACAATCGGGCATTTATTTGCGGAATGTCCCATATCGTCACAATTTTGGGACTATATTAGCCAAACCTTGGCACAATTTGGAGCGAAGCCCATTGGTTTAGAAATGCACGTAGTCTTATTTAGAGAATTTGGATCAAGCGATGTAAATATCATAGTCTGAAAGGACTATTTTAATAACAATGCTAACCATGGGTGTTTGAGCCATTTGGAAACATCGCTGTGCACAGACGGAAAATCCATTTATGGCCAATCACAACAGAGCAATAAAGGCAATATTTCGTTCATTGCTGCTGAATCATATTCCTTGCGAATAATTTAGATTAAAGCAGCATGGTAAAGAAAAAGTATTCAAGGACATATGGTGCAAAACAAACATAGTTTCAATAGAGTTGGGAACCGTAAAAATAAATGAGCCTGCACTAGCTCAAATCATTTAATTACTACAGCTGATTTATCTGTGTCTTTTAATTAATCTGTGTCCCGTAATTCATTTTAGTCTGCACTTTGATATTGTTATGTTTAATAATTCACGTTAACAAATAAACAGACTCGGGTAATTTAATAATCAATCAATAAAGTAAGTTGCCGTTGAATTATAAAATCGTCCCAGGTAATTTTCGAAACTTGCACAGGGTTTTATAGGGTTATTTGTTCCCGGATAATTTACAAAACCTTACAACAAAGTAAATCAAAAATGTAAACAAGAGCGCAATCTATTTCTATCTATTTTTCTGTAATTTTCCTGCTGACTATATATATGTTATGCTAACCAAATGCTACTACGCCCGCTGATATTTAAAGAATCAGCCCACTGGCGTCAATGATTGACTTATTTGTCATTGATTGACGAGTTACTTTTCATTTGTTGAATAGTTGCACTCGCCACACGGGCCTACTACCACACATGGATTGGATGGTAATTCACAAAACCTTACAATTAAGTAAATCGAAAATGTAAACAAGGGCGCCATCTATTTTTCTGTAATTTTTCTGCCCACTATATGTATTATACTACCCAAATGCTACTACGCCCGCTGATCTTTAAAGAATCAGCCCACTGGCGTCAATGATTGACTTATTTGTCATTGATTGACGAGGCACTTTTCATTTGTTGGATAGTTGCACTCGCCACACGGGTCTACTACTACACCTGGGTTGAATAGTAATGCCTTTGTTAAGTTTTGTTTTGCTATTGGAAATTTATCAGCCTATTGTTTTGTATCTATACTATTTAAGCCATATGTATTTATAGATTGTATTAATGCTCATTATTTATCTTTTGTTTGGGTGTAATATTAATCAGGCTTACTAGTTCACCAGGTTTTTTTCTGGGGGTTTGCAAGCCTTTTTAAAGAGTTCCTCCGTGAAGTTTGTCTGACTACGTCAGCGTCGGATTTTAAAAAAAAAGTAAAAAAAGTAGTAGTAGTAGTAGTAGTAGTAGTAGTAGTAGTAGTAGTAGTAGCAGTAGTAGCGATAGCGGTAGTAGTAGTAGTAGTAGTAGTAGTAGTAGTAGTAGTAGTAGTAGTAGTAGTAGTAGTAGTAGTAGTAGTAGTAGTAGTAGTAGTAGTAGTAGTAGTAGTAGTAGTAGTAGTAGGCCAATTAGTAGTAGCGGTAGCGGTAGTAGTAGTAGTAGTAGTAGTAGTAGTAGTAGTAGTAGTAGTAGTAGTAGCAGTAGCAGCAGCAGCAGCAGCAGCAGCAGCAGTAGTAGTAGTACATACTTCATAAAGGGTTCAGCAAGCACATCACCACATATCAGTCTAAATATCGTTCATCATTTTAGAAAAACAGACTAGATAACTATTTGGAAAAGTTTCCTTGAAAGTTTGTGTTGTCTTTGATCAAAACTCTCGTCATATCTCATATTTAGGCTTAGCATATACCCGCTACTTGTATGCCCTACCTTTGATTCTAGCGATTTAGAATTAAAACGGTGTGGGATGTAAATTTTATGGCCATATTTATAATCTAATACGATATATTTTTAATAAATCTTATTATGTGCTGTATCAGGATAGACTAATAATAATACGATAGCCTCGTTCACATGAGCGCTGCTTTAAAAGGAATTTAACGCTTCAAGTGCGGTTAAGGAATTTTAGTTTCCCTATTATTGAAAATGTCCTTTCGAAGGCAAAGAGAATATTATTTTTGAAAATTCACAGCTGGAATGATTGGCTCGATTATCAAACCAGTCATTCCAGTGGTAAATTTTCAGAAATAATATTCTCTTGACTAATAAATGGACTTTTGCAAGACAATTACAGAAGTCGTATTGTCCCGTTTGCGTTTTAATGGTTTCATAGGAATTTAGTGCTTGACAATTTTGAATAGACAGTAGTAGGACTATATTTACTGAAGTTACAGAAATGAATGAATGAAAATGGTAATGAAAACCCATTCATTATCATTGAATGAATTCATTGATTAAAATTTTCTTTTCAAAAAACAAAATATCCATGCACATATGGCCGGTGAGATGTATGTACGCACGTTTGTAATAATGGACAGATCGCCAAAGAAATATACGCCTCTTTCTAGGGTGTTGATGGTAGGCCTTAAAACTGAGCCGTAACGTTTACGCTGACGCGCGGGTGAACGCTAACCGTACCACTCACCCTCCCTCTACTACTACTACTACTACTACTACTACTACTACTACTACTACTACTACTACTACTACTACTACTACTACTACTACTACTACTACTACTACTACTACTACTGCTATGCAATGTACAGTTTAATATATACACCAATTACTGTATAATACTAGCTGTACATATAAATATGTTACACATGCATCAACTTCATTGCCATAATAATAGTATTATACACTGTTACCACCACCACCCCACCCCACCCACCCACCCATATGCTATTGTAATAGCCTGGGAGGATACAAATTAACTTTGAGGTTGAACTTCACTAGCACGTTCACACAGCGAGTAGGATCAATACGTGTGTGTCACTAGAATAAAGTGCTCAGCCCATAACACATGCTAGTTCACGGGGTCAAAGGTTTTGTGATAACACATGAGGGTAGAGGGAGGGGCGGGCGAGCGAGAGAGAGGGAGAGGAAGAGAGAGAGAGAGAGAGAGTGAGAGAGAGAGGGAGGGGAGGGAGGGAGAGCGAGATTGAGCGATGGGTGAAAGACGGGTGTGATCGATAGAGATAGAGGTGCCCAGAGTCGTGGGGGTGGGGAGATAAAGACGGTCGGGAGGGTGAGAGAGGGCGAGAGAATGGCGAGAGGGGGGGGGAGAGAAGTGGGGGAGGGAGGGGTGGGAGGGGGAGGGAGGGAGAGAGAGAGAGAGAGAGAGAGAGATGGGGAGATGTAGCGACGTAAGCTGGTTAATAGTTTAAGGTTAGATATTCGACATACCTGAAAATTGTTGTTTCTGTAAACGTCTTAGATGTTTTACAGTCAATTCTAAAATGTCTGCTTTTTCCATTTTATTATGTCGACCACCCTGCCGAAAACATAAAACAAAGCATTACAAATTTTCGGGAAACAGAACCCAAGAAAACGGCTAGGTGTAACGGACAGCGCTCTGAACTACATAACATGTTGACCGTCGCGCCTCAATGGTAGACACGCCGTCGTTGGAAACAATGGAAATCTTCACTTTTGTTGCCTCTCTCCACCAAAGAGTAAACGTACCAGAGCAAATAATTTCAAGGTTAACACTAACGGTTGAATCCAGTTTTAGCTATGCCCCGCCTATCTCTAGCTAAACTCTACACACGCTTTGCCAGTGTAGTGATCAATCGATCCCGGAACTCTCTGAATCTCAATTCCCAGAAAACTTTACAGGTCAGGTGTTGAATAGTTTGAAACTAATTTGACTGGGTGCTGTTGCTGCCTGTGGCAGCAACATCGCCCAGTCCTATTAGTTTCAAAATATTCAACCGAATGTTGATTAAAGAGTAAAGACATACAATTCGCACAACCTGGCCGATTATTAAGCGTTTAAAATGGCGTAAATCAAGTCATCATTCATGACGTAATTGATTACGACGTCGGCCTACGTCACGTAGTTGATTATGATATATGTCATATGGTTAATTGGGTAACTGGATCCCTCAATTGACTGAAATCAAAACGAATCACTTTCAAAATATTCAGCAGAAGAATTTATTACTTTCAAAATATTCAACAGCATGTTTATTAAATAGCAAAGACATTCGTACAACGTGTCGAACTATTAAGCACTAAAGACGGACTATTTCGATTCATTCATGATGTCATGATTATGACGTCAGCACACACGTCACTTGGTTGATTATGACGTCATATGATGGATTGATAAATTGGAACGGTGAATTGGTTGCCTAAGGCAGGGAAGATAACCAAATGGACCTTTCCAGTTTATCCATCCATCACATGACGTCATAATCAACTACGTGACGTGTGGGATGACATCATAATGACGTCATGAATGGCATAGACAAGTACGTCACGTCAAGTTAGTTTCAAATTATTTAACAGTTTATCTGCATGATTTCTGGAAATTGATAGTCAGGGAGTTCAGGGATCAATTGATCCCAACACGGGTGTGGTATGGGTACAGCTTAGCTAGAGATGTGCGGGTATAACTAAAACTCGAAAGGTCCATTAGGTTCAAAATATTCGCCAGAACATTTCTTACATCGTGTTCAAAATTGTACTAAAATTGTACAAACTAACGTGTATCGGTTTCTGTTTTGGACACGTCTTAACTTATTAAGCTGCGGTCAGGTCGAGCTACGATGACCTGAGCTGCGCAAGAACTGTCGGCAACTGACTAGAAAATTTGCGCTCATGTCGCTTACGATTCGATTACTAGCAACTGTCTTCAACTACTTGCACTGTCCGTTTCCAAGTAGTATACGCGCCCATGTTAACTGGAAACGCAGCATGAATTAACGGGTCATGTAATTATTTTGAAATGACCTTTCATATTTGCAATATATGTTCGTTGTGCATTATCTTCTTTAAAATGGTGTATATCCCTATTGTATCACATGTATCCAAGAAATCATTAGATAATATGTCCTGCATCCTGCCTCAAACACACAGGTGATAAAGGAAACAGGATAGTTTTCTTTTCTATGGTAATTATGCATTTGTAATGATATCAAGAGTTAACCATAGAATATGCCTCTCAACTTTAATCAAGCTACATTTCTTATTAACGGAGGAGTAGCGATTTTAAAATGTACGGGTGTGGTGGCGCCGTACTAATAACAAGCAGGGAAGTGAATCGAAAATCGGATTCTCTTACGGATGTGGGTACAAATCCCTAGAATTGGTGTCTGACGTTCCTGAGAGATTGGATGAAAAAAACTGAATGAGGAGTAGTAAAAAGAATAAGAACATGACCAACCTTTAGAACTCATTTCAGGATCTAAAAGTTATCTACTAAAATAGTTTGATTTTCCTTACAGAGATAGTACATATAATATTATTCGAAAAGACTTCACATGCAAACTATGTCGATAAAAGTCAACCACTTAGTGACGTCATTTTATAGTAGCATCAGTTGATGTTGATGTTTGATTGACAGATCTTTTCAATGAATTATGAGACTGTCACAGCTTGAATTAAATAATCTGCTGGCATTGCTTTAAGTAATTAACCCTTTAAATATGCAATTTTGTTTGATTTTTGACAATTTTACTACTGTAATGACTGACTCCGTTATCCATCAGTTTCTGTGTTCTGATTGGCTACAGCTTCAGTTGCCGACAGACGTAATTACACTCATGTCGATATTAACTGGCCTGCGATTGACGGCAACCGATCGTAGAAGTAGAACATGCTCTACTCCAGCGATTAGAGATTTTTGGAACGGCTATTGACGGCGATCAACATTAAAGTGATCGCATGTACGCTCAGGTCAAACCCGTCGCGGACTAAATCGGTCGCTGGAAGTTGCCGATAGTTGCTCGAAAATCAAGCGGCGACTAGTTGAGTCGCAGTGCAATCTCGACATGACCGCAGCTTTATGATCATCTGTAGGCCTATTCTATATCCCGTATTCTCTCTCACCTCTCTCTTAATGACCTCCAGCAGCAAGGCCTTAAGCTCGGCCAGGCTGGCGTTGATGCGCGCGCGACGACGCTTCTCCATTTCCGGCTTGGAACTCTGCCAAAATAATACACATAATTTATTTACTTTTCACCCGTTAAATAAATATATTAAAGGCGCATATTCGCACCCGAATGCTTGAAAATAAAATTGTTTAAATTATATACTTTTAGAGGCTAAAGACGTGTTCTGACTAGATACTTAACCGGCGTAACGTGTCTCACTAGATACTTAACCGGCGTAACACAATACCGAGGTATGGAGTTATTCGCGATTAAGCCTCCAGTGAGAACACGGCCTTAAGCCGTGTTGCTGTAATGCGCCAATATCGAATTTGCGCCGTTGGCCAATGGCGCAGGGAACAATATCAAATTTGATATCGGCGAGCCGTTGACAAATGGCGCAGGGACCAATATCAAATTTGATATCGGCGAGCCCGTTGGCCAACGGCGCAGGAGACAAATATCGAATTTGATATCGGCGTGCCCGTTGGCCAACGGCTCAGGGTGCCAATATCAAAGTTCATATCGCCTCACCAGTTGGCCAACGGCGCAGGGGACAATAACGAAATCGATGTATTTGGGACGATATGAAACAGTATCAAAGTACACACATTTCTGTTTCTAATCGGACATTATTAATGGCTGGCGAACACAATACATAACTAAACAAGTACACATATTGATGCAAGGCATCAATGGTAAATAGCGTGCCGGGAGCTTATTATAATTCTGAGAATAAACTGTTTCATGAAAAAATGAAGTTATATAAAGGAATACAAGCCACTTATGACAAAAATACATGCGGACAAAAAACACAAAAGAAGGAATATTTCTTGCAAAAAGATATGGACAGTATTAGCTATGGGCCAGTAAAAGCAGCTTATATTTTTGGTCAGTCCAACAATTTGTCCAATCATCCTTTTTTTCCAGGCCAAACTCCTTAACAGAGAGAGGAAAAGACAAAATTAAGAGCAGCCAGTGAAGAGAAAATTGCACTACTGCATCAACAGAGCGTAACAGATCAAATGTGGGTCATTAGGTATCTACAACTTATAAAGATAATGAAATCAACAGAACTGGCAACCCAGTCAGTAGAGAATCAGCGCAAGAAGCAGTACAGACCCTGACACCCATTCAAACATATTAAAGAAAAACTGTAAAGAATATTTTAAACCTAAATCTTGATACCTTCCTAAACAGACGTGAAGAGCTTATTACCCGGAAATATATTGGTGAAATATACACTGCAATGCTAGTGAAATGCACAAAACAAGTATATTTTTTATGCAATACAGGACCCCGATCTGTACCGACAGATAACCTTTTCAACAAAGTTAAGTGGCCAGGATAGAACCAATACCGTGAACCTAGTTTTCTCCAATTAAAATGATATAGTAGAAAACATTCTGACACGACCCAGTGGGAAACAGCCACAATCGTGATCTGTTTCATTTAGCTATCATATCTATTAAACGATATCTTTACTGGAAACTGACAAACTATTAAATCAAATATTTTTGCTCGACAAAAAGGCCAAAATCGGCCTCAACCATTGTAATGATGACGATCTTGTTGACCATATGTGAAAATGTTAGGGTTTTAGCCTGATAAGTCAGGTTCTACCAGTACACGCGGCCATAATATGGGATATATAGAAATATTTTCACATTACTATAGTAAATATTTGGTGGTAAAATTATTACAATATTTCGCACAGCACAAGAACATAGTGAGTTCTACATGGCCTTATGTTCGAAAACTGGCTACAAGGCATGTAGAGATATTCTGGTACCGAATATAGTACATTATTGGAATTTGACAATGGCGTGTCACTACTAAATTGCATATGATGAAATTACTGTATAGTAAACATTTTTTAAACCTTTGATACTTTATTAGCGTATTCATATACGTAGCTAACCATATGGGTGAACTTCTGGGGTCGAGCCTATTGCAAACAGTGTGGTACAAAAAATAGTTGATCTGACAGAATTTGCGCCAATTTTCGGTATGGAATTGTGTACCATGAGATTACGTTCCTGTAGAAGTTTTAAAATTCGGAATACGACTAACATATTTCCTATAAGTATTTGTGGGTGAAATTCTGGGGGTGAACGTATTGCAATGAAAACCATGAATTATCCTAAGTTTGAGCTTATATACGTTATGAAATTTTTAAATCTCACTACGGCGTAAGCATATGCCTATACCTATCTAAACATATGGCTGATATTCTGGGCCGAACCCATTATGAGCGATATCTCAGGACATATCGACACCACTCTGAATGTGATGAATGTGAACCACCATATTACAATGGGGCCATATGGCGAATATGTAACCATATATTACCAAATTACTTGATGGTAGAATCGTGCAAAAGCAGTAGTATTCAGTTATATACAGCTATATAAAAAAATGATTACAAACCGAGAACTGAGATTCTAATACCGAATATAGTAAATTGTTGGCATTTGGCAACTGTCCGTGGCTACTAAATTGAATATTACGAAATTACTACGTGGTAGAAATCTCAAGATTCATTAGCGTATTAATATCCCTATCTAACCATATGGGTGAAATTATGTAGCCACACATATTGCAGACGGTATGGAATTCTTTTAAATTCCAATGTAACTAGCATATTCAAACTCCTATACGTCTATGTGAGCGAAGTTCTGGAACCGACCATATTACGGAAAGTAGGGCACCGAAAACCACGAATACACCATCATTTAAGCTAAATTTTGCGTATTAAAATTACTTCGTCTAGAATTTGTTAGATTCAGAATATAACTAGCTTATAGACTAGCTCAAGTCTATGTGGGGTAAATTATGGGGCTGAACATACTACAGACAATAGGGCACTAAAAACTGTGGTGGTTTATTAATACAATGAACCTGTCCAGTTTAGCTATGCCCTGCCCATCTCTAGCTAAACTCCACCCATACGACTCGATGGATTTCTGAACTACTAGACGATAAATTTCAAGAAAACTATACAGGTAAGCCGTGGAATATTTTGACACTAAATTGACTGGGTCCTGTTGCTGCCTATGGCAGAAACAGCGGCCAGTCAAATTACTTTCAAAATATTCAACAGCATTTTTTTATTAAATAACAAAAACATACAATTCGTACAACGTGTCAGATTATTAAGCATTTAGGATGGGCTAAATCGAGTCAGTCATGACGTCATTATTATGACGTTACCCTACGCGTCACTTAATTAATTACGACGTCATATGACGTAATATGATGAATAGACAACCTCAAAAGGCCCATTAGCAAGTGGTATTAATTACCCTCGCTCCGTCAGAGGATGGGTGTATTGTATTCGGGTGTACGTGCGTTCGGGATGGCAAGGGTCTACAATCTATGATTGGCCTTGTTAAAATATGTGACCTATAAATACGGGTGCTCTCTTAATACAAGTGGTCCGTATTGTGTGGACCACGCATTAACAAGTGGTATTAGCTCTGTAATGCACAATTTGCTCATGCCAATTTCAATAGAGGGCTCCATTTCTAGGTATGCCACGCCTATTTCTAGCTAAGCTCCACCCCGTTTTGCGTGTTGGAATCGATGTCTATATAATGAATAATGAATTCCCAGACTTCCAATTTCAAGGTAACTATATAGGTAAGCCGATGACTATTTTGAAACTAATTTGACTGGGTGCAACGAAAACCATGAATCGGACTAAATTTGAGCCGAAATTATTTCATGGTAGATAGTTTTAAATCTCACTACTCCGTAAGCGTATGCCTATACCTATCTAAACATATGGGTGACATCCTTGGGCCGAATCCATTTTGAGCGATATGCCAGGACATACCGACACCTATCTGAATGTGGTGAATGTAAACCAAACATATTATAATTGGGCAATACGGCGAATATGTAATTACCTACGATGACATTACTTGATGGCAGAATTGTGCAAACGCACTAGCTCATATTGAGTTACATACATCCACATATAAAAAAAATTATTACAAATCGAGAACAGACATTCTGATACCGAATATAGTAAATTGTTGGCATTTGACAACTGTCCGTGGCTACTAAATTGAATATTACGAAATTACTACGTGGTAGAAAGCTCAAGATTCATTAGCGTGTTCATATCGCTATCTAACCATATCGGTGAAATTATGTGGCCAAACCTATTGCAGACAGGTAATAGTAGGGCATTGAAAACCCGCAGATCTGCCAAAATTGAAACGAATTTACGCGATGAAATCGTATACTACGAAATTACTTCATGGTCGAATTTTTTTAAATTCCCAATATAACTATCGTATTCAAATCCCTCTACGTCTATGTGAGAGAATTTCTGGAGCCGACCATATTATATACAGACAGTAGGGCACCGAAAAGCATGCCAAACCCAACATTTAAGCCAATTTTTGCCTAATAAAATGATTTTATCTAGAATTTGTTAGATTCAGAATATACCTAGTATATTAAGGCTCAAATCTATGTAGGTGAAATTATGGGGCTAAACATACTACAGACAATAGGGCACTGAAAACTGTGAATCACCGGAGATTTAGCAAATTTTCGGTATGAAATTGTGCACTACGAAATTACTTCATGGTAAAAAATGTTTTAACCTCAATCTATTACTTCACTAGCGTATTAATATACCTATCTAACTATATGGTTGAAATTCTGTGGCCGAATTTCCTGTAGATGTTCTTAACTTAGCACATGCATAGGCTTAAACTTTCGGTTGATTTCTGTATTCAACAATCTGCTACAATATTATTGACAGCAGTTTTGACTGGAAATTTGGAACATTGGTAGTCTATCAATACCGCTACATAATTGCAATGGCCCTTCATGGATTTATTCCCACGGATGGATTAAAGACAAAAGGATACTACTGATAATCACACATCCATTATTCATTCGTATCCCGCGAGTTCTCTTTCGATACGAGATCGAGAAATGTATCTCTTATGTAGGGGCCTATTGAGTAGCCATTGGCGTAGCGATTTCACGATCCACAGTGTTGCTTCTTATTTTCTCGTATTTTCTTTATTACACTCAGGCCGTGACAACGGCATATGAGGATTATTTGTACATTGACAATGGCGGTAGAAATAAAATATTATTATTATTATTATTATTATTATTATTATTATCATACCATCTCCGCCGCGCTGCCGACGAGGGCTACGACAGTGGGATCGCTTACATAATAATGATAACAACAATAATCAATTTATTAACTATTTTGGGCCACTTGCCCCTGTAGTGTTTCAGGCAGTATTAAAGGAGAACTAACTTCATATAATAGTTGTTCAGCTGATCTAACATGTGTCATTCGTAAACTATACTATAATATTAAGCTTATTATCATGCCGCTAAAGAAAGCTATTCAGGCTTGAGTAGTTTAAACGTTGGTACATTTCCAAAGCCTATGGTGGCTGTCATGCCTTACTTTTCAACCAATCAGAAGGAAAAACTAGCGTATCTATAGTCTGCTACGGAGATAGACTGGGTCCTTCTCTGTCTGATATCCGAAGTTGAGCCTGTGTAACAGTCTAGTCGTTGTGATAACGTAGGACGATAACCGGTCATTACATTAGAGGTGTAGTTTCGAATAAGCCAAGCCTTTATTTTTAGATGAATCCATTATTGTTAGCGAACTCTGTCTACTTTTTCGCCCTCTACAATATTATTACGCATGTTTTTCTTTTGAAATTTATCACACACATAGTACGCCTCAAGACTTTCTGTAACAAGTCTGTAATTTTTACCCTATCTCGAATGCAACAAATGTGAATCATACTATAATACAATACGGGAAAGGTTAAACAGACATGGTACATCATCGTCGTCCTCATAATTTATTAACCCTGTATTACCTAAGTTGAGTCAAGAATAAAAAAAAAAAATTTGGTTATTGAGTGCCTATTTGCAGGCCAATAGCCGACTGTTTTGAAGAGTTACTATTGGAATGACTGGCTCAATTATCGAGCCAGTCATTTCAGTGGTGAATTTTCAAAAATGATCTTCTCTTGACCTGTAAATTAACATCCTCAAGATCAGTGTAGAGGCCGGTTTCGGCGGCCCCCTCATGAAAGGGTTAAAATACATGGGCAGTCGTTGTCGTTGCAATACTTAATACAGGTCTATGATAGCAACACGTAGGTGGGTAGGGTGGGGTGGGCTACCAGTCAAAGTATTAAAAAGATTTTCGTATAGTTGTCTTTATCTGAGATATTGAAATTTCGGTGTTAAACTTTCTAAAGAATTTTGTTAGAAAAACACACAATTGTGCCCAAGTAAGTCATATCTTGGTGGGGGTTGCTTGAAATGACTTCCATAGGCCTAACGTTAGTCAATCGGTCACTGAATCCGGATGATATATTAATACATTAATACCGCGCTCGTGTTGGTATCGATGGATCTCTGAGCTTCTTCACTATCAATTTCCAGAAAACTATACAGGTAAGGTGTTGACTATTTTGAAACCAATTTGTCTGGGTGCTGTTGCTGCTTGTGGCAGTAACATCGCCAAGTCAAATTAGTTTCAAAATATTCACCAGCATGTTTTGTAAATAGCAAAGACATACAATTCGTACAACGTGTCGGACTATTAAGCATTTAAGACGGACTAAATTGAGTCAGTCATGACGTCATGATTATGACGTCATCCTATGGCCGTGCCTATACGCAATTCTAGGCAGCAATAAATAGAAGCGTGTAAATAAATAAATAAAACGCCATAATTGTTAAATTTGAATAATTTAAAAACACAATTCCGTATAACCATGAAATCATTTAGCAAAATAGCACACACTGTTATATACTATGAAAAAGTGCACATTCACACCAAAATGCTCGAAAATAACATTGTTATCAATGATGTTTTGACCGTAGCGAAAGTATCTAGAACAAATTGTTTCATGTGAATAATCAATATGATTTTCAGACCGACATGAGTACAGGTCAAAATTTACTGAGTAGATTTAGCGACGCCATGCATAATTCTAAGAGCAACAATGATATTCAAAGCTATACAATAACGCGGACATCCATGTCCCTGCTCCGAATTCCTTTGTTTCCATATTTTTTATTGAAAATGAAACCAAGTTCGTATTCACTTCTAACAACTGTGGAGCCTTTTGTAACTTTCGTCCACCGCCACTGCGATAAAACATTGTGTAACACCTGAGCAAACACCTTTAGGCAGACGAACCTACCATCAGAAACGTGTGTGATTTGATATTGGTCCCCTGCGCCGTTGGCCAAACGGGTGCGCCGATATCAAATTCGATATTGGTCCCCTGCGCCGTTGGCCAACGGGCGCGCCGATATCGAATTTGATACTGGTCCCTGCGTCGTTGGTCAACGGGCACACCGATATCGAATTTGATATTGGTCCCTGTGTCGTTGGTCAATGGGCGCGCCGATATCAAACTCGATATTGGTCCCTGCGCCGTTGGCCAACATGCGCGGCGATATCAAATTCGATATTGGTCCCTGCGTCGTTAGCCAACGGCGCAAATTTGATATTGGCGCGTTACAGCATCATCGTGGAGTTAATCGGGAATAACACTATACCTTCGCTAGTGAGAACACGGCCTTTGATTGTGTGCCTAGATGTAATGAAACGAAATACATCTTAACAATTGAGGATTTCATTGCGTATAATTAACACAATGTTTTAAATTGTGAAATTGAATGAGACACGAGTCCCTAATTCAACATCACAACTAAAAAAATGTATATATATAATATTTTGATATGGAATTTTATTCCACTACTGGGTTTTAAATTTCTAAAGTAAATCCTGACGACATGTGCATAAGCATATAACAGTACTATAATATAGCTAAACACGGAACCTCCGGAAGTAAGGGTGGGCTGGGTGGCGATGTATATTCAAATAAAGAAATGAACCGAGATTGGGTGAGGAACATTCCTTTATGATGAAATCGAAGAAGTTATTCGTTTGATTGGTGCTTATCGAGTCCCAGATTCCAGGTCCCATATCTAGGCTGGTTTATATTATAGTCTAGTGTTGGTAACTTCCCCAGTTTTACACTGGTACCCATTATTACTCCTGGGCAGAGAGACACAACGAGAAGTGAAGGAGACTGCCATATGTGTCCACCGATTATTCATCCGCCACCTCATCGCCTGACCCGTGAGTGTAACAACATCAATGTTTATGTATATGTAATGATTTGCAATTTAAAGAGCAAATCATTACGTCACAAAGGGTTCCATATAGACAGTCATCAAATCTCAAAGAGTCTGACACGTTGTATAAATTGTATGTCTTTGTAATTCTTTGCTATTTAATAGACATGCTGTTGGATGATTTGAGGCTGGTTTGACTGGGCGCTGTTGCTGCCTAAGGCAGCACTGGCGCCCAGTCGACTTAGCCTCAAGATACCCAACAGCTCATCTGTATAGCTTTCTGGAAATCGATAATCAGGGTTAAGAAGAAATAGCTCCTTCAAGGACATGAAATAACATTCTCCAATCCAAACACGGTCATAGTTTCTATATATGGTAGACATGCCTAGAAATCTTTAGCATGTTTAGATCTACGAATTGTAGTGTATGGTATTATTCACCTCATAGGTAATATGTATTAGATATAAGATTAGGCATTTAGATACTTGTATAGCTTACTAATTTAATTGTCTATATATATATATATATATATATATATATATATATATATATATATATATATATATATATATATATATATATTTATATATATATATATATATATATATATATATATATATATATATATATATATATATATATATATATATATATATATATATATATATATATATATATATATATAATGTTTAAATGTACACTCAAGGGCCTATGGCTTGTTGTGGAATAAATCAATCAATCAATGTAATAAAGTGAACTTGAACTTGACACTCGAATACCGAATTCGGTGCGCGCTGGCTGGTATACAGCCAGCCGTGTACAAGACCCGCCCCCACCCCACCCCTACCCCACCCCACCCCACCCACCCCACCCCCAGCCTGGCTTGGCGGAGCTTCGCGCTTTCCATAGTATCCATCGATGATCTGACGTCATATGCCGTCATAATCAGCTAATCGACGTGTATGATGACGTCATAATCATTACGTCATAAATTATTCTATTAGCCCCATCTTTAACTCTTAATAGTCCGAGAGGTTGTACGAATTGTCTGTCTCTACTATTTAATAAACATGCTGTTGAATATTTTGAAACTAATTTGACTGGGCGCTGTTGCTGCCATAGGCAGAGAATTCAGAGATCGATCGATCCCAACACGACCGAGGTGTGGGTGGAGCTTAGCTAGAGATGGGCGCAGCATAGCTAAAATGGAAAGGTCTATTGCATTTACTCAATTATTTATAATTATTATACAACGCTTACTGCCCCGCTTACTACTCACACTGCTATGTATACCCTACCCAACTCTATACACTTTAAACTGAGCACACACGCACTCACTCAATCAAGACACGCACGCACACACATGCATCAATTATATCAAACTAGCTCTACTAGCTCCAATCTGATGCGCGCGTGAGTGAGTGAGTGAGTGAGTGAGTGAGTGCGCGCGTGCGTACATGAGCGCGTATGCTCGCGTATGTATATATGTAGATCACGATTAGACAAATATAAGGCTAACTGTGGTTTCATATAAAGCGCATTCCATAAATTGATTGAAAATTCGACTGCGCAAATAAAGATCGCTGAAACGCCGCAACATTACAATCACATTGCAAAGTGCATAGTGTAAAAGTACAAACATCAAGCACATGTACCTTTCCAGTGTTAGCTATGCCCCGCCCATCTCTAGCTAAGTTCCACCCACACTTCACTTGCGCTAGGATCGATTGATCCCTGCACACCTTGACTATTAATTTCCAGAAGCTGCACTATGCAGGTAAGATGTTTAATATGTTGAAACTAATTTGACTGGTCGCTATTGCTGCCATAGGCAGCAACAACGCCCTTTCAAATCAGTTTCAAAATATTCGACAGAATGCTTACTAAATAGTAAAGACATACAATTCGTACAACGAGCCAGACAATTAAGCGTTTAAGGGTCATTCACGCTGTAATTGATTATGACATCACCATTCACGTCACATAGTTGATTATGACGTCATACGATGGATGGATAAATTGGAAAGGTTCATTATAAATATATATATATTTTAATGATATAATATCGTTATTGCAATATGTGCACCGCGCTTAAAAGCCTACATTTACACACGACTTCGTGAAAATAACATTGTTAAATTTGCATACATTTAGAAGATTAATTAATTTGTGTACCTCAACGCAATACGACGATATAAATCTCAAAATATGGCGATTTCTTTCCATATAAATTAATATAATTGCTGGATTATGTCATAGCAAAAAAGCGTATTAGTTCATAAGTTAAATTTAGTTCATTTCATTACCTTGAGGTACACTGTACAGGATACGCCTCTAAACGAGTTTTTTTTTAATTAAACATTTTTCCATTTAATGGATAACTGATCTGAACTCTTGATAGCTATTCAGGTGATCTAATATGCCAGTCATAAACTATGAGTAGTATAGCCGGGATTAAAATGATACCACGTCCCGGAATAGCGGGGGAAATCGAGAAATTCGCCTCCCAGGCCCTTAACAATTGAGGACCGCATTTTTTAGGTGTTTTTTGGCGCAGGTAGCGCGGGCCTCTAAAAAACTGCCGACCCTAGGGGCCCCCCTTCACTATGCCAGCACGTAGTGAGACGCCTTACCCCCCCCCCCCCCCCCCATAATGAAAGCACCCGGGAGGCGAATTTCCCGATTACCCCCGTTATTCCGGGACGTTGTATCCGTTTAATCCCGGCTATACTACTTAGCACATGGTCTTAACGTCCATTTAGAGACTAGCACACTCAGCGGTATACGAGCTGATCAAGCACGCATTACATGGCGTCCATTTAGAGACAAGCATACTCAGCGGTATACGAGCTGATCAAGCACGCATTACATGGCGTCCATTTAGAGACAAGCATACTCAGCGGTATACGAGCTGATCAAGCACGCATTACATGGTCTTAACGTCCATTTAGAGACAAGCATACTCAGTGGTATACGAGCTGATCAAGCACACATTACATGGCGCCCATTTAGAGACAAGCATACTCAGGGGTATACGAGCTGATCAAGCACGCATTACATGGTCTTAACGTCCATTTAGAGACAAGCATACTCAGTGGTATACGAGCTGATCAAGCACGCATTACATGGTCTGAACGTCCATTTAGAGACAAGCATACTCAGTGGTATACGAGCTGATAAAGCACGCATTACATGGTCGTAACGCCCAGACAAGCATACTCAGCGGTATACGAGCTAATCAAGCACGCATTACATGGTCTAAACGCCCATTTAGAGACAAGCATACTCAGTGGTATACGAGCTGATCAAGCACGCATTACATGGTCTGAACGTCCATTTAGAGACAAGCATACTCAGCGGTATACGAGCTGATCAAGCACGCATTGCATGGTCTGAACGTCAATTTAGAGACTAGCACACTCAGCGGTATACGAGCTGATCAAGCACGCATTACATGGCGTCCATTTAGAGACAAGCATACTCAGCGGTATACGAGCTGATCAAGCACGCATCACATGGCGTCCATTTAGAGACAAGCATACTCAGCGGTATACGAGCTGATCAAGCACGCATTACATGGTCTTAACGTCCATTTAGAGACAAGCATACTCAGTGGTATACGAGCTGATCAAGCACGCATTACATGGTCGTAACGCCCAGACAAGCATACTCAGCGGTATACGAGCTGATCAAGCACGCATTACATGGTCTAAACGCACATTTAGAGACAAGCATACTCAGTGGTATACGAGCTGATCAAGCACGCATTACATGGTCTGAACGTCCATTTAGAGACAAGCATGCTCAGTGGTATACGAGCTGATCAAGCACGCATTACATGGTCGTAACGCCCAGACAAGCATACTCAGCGGTATACGAGCTGATCAAGCACGCATTACATGGTCTAAACGCCCATTTAGAGACAAGCATACTCAGTGGTATACGAGCTGATCAAGCACGCATTACATGGTCTGAACGTCCATTTAGAGACAAGCATACTCAGCGGTATACGAGCTGATCAAGCACGCATTGCATGGTCTGAACGTCCATTTAGAGGCAAGCATACTCAGTGGTATACGAGCTGATCAAGCACGCATTACATGGTCTGAACGTCCATTTAGAGACAAGCATACTCAGCGGTATACGAGCCGATCAAGCACACATTACATGGTCTGAACGTCCATTTAGAGACTAGCATATTCAGTGGTATCCGAGCTGATCAAGCACGCATTACATGGTCTGAACGTCCAGACAAGCATACTCAGTGGTATAGCACGCATTACAGGGTCTGACTGTCCATTTAGAGACAAGCATACTCAGTGGTATACGAGCTGATCAAGCACGCATTACATGGTCGTAACGCCCAGACAAGCATACTCAGCGGTATACGAGCTGATCAAGCACGCATTACATGGTCTAAACGCCCATTTAGAGACAAGCATACTCAGTGGTATACGAGCTGATCAAGCACGCATTACATGGTCTGAACGTCCATTTAGAGACAAGCATACTCAGCGGTATACGAGCTGATCAAGCACGCATTGCATGGTCTGAAGGTCCATTTAGAGACTAGCACACTCAGCGGTATACGAGCTGATCAAGCACGCATTAGATGGCGTCCATTTAGAGACAAGCATACTCAGTGGTATACGAGCTGATCAAGCACGCATTACATGGCGTCCATTTAGAGACAAGCATACTCAGCGGTATACGAGCTGATCAAGCACGCATTACATGGTCTTAACGTCCATTTAGAGACAAGCATACTCAGTGGTATACGAGCTGATCAAGCACACATTACATGGCGCACATTTAGAGACAAGCATACTCAGGGGTATACGAGCTGATCAAGCACGCATTACATGGTCTTAACGTCCATTTAGAGACAAGCATACTCAGTGGTATACGAGCTGATCAAGCACACATTACATGGCGCCCATTTAGAGACAAGCATACTCAGGGGTATACGAGCTGATCAAGCACGCATTACATGGTCTTAACGTCCATTTAGAGACAAGCATACTCAGTGGTATACGAGCTGATCAAGCACGCATTACATGGTCTAAACGTCCATTTAGAGACAAGCATACTCAGTGGTATACGAGCTGATCAAGCACGCATTACATGGTCTGAACGTCCATTTAGAGACAGGCATACTCAGCGGTATACGAGCTGATCAAGTACGCATTACATGGTCTAAACGTCCATTTAGAGACAGGCATACTCAGCGGTATACGAGCTGATCAAGCACGCATTACATGGTCTGAACGTCCATTTAGAGACAAGCATACTCAGTGGTATACGAGCTGATCAAGCACGCATTACATGGTCGTAACGCCCAGACAAGCATACTCAGCGGTATACGAGCTAATCAAGCACGCATTACATGGTCTAAACGGCCATTTAGAGACAAGCATACTCAGTGGTATACGAGCTGATCAAGCACGCATTACATGGTCTGAACGTCCATTTAGAGACAAGCATACTCAGCAGTATACGAGCTGATCAAGCACGCATTGCATGGTCTGAACGTCAATTTAGAGACTAGCACACTCAGCGGTATACGAGCTGATCAAGCACGCATTACATGGCGTCCATTTAGAGACAAGCATACTCAGCGGTATACGAGCTGATCAAGCACGCATTACATGGCGTCCATTTAGAGACAAGCATACTCAGCGGTATACGAGCTGATCAAGCACGCATTACATGGTCTTAACGTCCATTTAGAGACAAGCATACTCAGTGGTATACGAGCTGACCAAGCACGCATTACATGGTCGTAACGCCCATTTAGAGACAAGCATACTCAGTGGTATACGAGCTGATCAAGCACGCATTACATGGTCTTAACGTCCATTTAGAGACAAGCATACTCAGTGGTATACGAGCTGATCAAGCACGCATTACATGGTCGTAACGCCCAGACAAGCATACTCAGCGGTATACGAGCCAATCAAGCACGCATTACATGGTCTAAACGGCCATTTAGAGACAAGCATACTCAGTGGTATACGAGCTGATCAAGCACGCATTACATGGTCTGAACGTCCATTTAGAGACAAGCATACTCAGCGGTATACGAGCTGATCAAGCACGCATTGCATGGTCTGAACGTCAATTTAGAGACTAGCACACTCAGCGGTATACGAGCTGATCAAGCACGCATTACATGGCGTCCATTTAGAGACAAGCATACTCAGCGGTATACGAGCTGATCAAGCACGCATTACATGGCGTCCATTTAGAGACAAGCATACTCAGCGGTATACGAGCTGATCAAGCACGCATTACATGGTCTTAACGTCCATTTAGAGACAAGCATACTCAGTGGTATACGAGCTGATCAAGCACGCATTACATGGTCGTAACGCCCAGACAAGCATACTCAGCGGTATACGAGCTGATCAAGCACGCATTACATGGTCTAAACGCACATTTAGAGACAAGCATACTCAGTGGTATACGAGCTGATCAAGCACGCATTACATGGTCTGAACGTCCATTTAGAGACAAGCATGCTCAGTGGTATACGAGCTGATCAAGCACGCATTACATGGTCGTAACGCCCAGACAAGCATACTCAGCGGTATACGAGCTGATCAAGCACGCATTACATGGTCTAAACGCCCATTTAGAGACAAGCATACTCAGTGGTATACGAGCTGATCAAGCACGCATTACATGGTCTGAACGTCCATTTAGAGACAAGCATACTCAGCGGTATACGAGCTGATCAAGCACGCATTGCATGGTCTGAACGTCCATTTAGAGGCAAGCATACTCAGTGGTATACGAGCTGATCAAGCACGCATTACATGGTCTGAACGTCCATTTAGAGACAAGCATACTCAGCGGTATACGAGCCGATCAAGCACACATTACATGGTCTGAACGTCCATTTAGAGACTAGCATATTCAGTGGTATCCGAGCTGATCAAGCACGCATTACATGGTCTGAACGTCCAGACAAGCATACTCAGTGGTATAGCACGCATTACAGGGTCTGACTGTCCATTTAGAGACAAGCATACTCAGTGGTATACGAGCTGATCAAGCACGCATTACATGGTCGTAACGCCCAGACAAGCATACTCAGCGGTATACGAGCTGATCAAGCACGCATTACATGGTCTAAACGCCCATTTAGAGACAAGCATACTCAGTGGTATACGAGCTGATCAAGCACGCATTACATGGTCTGAACGTCCATTTAGAGACAAGCATACTCAGCGGTATACGAGCTGATCAAGCACGCATTGCATGGTCTGAAGGTCCATTTAGAGACTAGCACACTCAGCGGTATACGAGCTGATCAAGCACGCATTAGATGGCGTCCATTTAGAGACAAGCATACTCAGTGGTATACGAGCTGATCAAGCACGCATTACATGGCGTCCATTTAGAGACAAGCATACTCAGCGGTATACGAGCTGATCAAGCACGCATTACATGGTCTTAACGTCCATTTAGAGACAAGCATACTCAGTGGTATACGAGCTGATCAAGCACACATTACATGGCGCACATTTAGAGACAAGCATACTCAGGGGTATACGAGCTGATCAAGCACGCATTACATGGTCTTAACGTCCATTTAGAGACAAGCATACTCAGTGGTATACGAGCTGATCAAGCACACATTACATGGCGCCCATTTAGAGACAAGCATACTCAGGGGTATACGAGCTGATCAAGCACGCATTACATGGTCTTAACGTCCATTTAGAGACAAGCATACTCAGTGGTATACGAGCTGATCAAGCACGCATTACATGGTCTAAACGTCCATTTAGAGACAAGCATACTCAGTGGTATACGAGCTGATCAAGCACGCATTACATGGTCTGAACGTCCATTTAGAGACAGGCATACTCAGCGGTATACGAGCTGATCAAGTACGCATTACATGGTCTAAACGTCCATTTAGAGACAGGCATACTCAGCGGTATACGAGCTGATCAAGCACGCATTACATGGTCTGAACGTCCATTTAGAGACAAGCATACTCAGTGGTATACGAGCTGATCAAGCACGCATTACATGGTCGTAACGCCCAGACAAGCATACTCAGCGGTATACGAGCTAATCAAGCACGCATTACATGGTCTAAACGGCCATTTAGAGACAAGCATACTCAGTGGTATACGAGCTGATCAAGCACGCATTACATGGTCTGAACGTCCATTTAGAGACAAGCATACTCAGCAGTATACGAGCTGATCAAGCACGCATTGCATGGTCTGAACGTCAATTTAGAGACTAGCACACTCAGCGGTATACGAGCTGATCAAGCACGCATTACATGGCGTCCATTTAGAGACAAGCATACTCAGCGGTATACGAGCTGATCAAGCACGCATTACATGGCGTCCATTTAGAGACAAGCATACTCAGCGGTATACGAGCTGATCAAGCACGCATTACATGGTCTTAACGTCCATTTAGAGACAAGCATACTCAGTGGTATACGAGCTGACCAAGCACGCATTACATGGTCGTAACGCCCATTTAGAGACAAGCATACTCAGTGGTATACGAGCTGATCAAGCACGCATTACATGGTCCTAACGTCCATTTAGAGACAAGCATACTCAGTGGTATACGAGCTGATCAAGCACGCATTACATGGTCTGAACGTCCATTTAGAGACAAGCATGCTCAGTGGTATACGAGCTGATCAAGCACGCATTACATGGTCGTAACGCCCAGACAAGCATACTCAGCGGTATACGAGCTGATCAAGCACGCATTACATGGTCTAAACGCCCATTTAGAGACAAGCATACTCAGTGGTATACGAGCTGATCAAGCACGCATTACATGGTCTGAACGTCCATTTAGAGACAAGCATACTCAGTGGTATACGAGCTGATCAAGCACGCATTGCATGGTCTGAACGTCCAGACAAGCATACTCAGTGGTATAGCACGCATTACAGGGTATGACTGTCCATTTAGAGACAAGCATACTCAGTGGTATACGAGCTGATCAAGCACGCATTACATGGTCTGAACGTCCATTTAGAGACAAGCATGCTCAGTGGTATACGAGCTGATCAAGCACGCATTACATGGTCGTAACGCCCAGACAAGCATACTCAGCGGTATACGAGCTGATCAAGCACGCATTACATGGTCTAAACGCCCATTTAGAGACAAGCATACTCAGGGGTATACGAGCTGATCAAGCACGCATTACATGGTCTTAACGTCCATTTAGAGACAAGCATACTCAGTGGTATACGAGCTGATCAAGCACACATTACATGGCGCCCATTTAGAGACAAGCATACTCAGGGGTATACGAGCTGATCAAGCACGCATTACATGGTCTTAACGTCCATTTAGAGACAAGCATACTCAGTGGTATACGAGCTGATCAAGCACGCATTACATGGTCTAAACGTCCATTTAGAGACAAGCATACTCAGTGGTATACGAGCTGATCAAGCACGCATTACATGGTCTGAACGTCCATTTAGAGACAGGCATACTCAGCGGTATACGAGCTGATCAAGTACGCATTACATGGTCTAAACGTCCATTTAGAGACAGGCATACTCAGCGGTATACGAGCTGATCAAGCACGCATTACATGGTCTGAACGTCCATTTAGAGACAAGCATACTCAGTGGTATACGAGCTGATCAAGCACGCATTACATGGTCGTAACGCCCAGACAAGCATACTCAGCGGTATACGAGCTAATCAAGCACGCATTACATGGTCTAAACGGCCATTTAGAGACAAGCATACTCAGTGGTATACGAGCTGATCAAGCACGCATTACATGGTCTGAACGTCCATTTAGAGACAAGCATACTCAGCAGTATACGAGCTGATCAAGCACGCATTGCATGGTCTGAACGTCAATTTAGAGACTAGCACACTCAGCGGTATACGAGCTGATCAAGCACGCATTACATGGCGTCCATTTAGAGACAAGCATACTCAGCGGTATACGAGCTGATCAAGCACGCATTACATGGCGTCCATTTAGAGACAAGCATACTCAGCGGTATACGAGCTGATCAAGCACGCATTACATGGTCTTAACGTCCATTTAGAGACAAGCATACTCAGTGGTATACGAGCTGACCAAGCACGCATTACATGGTCGTAACGCCCATTTAGAGACAAGCATACTCAGTGGTATACGAGCTGATCAAGCACGCATTACATGGTCTTAACGTCCATTTAGAGACAAGCATACTCAGTGGTATACGAGCTGATCAAGCACGCATTACATGGTCTGAACGTCCATTTAGAGACAAGCATGCTCAGTGGTATACGAGCTGATCAAGCACGCATTACATGGTCGTAACGCCCAGACAAGCATACTCAGCGGTATACGAGCTGATCAAGCACGCATTACATGGTCTAAACGCCCATTTAGAGACAAGCATACTCAGTGGTATACGAGCTGATCAAGCACGCATTACATGGTCTGAACGTCCATTTAGAGACAAGCATACTCAGTGGTATACGAGCTGATCAAGCACGCATTACATGGTCTGAACGTCCAGACAAGCATACTCAGTGGTATAGCACGCATTACAGGGTATGACTGTCCATTTAGAGACAAGCATACTCAGTGGTATACGAGCTGATCAAGCACGCATTACATGGTCTGAACGTCCATTTAGAGACAAGCATGCTCAGTGGTATACGAGCTGATCAAGCACGCATTACATGGTCGTAACGCCCAGACAAGCATACTCAGCGGTATACGAGCTGATCAAGCACGCATTACATGGTCTAAACGCCCATTTAGAGACAAGCATACTCAGTGGTATACGAGCTGATCAAGCACGCATTACATGGTCTGAACGTCCATTTAGAGACAAGCATACTCAGTGGTATACGAGCTGATCAAGCACGCATTACATGGTCTGAACGTCCATTTAGAGACAAGCATGCTCAGCGGTATACGAGCCGATCAAGCACGCATTACATGGTCTTAACGTCCATTTAGAGACAAGCATACTCAGTGGTATACGAGCTGATCAAGCACACATTACATGGCGCACATTTAGAGACAAGCATACTCAGGGGTATACGAGCTGATCAAGCACGCATTACATGGTCTTAACGTCCATTTAGAGACAAGCATACTCAGTGGTATACGAGCTGATCAAGCACACATTACATGGCGCCCATTTAGAGACAAGCATACTCAGGGGTATACGAGCTGATCAAGCACGCATTACATGGTCTTAACGTCCATTTAGAGACAAGCATACTCAGTGGTATACGAGCTGATCAAGCACGCATTACATGGTCTGAACGTCCATTTAGAGACAAGCATACTCAGTGGTATACGAGCTGATCAAGCACGCATTACATGGTCGTAACGCCCAGACAAGCATACTCAGCGGTATACGAGCTAATCAAGCACGCATTACATGGTCTAAACGGCCATTTAGAGACAAGCATACTCAGTGGTATACGAGCTGATCAAGCACGCATTACATGGTCTGAACGTCCATTTAGAGACAAGCATACTCAGCAGTATACGAGCTGATCAAGCACGCATTGCATGGTCTGAACGTCAATTTAGAGACTAGCACACTCAGCGGTATACGAGCTGATCAAGCACGCATTACATGGCGTCCATTTAGAGACAAGCATACTCAGCGGTATACGAGCTGATCAAGCACGCATTACATGGCGTCCATTTAGAGACAAGCATACTCAGCGGTATACGAGCTGATCAAGCACGCATTACATGGTCTTAACGTCCATTTAGAGACAAGCATACTCAGTGGTATACGAGCTGACCAAGCACGCATTACATGGTCGTAACGCCCATTTAGAGACAAGCATACTCAGTGGTATACGAGCTGATCAAGCACGCATTACATGGTCTTAACGTCCATTTAGAGACAAGCATACTCAGTGGTATACGAGCTGATCAAGCACGCATTACATGGTCTGAACGTCCATTTAGAGACAAGCATGCTCAGTGGTATACGAGCTGATCAAGCACGCATTACATGGTCGTAACGCCCAGACAATCATACTCAGTGGTATACGAGCTGATCAAGCACGCATTACATGGTCTAAACGCCCATTTAGAGACAAGCATACTCAGTGGTATACGAGCTGATCAAGCACGCATTACATGGTCTGAACGTCCATTTAGAGACAAGCATACTCAGCGGTATACGAGCTGATCAAGCACGCATTGCATGGTCTGAATGTCCATTTAGAGACAAGCATACTCAGTGGTATACGAGCTGATCAAGCACGCATTACATGGTCTGAACGTCCATTTAGAGACAAGCATACTCAGCAGTATCCGAGCTGATCAAGCACGCATTACATGGTCTGAACGTCCAGACAAGCATACTCAGTGGTATAGCACGCATTACAGGGTATGACTGTCCATTTAGAGACAAGCATACTCAGTGGTATACGAGCTGATCAAGCACGCATTACATGGTCTGAACGTCCATTTAGAGACAAGCATGCTCAGTGGTATACGAGCTGATCAAGCACGCATTACATGGTCGTAACGCCCAGACAAGCATACTCAGCGGTATACGAGCTGATCAAGCACGCATTACATGGTCTAAACGCCCATTTAGAGACAAGCATACTCAGTGGTATACGAGCTGATCAAGCACGCATTACATGGTCTGAACGTCCATTTAGAGACAAGCATACTCAGTGGTATACGAGCTGATCAAGCACGCATTACATGGTCTGAACGTCCATTTAGAGACAAGCATGCTCAGCGGTATACGAGCCGATCAAGCACACATTACATGGTCTGAACGTCCATTTAGAGACTAGCATATTCAGTGGTATAGCACGCATTACAGGGTATGACTGTTCATTTAGAGACAAGCATACTCAGTGGTATACGAGCTGATCAAGCACGCATTACATGGTCTGAACGTCCATTTAGAGACAAGCATGCTCAGTGGTATACGAGCTGATCAAGCACGCATTACATGGTCGTAACGCCCAGACAAGCATACTCAGTGGTATAGCACGCATTACAGGGTATGACTGTCCATTTAGAGACAAGCATACTCAGTGGTATACGAGCTGATCAAGCACGCATTACATGGTCTGAACGTCCATTTAGAGACAAGCATGCTCAGTGGTATACGAGCTGATCAAGCACGCATTACATGGTCGTAACGCCCAGACAAGCATACTCAGTGGTATAGCACGCATTACAGGGTATGACTGTCCATTTAGAGACAAGCATACTCAGTGGTATACGAGCTGATCAAGCACGCATTACATGGTCTGAACGTCCATTTAGAGACAAGCATACTCAGCGGTATACGAGCCGATCAAGCACACATTACATGGTCTGAACGTCCATTTAGAGACTAGCATATTCAGTGGCATCCGAGCTGATCAAGCACGCATTACATGGTCTGAACGTCCAGACAAGCATACTCAGTGGTATAGCACGCATTACAGGGTCTGACTGTCCATTTAGAGACAAGCATACTCAGTGGTATACGAGCTGATCAAGCACGCATTACATGGTCGTAACGCCCAGGCAAGCATACTCAGCGGTATACGAGCTGATCAAGCACGCATTACATGGTCTAAACGCCCATTTAGAGACAAGCATACTCAGTGGTATACGAGCTGATCAAGCACGCATTACATGGTCTGAACGTCCATTTAGAGACAAGCATACTCAGCGGTATACGAGCTGATCAAGCACGCATTGCTTGGCCTGAACGTCCATTTAGAGACTAGCACACTCAGCGGTATACGAGCTGATCAAGCACGCATTACATGGCGTCCATTTAGAGACAAGCATACTCAGCGGTATACGAGCTGATCAAGCACGCATTACATGGCGTCCATTTAGAGACAAGCATACTCAGCGGAATACGAGCTGATCAAGCACGCATTACATGGTCTTAACGTCCATTTAGAGACAAGCATACTCAGTGGTATACGAGCTGATCAAGCACACATTACATGGCGCCCATTTAGAGACAAGCATACTCAGGGGTATACGAGCTGATCAAGCACGCATTACATGGTCTTAACGTCCATTTAGAGACAAGCATACTCAGTGGTATACGAGCTGATCAAGCACGCATTACATGGTCTGAACGTCCATTTAGAGACAAGCATACTCAGTGGTATACGAGCTGATCAAGCACGCATTACATGGTCGTAACGCCCAGACAAGCATACTCAGCGGTATACGAGCTAATCAAGCACGCATTACATGGTCTAAACGGCCATTTAGAGACAAGCATACTCAGTGGTATACGAGCTGATCAAGCACGCATTACATGGTCTGAACGTCCATTTAGAGACAAGCATACTCAGCGGTATACGAGCTGATCAAGCACGCATTGCATGGTCTGAACGTCAATTTAGAGACTAGCACACTCAGCGGTATACGAGCTGATCAAGCACGCATTACATGGCGTCCATTTAGAGACAAGCATACTCAGCGGTATACGAGCTGATCAAGCACGCATTACATGGCGTCCATTTAGAGACAAGCATACTCAGCGGTATACGAGCTGATCAAGCACGCATTACATGGTCTTAACGTCCATTTAGAGACAAGCATACTCAGTGGTATACGAGCTGATCAAGCACACATTACATGGCGCCCATTTAGAGACAAGCATACTCAGGGGTATACGAGCTGATCAAGCACGCATTACATGGTCTTAACGTCCATTTAGAGACAAGCATACTCAGTGGTATACGAGCTGACCAAGCACGCATTACATGGTCGTAACGCCCATTTAGAGACAAGCATACTCAGTGGTATACGAGCTGATCAAGCACGCATTACATGGTCTTAACGTCCATTTAGAGACAAGCATACTCAGTGGTATACGAGCTGATCAAGCACGCATTACATGGTCGTAACGCCCAGACAAACATACTCAGCGGTATACGAGCTGATCAAGCACGCATTACATGGTCTAAACGCCCATTTCGAGACAAGCATACTCAGTGGTATACGAGCTGATCAAGCACGCATTACATGGTCTGAACGTCCATTTAGAGACAAGCATACTCAGCGGTATACGAGCTGATCAAGCACGCATTGCATGGTCTGAACGTCCATTTAGAGACAAGCATACTCAGTGGTATACGAGCTGATCAAGCACGCATTACATGGTCTGAACGTCCATTTAGAGACAAGCATACTCAGTGGTATACGAGCCGATCAAGCACGCATTACATGGTCTGAACGTCCATTTAGAGACTAGCATATTCAGTGGTATCCGAGCTGATCAAGCACGCATTACATGGTCTGAACGTCCAGACAAGCATACTCAGTGGTATAGCACGCATTACAGGGTATGACTGTCCATTTAGAGACAAGCATACTCAGTGGTATACGAGCTGATCAAGCACGCATTACATGGTCGTAACGCCCAGACAAGCATACTCAGTGGTATACGAGCTGATCAAGCACGCATTACATGGTCTAAACGCCCATTTAGAGACAAGCATACTCAGTGGTATACGAGCTGATCAAGCACGCATTACATGGTCTGAACGTCCATTTAGAGACTAGCACACTCAGCGGTATACGAGCTGATCAAGCACGCATTACATGGCGTCCATTTAGAGACAAGCATACTCAGCGGTATACGAGCTGATCAAGCACGCATTACATGGCGTCCATTTAGAGACAAGCATACTCAGCGGTATACGAGCTGATCAAGCACGAATTACATGGTCTTAACGTCCATTTAGAGACAAGCATACTCACTGGTATACGAGCTGATCAAGCACACATTACATGGCGCCCATTTAGAGACACGCATACTCAGGGGTATACGAGCTGATCAAGCACGCATTACATGGTCTTAACGTCCATTTAGAGACAAGCATACTCAGTGGTATACGAGCTGATCAAGCACACATTACATGGTCGTAACGCCCATTTAGAGACAGGCATACTCAGTGGTATACGAGCTGATCAAGCACGCATTACATGGTCTTAACGTCCATTTAGAGACAAGCATACTCAGTGGTATACGAGCTGATCAAGCACGCATTACATGGTCTGAACGTCCATTTAGAGACAAGCATACTCAGTGGTATACGAGCTGATCAAGCACGCATTACATGGTCGTAACGCCCATTTAGAGACAAGCATGCTCAGTGGTATACGAGCTGATCAAGCACGCATTACATGGTCGTAACGCCCAGACAATCATACTCAGCGGTATACGAGCTGATCAAGCACGCATTACATGGTCTAAACGCCCATTTCGAGACAAGCATACTCAGTGGTATACGAGCTGATCAAGCACGCATTACATGGTCTGAACGTCCATTTAGAGACAAGCATACTCAGTGGTATACGAGCTGATCAAGCACGCATTACATGGTCGTAACGCCCAGACAAGCATACTCAGCGGTATACGAGCTAATCAAGCACGCATTACATGGTCTAAACGGCCATTTAGAGACAAGCATACTCAGTGGTATACGAGCTGATCAAGCACGCAATACATGGTCTGAACGTCCATTTAGAGACAAGCATACTCAGCGGTATACGAGCTGATCAAGCACGCATTGCATGGTCTGAACGTCAATTTAGAGACTAGCACACTCAGCGGTATACGAGCTGATCAAGCACGCATTACATGGCGTCCATTTAGAGACAAGCATACTCAGCGGTATACGAGCTGATCAAGCACGCATTACATGGCGTCCATTTAGAGACAAGCATACTCAGCGGTATACGAGCTGATCAAGCACGCATTACATGGTCTTAACGTCCATTTAGAGACAAGCATACTCAGTGGTATACGAGCTGATCAAGCACACATTACATGGCGCCCATTTAGAGACAAGCATACTCAGGGGTATACGAGCTGATCAAGCACGCATTACATGGTCTTAACGCCCATTTAGAGACAAGCATACTCAGTGGTATACGAGCTGATCAAGCACGCATTACATGGTCTTAACGTCCATTTAGAGACAAGCATGCTCAGTGGTATACGAGCTGATCAAGCACGCATTACATGGTCGTAACGCCCAGACAATCATACTCAGCGGTATACGAGCTGATCAAGCCCGCATTACATGGTCTAAACGCCCATTTCGAGACAAGCATACTCAGTGGTATACGAGCTGATCAAGCACGCATTACATGGTCTGAACGTCCATTTAGAGACAAGCATACTCAGCGTTATACGAGCTGATCAAGCACGCATTGCATGGTCTGAACGTCCATTTAGAGACAAGCATACTCAGTGGTATACGAGCTGATCAAGCACGCATTACATGGTCTGAACGTCCATTTAGAGACAAGCATACTCAGTGGTATACGAGCCGATCAAGCACGCATTACATGGTCTGAACGTCCATTTAGAGACTAGCATATTCAGTGGTATCCGAGCTGATCAAGCACGCATTACATGGTCTGAACGTCCAGACAAGCATACTCAGTGGTATAGCACGCATTACAGGGTATGACTGTCCATTTAGAGACAAGCATACTCAGTGGTATACGAGCTGATCAAGCACGCATTACATGGTCGTAACGCCCAGACAAGCATACTCAGCGGTATACGAGCTGATCAAGCACGCATTACATGGTCTAAACGCCCATTTAGAGACAAGCATACTCAGTGGTATACGAGCTGATCAAGCACGCATTACATGGTCTGAACGTCCATTTAGAGACAAGCATACTCAGCGGTATACGAGCTGATCACGCACGCATTGCATGGTCTGAACGTCCATTTAGAGACTAGCACACTCAGCGGTATACGAGCTGATCAAGCACGCATTACATGGCGTCCATTTAGAGACAAGCATACTCAGCGGTATACGAGCTGATCAAGCACGCATTACATGGCGTCCATTTAGAGACAAGCATACTCAGCGGTATACGAGCTGATCAAGCACGAATTACATGGTCTTAACGTCCATTTAGAGACAAGCATACTCAGTGGTATACGAGCTGATCAAGCACGCATTACATGGTCGTAACGCCCATTTAGAGACAAGCATGCTCAGTGGTATACGAGCTGATCAAGCACGCATTACATGGTCGTAACGCCCAGACAATCATACTCAGCGGTATACGAGCTGATCAAGCACGCATTACATGGTCTAAACGCCCATTTCGAGACAAGCATACTCAGTGGTATACGAGCTGATCAAGCACGCATTACATGGTCTGAACGTCCATTTAGAGACAAGCATACTCAGTGGTATACGAGCTGATCAAGCACGCATTACATGGTCGTAACGCCCAGACAAGCATACTCAGCGGTATACGAGCTAATCAAGCACGCATTACATGGTCTAAACGGCCATTTAGAGACAAGCATACTCAGTGGTATACGAGCTGATCAAGCACGCAATACATGGTCTGAACGTCCATTTAGAGACAAGCATACTCAGCGGTATACGAGCTGATCAAGCACGCATTGCATGGTCTGAACGTCAATTTAGAGACTAGCACACTCAGCGGTATACGAGCTGATCAAGCACGCATTACATGGCGTCCATTTAGAGACAAGCATACTCAGCGGTATACGAGCTGATCAAGCACGCATTACATGGCGTCCATTTAGAGACAAGCATACTCAGCGGTATACGAGCTGATCAAGCACGCATTACATGGTCTTAACGTCCATTTAGAGACAAGCATACTCAGTGGTATACGAGCTGATCAAGCACACATTACATGGCGCCCATTTAGAGACAAGCATACTCAGGGGTATACGAGCTGATCAAGCACGCATTACATGGTCTTAACGCCCATTTAGAGACAAGCATACTCAGTGGTATACGAGCTGATCAAGCACGCATTACATGGTCTTAACGTCCATTTAGAGACAAGCATGCTCAGTGGTATACGAGCTGATCAAGCACGCATTACATGGTCGTAACGCCCAGACAATCATACTCAGCGGTATACGAGCTGATCAAGCCCGCATTACATGGTCTAAACGCCCATTTCGAGACAAGCATACTCAGTGGTATACGAGCTGATCAAGCACGCATTACATGGTCTGAACGTCCATTTAGAGACAAGCATACTCAGCGTTATACGAGCTGATCAAGCACGCATTGCATGGTCTGAACGTCCATTTAGAGACAAGCATACTCAGTGGTATACGAGCTGATCAAGCACGCATTACATGGTCTGAACGTCCATTTAGAGACAAGCATACTCAGTGGTATACGAGCCGATCAAGCACGCATTACATGGTCTGAACGTCCATTTAGAGACTAGCATATTCAGTGGTATCCGAGCTGATCAAGCACGCATTACATGGTCTGAACGTCCAGACAAGCATACTCAGTGGTATAGCACGCATTACAGGGTATGACTGTCCATTTAGAGACAAGCATACTCAGTGGTATACGAGCTGATCAAGCACGCATTACATGGTCGTAACGCCCAGACAAGCATACTCAGCGGTATACGAGCTGATCAAGCACGCATTACATGGTCTAAACGCCCATTTAGAGACAAGCATACTCAGTGGTATACGAGCTGATCAAGCACGCATTACATGGTCTGAACGTCCATTTAGAGACAAGCATACTCAGCGGTATACGAGCTGATCACGCACGCATTGCATGGTCTGAACGTCCATTTAGAGACTAGCACACTCAGCGGTATACGAGCTGATCAAGCACGCATTACATGGCGTCCATTTAGAGACAAGCATACTCAGCGGTATACGAGCTGATCAAGCACGCATTACATGGCGTCCATTTAGAGACAAGCATACTCAGCGGTATACGAGCTGATCAAGCACGAATTACATGGTCTTAACGTCCATTTAGAGACAAGCATACTCACTGGTATACGAGCTGATCAAGCACACATTACATGGCGCCCATTTAGAGACAAGCATACTCAGGGGTATACGAGCTGATCAAGCACGCATTACATGGTCTTAACGTCCATTTAGAGACAAGCATACTCAGTGGTATACGAGCTGATCAAGCACACATTACATGGTCGTAACGCCCATTTAGAGACAAGCATACTCAGTGGTATACGAGCTGATCAAGCACGCATTACATGGTCTTAACGTCCATTTAGAGACAAGCATACTCAGTGGTATACGAGCTGATCAAGCACGCATTACATGGTCTGAACGTCCATTTAGAGACAAGAATACTCAGTGGTATACGAGCTGAGCAAGCACGCATTACATGGTCGTAACGCCCATTTAGAGACAAGCATACTCAGTGGTATACGAGCTGATCAAGCACGCATTACATGGTCTTAACGTCCATTTAGAGACAAGCATACTCAGTGGTATACGAGCTGATCAAGCACGCATTACATGGTCTAAACGCATATTTAGAGACAAGCATACTCAGTGGTATACGAGCTGATCAAGCACGCATTACATGGTCTGAACGTCCATTTAGAGACAAGCATACTCAGTGGTATAGGAGCTGATCAAGCACGCATTGCATGGTCTGAACGTCCATTTAGAGACAAGCATACTCAGTGGTATACGAGCTGATCAAGCACGCATTACATGGTCTGAACGTCCATTTAGAGACAAGCATACTCGGCGGTATACGAGCCGATCAAGCACGCATTACATGGTCTGAACGTCCATTTAGAGACAAGCATACTCAGTGGTATACGAGCTGATCAAGCACGCATTACATGGTCTGAACGTCCAGACAAGCATACTCAGTGGTATAGCACGCATTACAGGGTCTGACTGTCCATTTAGAGACAAGCATACTCAGCGGTATACACCATGATTACTGTTGCACAGCTTCGCGCTATGGCAAGGCAATTTGGCCTTAGAGTGGCCTCTAAGGCCAAGAAAGCCGACCTGCTCCAGCTGATCGGACAGGCCCGTGCCGAGGAATTCATTGCTCGACTGAGCCGATCAGTGAAGACGGGATGGTTTCCCGCGACCACCAGAGATGATCCTTTGAATCCCCACAAGAAAGCACAGTGGCGGCGGGAGCTTCATCATTTGGATGACGAGGTGACGGCTAGCTTACGAGCCAAAGCTGTAGCGACGCGGATGGCAGACCATCCACTGGAGCGCCGACCCGCCCTACGCCGGATCACTAAGTGAATGATGAGAGGCCCGAGGGCTGAACCCTTAGCCCGGAGCATGAGGCGAGAGGGTGAGCAGATTCTCAATGAGGGTCTGGGTGAGATGGAAGGGGAGGAGAGAGGAAGACGAACAGTACGCTGGACGTTCTTCCAAGGCCTCAATGGAGACATTACAGGGCAGATCATGGGTAAGATCCAGCAGACTGCCCGGAATGCCTTCTACCTCCGGTATACCCACACCTATCGCATCAAACACATCGAGGATGGTAGGGTGATGCTCTTCCACAAGAACGCTCCAGGGAGTCCGTGGCTGAACACGATAGGAGCAGCTCAGGACTGGGTGGCGGCAAGAGAGCAAGACCGCCTCGACCCCGACAACATCGACCGCCCCAACACCAAGTGGGCTTTCGCCCGATCAATCAACGTTGTGCTCAAGGCTGTTATCGACCACCAACCTTTGCTCGGGACAGGCCTGCTCCCAAACTGGCTACGACAGAAGAAGAGTATGGCGGCACTTGACACCTACAAGGATAACATGTGTCTCTGGAGATGCCTAGCAGTGCATCAGGGGGCGAGGCCCGATAGAAGTACTGAGCCCGCGCGTGAGCTCGCGAGACAGTTCTATGACCTGGACGGGCCTGTGCCTGACGTGCCAAAAACCTCTCTGGATCAGCTGGATAAGGTAGAGTTCTTCGCGAAGATCGGGATTCGCGTGTATGAACCAACTGAAGAGGGCACCTGGCACCTGATCCGGCAAGCGGCCCACTACCACGACACTATGACCATCGGGGTGTACGATCACCACGCCTTCTATATAAAGAACGTCTCCAAGCTGGCACATACACTAGTCTGCGGGCACTGTCAGCAGGGGTTTACACAGGCATGCCATCTTCAGGGGTCATGCTGACCGTTGTACAGGTGGCATAACAACCGTAGAGTGCCCTGGGGAGAAGGTTGATGCACCGCAGTCTGCGCATGAGAAAGCCTTCTATCCACCCCAACCAGCCAGTTCAGCGGCTACTCGTTGGGTCACGTATGATGGGAAAACCCAAGGTATCCACATACACCATGTAGAGTGTGGGCACGGTGGCGAGCGTTGGATCGAGGGGGCTCCCGTAGATGGTTATGATCCGACTACCAACACTGTTTACCAGTTCCATGGCTGTTTCTGGCATGGATGCCCTCGGCACCAGCAAGGTGAGGATGCCGAACGTCGGTACCTCAAGACAGTCCTGAGAGAGGAGAAGCTGAGAGCAGCTGGATACACGCTTGTGGTACAGTGGAAGTGCGGGATAAAATGCTGCCCAAGCATACCTAAACGAGTTCGGACCGTCTCATACCCGTACTTCATCGTCTATGACTTCGAGGCACTCCTAGATTGCGTCAAGACTCATCCTACGGAGACTCTCACGATTGAGAGTAACCACATACCGATCTCTGTGTCAGTCTGGGACTCGTACGACGGCGCCGCCAGTGAGCCCACTCACCTCTGCAATCCTGACCCAGAAGCTCTGATCAAGGCTTTCATGGAGGAGATTACCAGGCGAGCACACAGAATCCGTACAGAAGTCTGGGCACAGTTCATCCCTTCAGACATGGACAAGCTCCCAAAACGCCAGCAGCGACTGATTACCGAGTGGTGTGACCAAGTCCCGGTGCTGGGCTTCAACTCTGGCCGTTATGACCTAAACCTGATCAAGAAGCACTTCGTGGATGAGCTGACCAACACTGGCACAGTGAATGTCGCCAAGCAAGCTAGTAAGACCATGTTCCTCATGACCCCCGAGCTTAGGTTTCTTGATGTGATTAACTACTTGGGGCCAGGAGTCTCCTACGAGGCATGGATCAAAGCCTATGGATGTACACAGCAGAAGAGCTGGCTCCCATATGAATGGTTCGACACCCCCGAGAAGCTTAATTACCCCGGACTCCCCGACTACCCACCGTGGTGGTCCAAGCTCAAAGGTGGCTACCTCCTCGAGCTGTCGGAGTGGAAACAGTGCAAACAGACATTCAGAGACCAAGGCATGCGGACGTTCGCCGACTGGTTGCGGTACTATAACAACCTGGATGTCAGTCCATTCATCGAAGCCTTCGAGCGGATGTGGGAGTTCTACACAGAACGAGAAATAGACATCCTCAAGGATGCTGTGTCTCTCCCAGGAGTGTCTCTGCAGTACCTCCTACGCGGAACCGCCCACCACATGCCGGATATTAGCCTCTACTCCCCGGGCAAGGAGGCCTACGATATGCTGAAGGACGCGGTTGTTGGAGGGCCCAACATCGTGTTCACCAGATACCACGAGGCAGGTGTGACCCGCATCCGCCAGAGTGAGCGGGTTTGCCAACGTCTACTCGGCTATGACGCAAATGCTCTGTACTTGTCTACGATGGCTAAAGAGATGCCATGTGGTAAGGAGACAGTATGGCAGTGGTCCGGTGCTAGCGATGTAGCACGATTTAAGAAGGATCTGCTGGCCGACAACTGGTTCGGTTTCGCTTAAGTGGACATAGAGGTTCCTAAGGCCCTGTGGGCGAAGTTCGAGGAAATGCCACCTCTCTTCTACAACAGAGAGAGATTCCGGCTGAGGCAGTATCTGTTGAGATGCACACATACCTAGAGAAAACAGGTAGGAAACGTCCCACAACCAGTAAACTAGTCGGCGCCCTCTCGGCCAAGAGGAAGCTCTTGTATGCACCGTCACTCAAGTGGTACCTCGCCCATGGGCTGGAGATTACAGCGGTCTACCGCACCATAGACTACAAGCCCCAGAGACCCTTTGAGTGGTTCGTGAACAATGTTACCGATGCTCGCCGTACAGGAGATGTTGATAAGAGCAAATCGCTCTTGGCAGATCTGTTCAAGCTACTAGGCAACAGTGCCTATGGGAAGCTCATCGAGGCTCTAGAGCGCCACAGCAACACGACCTTCACCAAGGATAAATGAGTGGTAGATAGAGCCCTCCGCAGTGCATGGTTCGAAGATCTCGAGGAGATCGGCAAGTCCTACGAGATCCAGAGATGCAAGGCAAAAATCACCATTCGCCGGCTCTTCCAGGTGGGGATAGCCGTATACGAGCTCGCGAAGCTGCGGATGCTGGAGTTCTACTACGACTTCCTGGATCACTATGTGCCTCGTGACAGCTTCGAGTACCTCCAGATGGACACAGACTCTGCGTACATCGCAATAGCTGCCTCCAGCCTCGACGAAGTCATTCGCCCCGAGATGCGAGCGGAGTATGAGGCTCATAAGTGGGAGTGGCTAGCTTGGGACAAGTGGTCTGGTCGGACTCCGGGACTGTTCAAGCTCGAGTTCGAAGGCAACCGTGGTATCGCTCTCTGATACAAGTGCTACTACGTGGAGGGCCCCGAGGGGAAGGTGAAATGCTCAGCCAAATGTATGTCTAAACGCCAGAACGATGTCTCTTGGCAAAGGTTCTTCAGGGCCCTAAACGGTAGCATGGACAGAGCTACAAACCGAGGCCTACGCATGCGCCACCAGGGCATGGTGACGTATGAACAGGAAAAACTGGGCTCTCAGCCTACTACGATAAGCGGCATGTGTTGCCAGATGGTGTCCATACCGAACCAATCGAGTACCATATCCCTCAGGCACCTGACGACGGTGGTAGCTGCGTGTCTGGAGGGACCACCTGAAGCTCCTCCCGAACAAACGGGCGTTTGGGACAGCTCTCTGAGCGTGCCAGATAGTACAGCGTAGGCTGCCCCTCCATCTCGACATACCTGTCAAGTCTGTGGACATCTAGCGAGCAGTTAGGATCTGTTGCACGTCGTCGCCCACCTTCCAACTCACCAGGTTCATACAGATACCGAACCAGAGCATAAGATGGCACCTGTTCCTTGTCCGCTCCTCCGGAAGGTTGGGAAACAGAGGATCATTGGATAGCCTCTACTGGCTTCTTACCAGTTAACCGAGCTACCTCAGTATTGGATCGCTCTACCACCCGGGGCAAACCTTTCACCCACACCCTGGACCTCTCTCCGGCCTGTGCCATTTCCTGGGCGTATTGGTGTGGGAACAGTCTCTCTGCCAGTGTCCGATTTTACCGCTCGACGATTGCCTGGGCACGGTGGTGGCCAACTTCACCTCGTCTAATTGCCACACCATGTTTCCGCATGAGGGCCGCAGTCTCGCCTCTGAACTCCTTACCCTCACCCACCTGCACAATTCTGGCCACGGGAGGGGATTTTCCGGATCCTCGTAGACACCCTGGAATGCCTGGGCCACCTGGCCAGCTGACTTGTCTGTGAGCGGTGCTGCAGCCTTGTACCTGCTGGCGACATCGACGATGGTGAGGGCATACTTGTAGGTCTTGCGACCAACCGAGTCGTGTGGAAGGAATAGAACATCTGCCTGGTGAACTCTATTCGGGACAGTTTCATCGAAATGGGCATACCTGATGTGCCGTGGACGAGGTTTGTATATCTGCCACATCGCCTGGCAGCTGAGCCACTGGCTAATTGTCTCCAAGGTGAAGTTGTGGCCCTTGCGACGCACAGCCTCGAGTAGTTGGTGGGGCTCATGGTAATATCCACCAGGCTGATAGTAGAGTTCCTCAAGAAAGACCCCGGATTTCATCACTGACGTCCACTCCCGTCCTGTCACGCATGGTCTGGGTGAGGGTATCACTGACGTCCACTCCCGTCCTGTCACGCACAGCCTGGGCGAACTCTACACAGACGAACAGACGGCCGTTATGCATTCGACTATATACTGAAGACCTCCTCAAACACCACCGTACACCAGCGTCTAGTCTCTGCGGGATCTTCGCTGAGCGGTAGCTTATCAACTAACCCTCAGAAGTTAAGTGTCTTGACTAGGTCATACAGAGACGCCATCCTTATATAGTATGGCTTAAATGTTCGGTGGCCCAGATGGCCGCAAGTGCCATGGCAACATACGGTAGCCAAGGGCCTGCGACTCCGAAGAACGTACCTACTCCTGAGGCGATGGCTGGTATGGCTTCAGAAATCTTCTCCACACCCTGGAGAGCATTGTTGGCGATCTTGGGGACCGTCTCGCCCGCCTTCGTTGTGAACAGAGCGATCAGAACCCCAACTGCTGCCAGCGGACCGATAGAACCTTTTACATAAGTGCGATAGATTCCTTTTGCTCTGTGTATTAGTTTGAGGGATTCAGGCTCATCACCCATGGTCTCCGCTACATCGTAGTCGTCTGCATCATAGTCCTCGACTGGATCTTCAAAATCCTCCTCATCTATATCCTCGACTGGATCTTCATAAGCCTCTGGTTCATACATATCCGTATATAGTAGCTTTAAACTGTAGTCTATAGCATGGCCTCCGGAACCTTGAATGCGGGCGTGTTTGCCTTAGCGAACTGGGGACTCAGCTTCGCCGACAAGAAGGCGGCAGAGGTCGAGCGTGAGCGCCATAACCAGGCGATGGAGAAGCTGTCTACGGAGAAGTTTGAGTACAGCAAAGCACTCGAGCATATGCGCCAGAGGGAGGCACGCCGACGACAACTCCAAGCTCAGGCCAACCAGAGCCTCAAAGATGCAGATGAGAGTCTCGATGAGTACTACGAGGCCGTATCTGAGCCAACGCTCGACTATGAAGCATCGACAGGTCAGAAGACAGCAGAGCTTATAGTAGTAGTGGCAGCTGCAGCGGTGACGACAGGGGTCGTGCTCTACGCGCACTCAAGCTGAATACCTGATGTGTTCGATACGCATACCTTAGCATAGCCAAAGTAAAGTACCGTCACACCTAATTGGCGAGTCCCAGCTATGAGGTTTCCGATGTTGAAGCTGAGCCGGTTGCCCTGATTAGGTGGGATGTTCCTGCCACCGACGTGGTGATGGCCCTTGAGTGCTGACTCGAGGTCGTCGCTTCCACTGGTTAGTCACAGAAGTGCGTATGACTTAGTTTTCTGTCTGTAGAGTTGGCAGTCAGCCAGCTCACGTACCTCACCAGGAACGTTGGTCCCAGCAACCACAAGTTTGAAGTCGTCCAGCTTACCCACCTCCTGGATGACGACTCCCTTCTGAACCAGGACCGCAACAGCAACACAGTCCGATGCACCACGATGCAATGTCAGCTCTACCTCTTGGTTAGCTGTGGCTTGGACCTGCTGGTGTTCTCGCTCCACATGCACGATCCGCTGTTTGGATCCCGTTTGCTTCAGTTCCTGGTCATTCTCGTCATGCCAGACATGAAGTCTTGGAGCATTCATCGACACATCTGCGAGAGGCTCAGTGTACACCCGGAGGAACAACCTATCCCGCATGGCAGCTGGATTCACGTGTGTGTTCTCGAGGAGGGTGAAGAGTGGAACTGCCACAGGATTCTCGACACCTACCAGTAGTTCGAATGCCGTGAACCCCTCACCCACAGCGTAGTACCCCTTTCCCATCGCATAGAAGGTTGGGTCACGAGCCAGCGGACCTAGGACTCGGTACTCATCGTTCACATAGGTGGTGTCCATGGTGCTGTTGCTCTGTACAATCTCCCACCTGTTCAGAACCTGCGGGAGCTCTACCGTCTGTTCTGTTGTGCTCTGAAGCTTGAACTCGAGCGTCATGCTCTTGATCTCGTGGATCTGTGCCGAGATTGCAAAGTCAATGTACTTCCCAGCAGCGGCGAATGGGTTATCATCGTGTATACTGGGTCGAATGACCGTCAGGCAGTCCTGCGATGTCGTGGGTTCAACGGCCCCATCTGGATGTTGCACATACTGCAGCATGTTTAAGGCCTGGGTATATAGAGGGGTTAAACGGCTGCCATGTTTGGTAAAGTTCTCCAGCAGATTATCTTTGGGCAGCAGGCCAAGTCGGCACGACAGCCGCGACGTGCACTGTCCCACAGTGACAGGGTCCGAGGCCTGCTTCGTGACATAAACATTATCCATGAGCGAGTCAAGGTTACACCGCTGACGGATGCGGAGATACTGGCCGCCATAGAGGAAGGAGCGCCAGCTCGTAGTACAAAAGAACTCCTGACTCGGGTACTCTACCGGAAGTTTGACAGCACCCAGGGCAGGACACTCGACCTACCTGTGGGCCAAACCAACAGTCCTGTTATTCTAGCTCTCCAAAAGGCGAGGGTCGACCCCAAAGATCTACTAACGGTCGGGAAGTGGGCTGCCGTATTTAGCCTACATAGCCAGGAAGAGCGAGAGATGCTGGATAGCCTCCAGTCTGGGGCAAATAACTACTTCAGGGAGGAGGTCAGTGCCGCTGTAGCGGAGAGCCATGACACCGGTCATGCAAAAGGTACTCAAGAGGGGTTCACTGTTGGCAGCAAGGAGGCTGTTGAGCATATCTTCAATGAAAGAGGGCGTATGAGATTGGCCAAGAATCTGTCAGCATTTCTGAAATTCCCAGATAACTACCAGGACTACCTCATCAAAACGGCTAGCAGGTACGATGCTCATCGCGCATGGAAAAAGTGGGTCTTCCGTGAGACGTTCCAGACGAAGAGAGTCCTACCATCTGACCCTCGGTGGATAGAGTTTCAGCGACAGGCTTCTGACGAAGTTCCTCAAACTTCTGACGAAGTTCCTCAAGCTTCTGACGAAGTTCCTCAAGCTTCTAGCGAAGTTCCTCAAGCTTCTGACGAAGTTCCTCAAGCTTCTGGCGAAGTTCCTCAAGCTTCTGACGAAGTTCCTCAAGCTTCTGGCGAAGTTCCTCAAGCTTCTGACGAAGTTCCTCCAGGCTTATGACGACGTTCCTCAAGCTTCTGACGAAGTTCCTCAAGCTTCTGACGAAGTTCCTCAAGCTTCTGACGAAGTTCCTCAAGCTTCTGACGAAGTTTCGCAAGCTTCTGACGAAGTTCCGCAAGCTTCTGACGAAGTTCCTCCAGGCTTCTGACGAAGTTTCTCCAGGCTTCTGACGAAGTTCCTCAAGCTTATGACGAAGTTCATCCAGGCTTCTGGCGACGTTCCTCAAGCTTATGACGAAGTTCCTCAAGCTTCTGACGAAGTTCCTCAAGCTTCTGGCGAAGTTCCTCAAGCTTCTGACGAAGTTCCTCCAGGCTTATGACGACGTTCCTCAAGCTTCTGACGAAGTTCCTCAAGCTTCTGACGAAGTTCCTCAAGCTTTTGACGAAGTTTTGCAAGCTTCTGACGAAGTTCCGCAAGCTTCTGACGAAGTTCCGCAAGCTTCTGACGAAGTTCCTCCAGGCTTCTGACGAAGTTCCTCAAGCTTATGACGAAGTTCCTCCAGGCTTCTGGCGACGTTCCTCAAGCTTATGACGAAGTTCCTCAGGCTTCTGACGAAGTTCCTCAACGAAGTTCCTCAAGCTTCTAATGAAGTAGCGGAGGCCGCGCAGCCTGAACGAAAAAAGTTGCGACCGCGGACAGTCTGTCAGCGATGACGCATAGAGCAGGCTAGTTTCCTGGCTGGATTCAGCTTGTAGGTGAAGGTCTGCACCTTTTCCAGAGAGGGCTTGAAGTGTGACAGCTCACCTGTCTCCTTGTTGCTGAAGATGAAGCGGTACAGCTCAGCTGCCCTCTGCACACCTGCGATAAAGTCCCCTTTGGTCTCCTTAAGGGTTAGGCTGCCGTATATGGTCTCGAGCAGGGCACATCCACACTTGGAGCTGAAGTATAGCAACCGGGCATTGTGGCGGATGTCTGGAGAGATCTCGCGGGTGTACTTCTGAAAGAGGATGAAGATGGTTATCTTTGTGTGCCGGATGCGCCTGGTGATGTTGCTGAGGTAGGTGACTGTCTTCTGGTCCATTGCAGGGTCATCGATAACTAGAACAAGTGGTTCTATCAGTCGGGCTGCCAGCAGCTTCTCCATCAGGGCTTGCATGTTCTGCGTCTTGGTGATTCGACCATTGTACCATTGATCATTACTGTCAACTGCCTCAGCAGCGGAGTCAGACACCAGAAGGATGTATTGAGAGTGTAGATGTTCGGCCAGGAGAGCCCGCAGCAAGATGTTTTTCCCGTGGCCTGACGGGGCAATGATCAGCACCACGTGGCCAGCATCGCCTGGCCTACTGTCGAATGGTACAGACATGTGCGTGAAGGATGGTTAGCACTTGGTCGGCGGTAGCCTCGTCTATATCTGGGAGACTAAACGGCAGTACTTCCTGCACCAGCTTTTGCGTCTGCTGTGTGGGTAGCGTTGTACCTCCGGCAGATACGAAGGATGCGATGGAGGCGTCAAGCATGAAATCCCAGCAGCAGCCGAGAAGATAGTGTAGAGGGCCTGTGTCGGCACCCACAGTGTCTAGCACATCCAGTATCTGTACGATACATGCACGGGAAGCCATGACTATTATGTGAGCTTAAACGGCAAACAAAAGAACCCTGACTTCTTCACCTCTGGTAGCTGGAGGCTGTCGGTAGCACCTTTTTTGCCATCGACCGTGATATTGCTCAGGCCGATGGTGCCTACCCTGAGAGTCTCTCCATCTTGTTGGAAAAAGCGCCGCGGTTTCAGGAGATCCTTAACCAGGTCTTGTGCATAGGACTCAGCCATAACCTTGATGGCACCAGCCTCGTCGACTCCGAGCATACCTCGCATCGTTGCCCTGTCTTTGATGCCCATCCCCTTATATACAGTCTTGGCCTTGTTAATGGCCGATTGTCCTACCGTATCAGTGTTCCCGACGAGATCTCGGGCTGGGATGGTACCTCGGATCTCCCGCGGGTCTCCCTTCTCATCAAAGTCTAGGAAGGAGATAGGGGCAACAGTGTCCTCTGAACCGAGGCGTGCCTCGCCTAAGTGAGCAAGATCGCCTAGCTCTTTACTTTCTAGGTCTGTGAGTGACAGAGTCATAGTGCTATATGCACGGCTTAAACCCACTAGTCATACCCCCAGTGAAATAGTTGGGCATAGGAGGACCACGCAGTCGGCCAAGGGAATAGGTAGCAGTGCTCAGGGTACTGGCCCTCTCTGCAGGGGCACGCCTTGTGGGCGGCCCACCATTCCCGGGCATTGGCAATCCTCAGGCCGCATGCTCGACTATGGACTACACACCACCCTCCAGCCTGCCATGCCTCATATGCTGCAGGGGTCTCGTCATCCATCTATTCAGAAGGGTTAAACATAGGCGACGATGATCTCGGCCATTGCACTCGTTGCTAGCCCTAGAACCGCGGTCTCCATTAGTGTAACACGTTCACCCATGATCTTGGCGGCGGCAGTGTAGGCGGCACCACTGAGGGCGATCTTTGGGATGGGGTGAGTTATTCCGAGACAGTGGCCGGCCACCCCACTCACTACGGTAGCGAGGACAGCTCCAGTGGCGGCAGGAAGAACCTCATTTCCCCCTGTCATCTTCACCACAGCCACATTCGCCGCCACGTTACTGGTGACATGGACTGCCAGAGGTTTAGCCTGTGTCAGTAACTTCTGTGTCTTGGTTCGCAGCAGGTTCTCTACCTTCTGAAGACTCATCTGGCTCTCGGGCAGTTGCTTCACGATCTGTACCATTGACGGCATTGTTTAAACCCTGAGTATACAACGCAGTTAAACGCCTGTGTTCCCTGTCGAGTGAGCTAATAAGATCTTCCCAGTCTGCATCTGCCAGGTGGCCGGGTTTGTACTCAGGAATATTCATCTCTCTATTGAGGCATCTTAAACATGTCCGCGCTATGCGAGAAGTACTATGAGGTCTTCCAGAGGGAGCTGAAGGCCTACAAGAAGAAGACGCCAGATGAGCTCGCTCAGCTCTCCGGTGCGGAGCTGACAGAGGAGCTGACAGCTGTGAAGCTCTATCTAGGATTTGGAAAGGGGCAGATCTGCTTCCTCGAATACCTTATCATGGGTGGGAGTATCGTCGAGCAGCTCCTGCGAACTAAAGGTTTCTACAAGGATCGGGAGTATCTGTCAGATGTGTTCCAGCAGTTGCAGACCTCCATGGCCTCACCTAACTCAGAGCTGAACAAGGCTCTGCGATACTACAAGCTGGAAAAAGGATGCACTGCGGAACCCTCCAGCCCTTGGATGTGCATGTTGGCAGCGTGTATAGGGGCTGTAGGGAAGGCCAAGCTGGCTCAGTGTCTCACTGTGGTCTCAGCCGAGACTGACGAGATAGCTGATTTGCTAGCGGCGGAGTAGGCTGATCCCGAGCACCACGATAGTTAGGCCTGACACCACTCGTAGAGCTGCCACGGGAAGTGGTGTCGTGGCGACTGGCTGCAGCGGTGGGGTTGGCGCTGCCATGGGAAGCGCCGTGTCGACTGGCTGCAGTGTGACTGTATGGCCCGTATTACGGCTAGGTGTGTTGATATCCGCGTTGAAACCGAAGTGAACACCGGGAGAACTCCCCTCGACTATCATGTTGTTATAGCCCCTGACTTGGAGGTCCTCGATGTTCATGATCATGTTGCTCGGAATCAACTGTAGGTGTGGTGAAAGAGCAAAGTCAAGTTTGCGATGGGCCTTCTGCAGCCCCTGCTGGAACTTAGCAATAAGACTGCTGGGATCTGCCACGATGATCATATCCTTAACGAGACTGATGAACATGGCCTGGACCTCTGCTCCGCTGACACCATCTATGGAATGACGCAGCTTGGTCTGCGCTGTTAGGAGGCAGTAGCACAGGGCTTCCAGGGACTGGTTGATCCGAACGATCCCTGCTGGTGTGAGGCCTGAGGTGGTTTGTGGGACAAAGTACTTCCACGCATCTGGGGAGTCCTGCCTGATTCCGGTGATGTGCATATTCTGCACTATCGCTCCAGGATCGGAGTCTGGATCGAACGAGAATGTCGCTGTCTTCCGTCGGCCTACTCGTCGGGGTGTTCGATAGGGGAATCCTGAGTAGTCACGTCCCGGGCCACCGTACATAATCCCTAGACCGTGGTTGTCGCCGCCATGCCACCGATAGTCTGGGTGAGCTCTGAACTCTCTCTGTAGTCTGCTGGCCGCTGAGACGCTATGACTGTTGAGCTGTGGATCGAAGTCGTTTGTATCAGGGAGGCTTGCACCCAGCTCATGGAGGATTCGTCGCACAGTGAAGTACACGTGTAATCTGAGACAGCTGGCGATGAGCACAGCTTCAGGAGTACCAGAATAGGGGTGAAGCATGGTGGAACTTACTCCACAGCCTGCCGTGGCACACCACACGGCAAAGTTCAGCTGCTGATTCCAATATGAGAGGCTTGGAGCAGCCATCCAAGTATGAGCTTGCTTCGCATCCCTGATGGTGATGGGGTGGTTCGTCAGTGGTCGTGGGTTGACGGAGAAGCTGATTCGGGCCCGTCCATCCACTGTGATAGAGAAAGGTGTTAGCTCTGGTATATCATCAAGTAGGCCTCTCAGGCCAGTCAAGAGTGTACCCAGGAGGGGCGGTTGGCTCCGGTTGACTGTCGTGAGGTCCCGTGGGAAGGCCATCTATACTGGTGTTCTTAAAGCTAACGCAACACATTAGTTGTAGTCGCTCCAGAGACCAGCGAGGTGACCTCGCCGTAAAATCTCGTTTTTTAACTCCTCCATATCAACCCGCCCGCTGGTGAGGTATTGCTGTCGCACTTTAGGTTTCTCAGTGCGGTACAGGGCTTGGACCTTCAATATATGGCGGTACTCCTCATCGGTGACCTGGCCATCCTCGAGAGCTTTGCTGACAGACTCGTCGATAGTCCGTAGCATACTCTGTGCTAGTGTCACATACTTAGCATGCTTCTCCAACCTCCTTGTGATCTGCCGCTGCCACACCCCCAAGCCCGTGGCCAAGACAGTGGTGGCTAGTGTCACTCCACCCAGAGGGATGGCGACGAGGGCACCCACCCCTGTAGCGAGAGTGGCCACAGCTGCCACACCAGCACTGGCTCCAATCATCCGCTGGATGGCTTTCTTGATCTTATACTTCCGCGCCATCTCCTCTTCCCACTGTATGACCTCTGGCTCATCCTCGTCTGTGAAGACACCTGGCTCATCGTCGTAGACATCTGGCCGATCGTCGTCTGTCAAGACTCCTGCATCCCGCTTACTCTCCTCCAGGAGGGCCTGCCAGTATCGGAAATTCCCCCCGTGCCTCCTTGCCCCGCGCATGTTCTGTTGATACCAGTTCTCCTGCTGTAGGCGCTCTCCTTCTTGTTGACAGATCTGTTGCTGTGCGAGCATCTGTTCGTTGGTCATGAAGGGGCAACCCTCTTTCTTCAGCATCTCGGCAAAGGACAGATATTGCTGGTATGATATCATGTCAGGTCAATGAGTAATAAGAGTGTAAACTCTAAATGGGCGTCCGATACCCCATCCGTGCTGGCGTATATGTTAATGGAGGGCTTGTCAAACAGGTGATTTACAGGTGTGAACAGGCTAGGACTGATAGCTTTCCATAGGTTGCTGTTGGCACCTGGGAGATACTCTATCACATCCCGGCCAACTTCTACCAGTGAGCTGCTGTGTGCACGGCCCGGAGGTTGATGCAGCACATCGGCGTGTATGTATGTTGTGCCCCGCTGGGGCACCTCGAAGAGGACCCATTCTACATGGTACTGTACCCTCCGTCTCCCCTCTAGAGAGGGTGAGATTATGTTCTCGCCACCGGAGAGCAGCAGTCGGACCACCAGCTTGGTTATATGTCTCGTTTAAACCCCCTTTATAGCGTGCTATGGAACCCATATTTGCTCACTCGACTGGCCTTGCCGACCTCGCAGATGTGTACGCAGTTGATGCTGCCAAGGTAGAAGAGAGTGATGGCAAGTCCTTCGCCCTACAGTACGAAGCAAGCTCAAAGGCATTCTCCCTCCACCCCATTGGGGGTGATGGGGTGGAGATGCTCACAGACCTCAAGGATGTGTCGAAAGGGCGCCTGGATCGCGACACAGATGGCCACAAGATCGTGTTTCGGTACGATTTCCCGAAGAGGAAGTACGTCCTCGAGCTGTTGATTGAGCTCTCGGATACAGAGGTGGCAGACCTCAACACCCTAAATAACGACATCAGCTTTCACCTGGTCAGACCCTATTCGAGTGGTGCCCCGCCGTTGGTCCGTGATGGCCTGCTATTGACCCTGCCAAAAAACCTGCAGTTCATATTTGAGAAGAATGAAGTGTGGTACCGCGCCGGACCTGGGGGGAACTGGCAAACATGGTTGCCCCTATATAGGCCTCCCGCACTCATTGACATAGAGGTTACTCCCATCTCCACTGTTGTGGAAAAGGATGGAACAGTTCGAAAGCTCTACAATCGTGGATCGTCCTTCCTCCCCTACATAGGTGAAGGTGTCTCCCTGACGAGGGTGGGTCACCGGATCGGGGTTACAGGTGGAAAGCTCCTGCTGCGTCGTCCATTCGATGGACCAGAAGAAGCTGTCCAGGAGGGCACCCTACGGGTCGATGGGGTGTCAAATGTCTCCAAAGCCAAGAGTGCTGTTAAATTGCTTCAGCGAGTGGGACACATTAGCCCGCAAACGACTCATATAGTCCTAGAGCTACGTTCCTTAGCCGGCGGCAGAGTGAAGCAGCTAGCCCCTGCCCCTGAGGGGATGAAGATCACTATCGAACCGGATGGAGCAGGGCTCGATCTGGCACAGATATTTCTCGAGGGGTTCACTCTGTTGAGTTTAACTCTTCATATATAGCCATGCTTCTCATCGTATTGCTCGTGCTGGCGTCTACAGCAGTGGCGCTGATAAGACCATGTAATGCGTGCTTGATCAGCTCGTATACCGCTGAGTATGCTTGTCTGGACGCCATGTAATGCGTGCTTGATCAGCTCGTATACCGCTGAGTATGCTTGTCTGGATGCCATGTAATGTGGGCTTGATCAGCTCGTATACCGCTGAGTGTGCTGGTCTCTAAATGGACGTTACGACCATGTGCTAAGTAGTATAGCCGGGATTAAATGGATACAACGTCCCGGAATAACGGGGGTAATCGGGAAATTCGCCTCCCGGGCGCTTTCATTATGGGTGTGTGGCGTCGCACTACGTGCTGGCATAGTGAAGGGGGGGCCCCTAGGGGGCGGCAGTTTTTTAGAGGCCTGCGCTACCTGGACCTAAAAACACCTAAAAAATGCGGCCCTCAATTGTTAAGGGCCTGGGAGGCGAATTTCTCGATTTCCCCCGCTATTCCGGGATGTGGTATCATTTTAATCCCGGCTATACTACTCTATGCACGTAATGTTAAGCTTTTCATCATGACGCTAAAGAAATATATTCATGCTTTAGTAGCTAAATGTTGTTACATTTCTACAGCCTATGATGTCTGTCATGATTTACCTTTCAACCAATCAGAAAAAAGCCTAGCGATCCTGCCTTGGGATATAGCTCAGTCATAGAGGCACCAGTTATAGTTTGGCAGTGTGGTACAAAAGCAATCATACAGGTAAGCGGTTGAATATTTTGAAACTAATTTGATTGGAAGTTGTTGCTGCCATAGGCAGTAAGAACTTCCAGTCAAATTAGTTTCAAAATACTCAACGAGATGAGTATTACCTAATAAAGAATGTAATGCTTTGGCACTCACATGACGTCACACACTATCGCTTGAGGAGACAAAATGGCGGCGATCACTGTTCAACATCTACGCGATGTTACAAAGCATAAAATTGTGATACAGATACAGAAATGTGGCAGGATATGAATGGTCTGGAATCTATAAACCACAATCTATCATCCCAGTATAACATTTGAGATGAGATTAGCATCGCGTTAAGCATTCTAATGTGAACGTGTGGGTTTAATGCCTATACAAGCAGGCATAGTCGCACGTACGATTTCCATGTACATTATATGGTAGTGACATAAACGAAAGTGCCCGGTAATAAAAACGTGGTAGTTTTACGCACCTGTAAACAAAGGGACTTTGATCACGGTAATGGTTGAGTTGTTGACGCAATTCAAATAGAGACTTTGTACCCAGAAGATTTAGTCAATTAGTTTAGGTAATTTTAAATTAGAGACGATAAGCAACGAGTTTTAAATATCATAATTACTCGTGGGTTCATCAACCGTTTAACGCTAAAATCCAACCAAAACATAGACCCATGCCTTCTAAGGTGTTATTGAAAAATGTCAATTTTCAGAACAAGATAAGATTATTTTTGAAAATTTACCACTGACATGACTGGCTCGATAACCGAGCCAGTCATTCCAGTGGAAAAATTTGGAAAAATAATCCTCTCTTGCCCATCTACAAATGGGTATGTTCTATGCAAAAAATTTTAATTTCCTTAACCAATTTGAGTGTTACCGGGTTAATGATTGTGATGATGATGATGATGATGATGATAATGATGATGATGATGGTACACATCATGCGACTGCGGTATTTCTGTCATCAGCACGAGTCCTTAGCTTCCTCTGGTTCTACTTCTTGGTCGTCAGTGTACCCGGTCTGGGTTCCTTGAGATCGGTACGTAGCGCACTTAGCAGGTTTGCGCAGAAACATCCTCTAAAGTGCTTTGAAGATGTTTGCACGGAGTACAGCAAATTCCAAGGATTTTTGTGTATGGGTGTCTTGTGGGATTCAGAGAGCATAGCCAAGAGCATCTCTCTTAGCTCCAGTTTCACTGACAGTGGGATTGTATTGCACATACTGTATAATGCATGGTTGGAGATTATACTGTCCGACCAGCTGTGTTGGGTTATAGTACGAAGGTGTCTGCAATAACGGGCATCTCAAGAGTATCTAGAAATGCCATCTGAGCTGCCCACCTGTTACACAGGGGTGTAGGAAGGTACTTGGACATGGGAGCTGACCACCTGTTACACAGGGGTGTAGGAAGGTACTTGGACATGGGAGCTGACCACCTGTTACACAGGGGTGTAGGAAGGTACTTGGACATGGGAGCTGACGTACCTGTTACACAGGGGTGTAGAAAGGTACGTGGACATGGGAGCTGACCACCTGTTACACAGGGGTGTAGGAAGGTACTTGGACACTGTAGCTGACGTACCTGTTACACAGGTGTGTAGGAAGGTACTTGGACATTGTAGCTGACGTACCTGTTACACAGGGGTGTAGGAAGGTACTTGGACATCGGAGCTGACCACCTGTTACACAGGGGTGTAGGAAGGTACTTGGACATGGGAGCTGACGTACCTGTTACACAGGGGTGTAGGAAGGTACTTGGACATGGGAGCTGACGCAGCTGTTACACAGGGGTGTAGGAAGGTACTTGGACATGGGAGCCGACCACCTGTTACACAGGGGTGTAGGAAGGTACTTGGACATGGGAGCTGACGTATGGGCGGGGACAAAAAGTCGGGGCGCTATGGGGATACACTATGGGAGAGACAAACCCCATTTATTTACTTTTTGGAAAATATCCATGTTATAAGCCAGGAAGATTTCAGAACAGGCTAAATAGGTGATGTCATACAAATACTGGCAACTTAAAGCAATGTGTTATGGTATACCATCAGTCAATAGCCCACCCAAAAACTAAATAATGTAACACGGGTACAAGAAACCCATATTTCCATAAATCAATATTATTCCTTTAGTCCTGATTTTGAGTTATGGCCTCGTGTCTCTAATTCAATGTGCCAACTTAAAAAAATATCTTAATTAATATGGAATGGAGCCATCATATGTTACGATTAATTTCGTTTCATGGCATCTAGGTCCGCAATTTAAGCCTCTAAAGTAGCCAGTTTTAGCAATTTTACTTTCACGCATTCTGGCAAGTTTTCTCAAAAGGGTCCTATTGAGGGTATATACCCCCCAAAATGCAACTTGGGACCCCCAAAGGTAGTGGCAGTAGGCCCCCTGGGATCCCAGAATATTATTGTATAATTGTTAACTACTATTTAGTTTTATAGGCTTTGCACAAAATACCCAATAAAATCTAGCATGCTACCCGCATAATTCATAGCTGCTACCCCCATGGTATGCCTCTCATTTTAACATGAGTGAGAACAACCGATTGGGGAATAACAGATTTCAGTTTAGGACCCCCAGATTTCAGGTTGGGAGCCCGAGATGTCTAGGTGTTAGGTCCCTGGGAGCTCCAATTTTTAGATGTCATGAGAAAGTCTGAATTCTGGCGCGAACATGTCTCTTTAACGCCTCTTGTGTCAACAGCGCCTTAAAGCGCTCAAAATCCTACTTGATATATCAATTAATCATTTTGATGGTCAAGATATTTAGAAGACTATTTTTGTAAATTTACCAATGAATTTTTTTCTCGCCGGCTTGACCATTAAAGGTGTAATGGTAAAGAAAATTTAAGTTTTTATTTAGCCAGTGTCTATCTGTAGGCCGAGAAAAGAGTATTTTTTGAAAATTTACCACTGGAATGACTGGCTCGGTTACCGAGCCAGTCATTCTAGTGGTAAATATTTAAGAATGTTCTTCTCTACGCCTTTCAAATAACCATCCATGTCTGAAGACCACTGCAAAATTGTGTTTTGGTCAGTTTGACCATTTCAGGGTTAAGTTGACACAAGGTGGGGGGGGGGGGGGCGGGGGTGTGTGTTAAGTATAACTTTCCGTGTTAAAATCACGTTAGCAGACTCATTGCAACTCTATCATGAGCGTCATATAACCATATATTTGGGCTTTAATGACGTTTTAGCAGCTGAACATGTTCTCTCGAGGCATTTAGCGAATTTATTTGATACGTATTTTGCTAATTTTACGACAATTAAGTATTTAACATAACCGATGCATGCTTTTGATCTGACAGGCCTGATGATATTCGTGGAACATAATTGCTAATATGGGCATATTCAATGACATATCTGCTCACTCGTTTTGAAAACGTTGTAGCAGTAGCAATAACACCAACAGCATGTCTGCGCTAAGGTGATCAGGAATAGATTGACAGTTACCCGACATGCCTGCCTTTAACATTTATGATGAATGTTTTGAAATACATTGGACTGCTAGCTGCGTGCAGTTCTAGACAGCATTAACGTTCAAAATATTCTTCAGTTTTGCATTGTTGTCGTTGTTGACGTTACCATGCTTAGCGTTGTTGACGCTGTCGTTGTTGTTGTTGTTGTTGTTGTTGTTGACTGGGTTTGTTGTTGTTGTTCTTGTTTCACACTCACACACCACGCCGTACACGCGCGCGACCGTACGTATGTGCGCATGCACGCACGCTATGATGTCATAATCAAATACGTCACATGCAGTCTGACGTCACAATCATAAAGGCGAGAGAAATACTTCGTCATGAACCTGAAATAGGTCGACGGATGTAGGCTACAAATTGTATGGTTCTACTATTTAATAAACATTCCGCTGATTATTTTGAAACTAATTTTACTGGGAGCTGTCGTAATGAATCAGCTTGTCACTGAGTCGTCTATGGAACCCGTTGAGATGTACTATTGCATGCTGACCTGGTCATTTATCTTTTATCTAAGTCATATTTTATCTTTTTATCATTTATCTAAGTGGTGGGGGTATATTGACTACTATAAATTACCCCAAAACATTTTGCCAGTTTTCTACTTAGTCCAGGGTCGATTGGACGCTATGGTGTACGTATGCGAGTGTACACTTACGCATACACTGACGACCACACTAACACTAGTACATAAGCACATAGGGGTGTACGCACACACACACACACACACACACACACACACACACACACACACACGAAATGACGCACACACGCACGCACATATGCACTAATGGGAGCGTCATGGAGTAGTAACGGCCAGACAGGTTGCAGAATTTGGCTGTTTTTACAATTTTATAAAATGTTCTAGTAAATATTTTGAAACTGATTTGAGTGCACGAGGCGCTACCCATAGATGTACGTACATCACAATTTGAGCCGAATTAGTTTCAGGAAGCCCAGGTGGTAATGCCGCCAACCTCTAGGATTTTGTCATAGCTGCAACTTTTTATTGACTTGGCTCACTATCAAGATATAGTGCGTATGCAGGTTTTTATGACTCTGAACAGGGGGGGCCAGTACGCTATTTAAATTAGGTTGCCCAACTATGCTTCCAGGTTGCCCATTCCTGTAAATTCTGTTGAAAATATGTATTATTATAAGCTACATGTATACATACTGCAGAATCCTTGTAAATACAAACTCAATCATTATATTAACCCTTTAACCCTCTTATCGACAAAAACGGCTTCTGCAGTTTTCTTGAGAAATGTCCATTTGGAGACCATGAAGACTATTTTTTTTAATTTTACCACTGGAATGACTGGCTCGATAACCGAGCCAGTCATACCAGTCGTAAATTTTCAAAAACAGTCTTGTCTTGGTCTGCATATGGACATTTTCTTCTATGAGAAAATTGAAATTTTCTTGAAAGAATTTGAGTGTTAAAGGATTAAGACTACAAAAAATAGTTACTGGCATGAGTACAAACGCCCTGAACATAACACATTATCCAGATTGTCCCCCAGGACACCCAGTCTGTTGAAATGCGTTGCCCTGCAGTAAATGGTGGTTGCCCCCGAACCGCAGGAAGCTGTAATTTTCGTAGCCTGATGCAGTAGTAACGATAGTAGAAGGACGCGTGTCTACTTGAATACATTATGACTATATAGAGCTCCCATGCCTAGAGGTTTTCTTAGCTTAATATACCTCGATGCGGCCACTTCTAAAAATGTTAAAGCGATGCTAATCTCATCTCAAATATTCTATTGTACTGATAGATTATGTTTTATAGATTCCATATCATTCATATTCTGTCACATTCCCTTGTCATTATCACAATTATCTGCTTTGTAATATCGCATAAATGTTAAACAGTTACCGACACCATTTTGTCTCCTCAAGCGATAGTATGTGATGTCATGTAAGTGCCAATGCATTACATTTTTATTACGTAACATTCATATTGTTGAATATTTTGGAACTAATTTGACTGGAAGTTGTTGCTGCCTAAGGCAGCAGCAACTAACTTCAAGGCAAACTAGTTTCAAAATATTCAGCAGCTTACCTATATGGTTGCTTTTACACCACGTTGCCAAGCTATAGATGGCACCTCTATGACTGAACGTATATACCGAGGCAAACACAGTAGACTTTTTTGATTGGTTGAAAAGTAAATCACGACAGCCATCATATGGTGTAGAAATTTACAAACATTTAGCTACTAAAACCTGAATATCTTTCTTTAGCGGTATGATAAAAAGCTTAAAATTACCTGCATAGTTTATACGTGGCATATTAGATCACCTAAATAGCTATCAAGAGATGAGGTTAGTTATCCTTTAAGAATGTTTTAGAGGTAGGAGCGAAACTCTCTCCTTACACCAGCTTGGGAGTTGAATGTGTTATAAGGCTTGGCCCACATATCCAGGTATAGCACATATACAAGTTTTTATAATTTTGGAAGGAATAGGCAAAGGCATGCATACGCCAATGTATTGGCTATTTAATACATCTGCTGGCGAATATTTTGAAAATATTTTGAATGACTGAGTTACCAACATTGCTCGTACAACCCTCAGACAACTTTCACCGGTTAAATCTAGGGCCCGAACTCGGGGCCTTATTATTGTAATATAATGTATTATTAATAATATTAATAATATTATTAATATCATTAATATTATTAATATTATTAATATTATTAATATTATTAATAATAATTAATATTCTTATAATTAGGGTTGTAGCGTAGGGGGTAGTGTAGGGGGGTGGGGGGGGGGGCAATGCTAGCATGTTCCGAGGTATTTCTGTAGGTATTGTTGAAACCTTGGGCTTGTTGATAGAACGGTTCCAGGGTTTGGGCATGCATGGATTGCCTTTGCTATATTGCAAAAAAAATTTAAAAAATTATGATGTTGCTAGGGGTGTATGCGGTGCCTGTTGCTGCCTAATGAACTGTTGTTGGCGGGTGTAAGTGTTGGATGCAGTGTAAGAGTGGGTGGAAGGGGGTGGGGGGTACTTTATTTCACTTGGGGGTAGGATGGGGACTCAGGGGCTTCCACAGTGGGTCAGAGATTAAGTTTGCATTCTCATCGAATCAGGAGGAAAATCAATTCCGCCACCACCACCATGCCACATACCCTCCCACAAGGCCTCCTACAAAAGCCCCACTAAACACGGGTGTTGGAACCAAGAGTCCAGCTACCCCGCCAGTGCCCTACCACACATTATTAAGCCCATTTATTAGAAATATTGTCTGAAATGGCCACTCAAGAGTCAAATTATCAGAATTTTCCCGGGGGAGGATCCTAGGACCGCCTAATTATCCAGGGTATTAACCCAGGGACCCACCCCATACACCCTCCCCCACCCACCCCCATTGCAGCCTAAATACTCTCTCCAGGGTTGAAGTTTTTCAAAATTTTCTGATCTCACCTCCAGGGGGATTTGGATGGGAGAAGAATTGGATGGCATGGCGAGTGGGCATCCATGCGAAATGAGGTGTGGTGGGGTGGACACCCTTGATAGGGGGTGGAGGGCAGTCTGTAAAATTAAATCTATAAAATGAACTAAAAATATTAAGAGATGAAAATCATTGTCAATGTTATCAAATAAAATTAATTAAACTTAGATAATTTCCATGTGATTAAATAAACAAGAAACATGAAAACTAGAGAACAGAATATCTAGTGTTTGTAAAAGAAATATCCTGGGCAAAAACCTGTTGCTATTTGAAATAATAGGTTGATTGCGAATGATGTTATATAATTTTTTTGCAATTCAAGCACTGTTGTATGCACACTCTCAGATGTTCATTTACAGTTCGAGAGAAATTTATATTTGAAAATTTTCGATGGAATGACTGGTTCGGTTACCGCACCAGTCAGTTCAGTGGTACATTTTCAAATATAGTATTGTTTCGATAACTGCTAAACTTAAAGAGAAAATACATTTAGGTTGTCGGAAATATAAAACAAAGCGAAACGCCACGTCCGAGATAGATGCAAGCAAACCGGCAGCAACTTGAGTGATGAATGCTGGGATTTACATTCAGCAGAATCATGAAAACCCTGAAAACATTTTAATGTACACATTTCTATGTGGAATAATAGTGAACAACCAACCCGAGAACCAACATCTTAAAACCCTTTCCCAACTAGTACTCCAAATGTCTCCCCAAGCTTGTAGGTTTTTTTTACAATTTTCTAATCAGTCCACAGGACTCCCTAGGGGTGTTTGGAGGGGTAGAGTGTGTGCATCCATGCCATAAGGGGTGGGCCACCCTTAATCGAGGTAGAGGGGAGGGTAGTCTGAATGAATAAATCTGGAAAATGAAATTAGATAATTTCCATGTGATTTAGAAAAAAACCCAGAAAAAATTAAAATGGAAGATCTGGTACATGTAATTACAGAGCAAGAGAAGACTATCCTTGAAAACTTACCTCTGGAGTGACTGCCTCGTTTATCGAGCCAGTCATTCCAGTGGTAAATTTTCAAAAATAGTCCTCTCTTGGTCGGCAAACGGACGAGATTAGAAAGGCCTGTGTTATTATTAAATCGAATCGTGATAATTGTGATCAATCTGGTCGCTGTGAACTTGCCAGTTGAAATTTTGACCCCAAATTGTTCACATTTCTTGATGACCCCTAGGGGTGATCACCCATGCAGTTTGGTCAAGATATCTCCAGTTATAAGAAAGAATTGCAACACCACAAATTTACGAGAACTAACACCACAAATTTACGAATACTGGTAATTACATATTTTTCTTCATTATTTCACTTAGAACCCCCTGTTTGACAGTGAAGGCTGCAAGACTACATAACATTGATTATTTCAGCTGTTTTATCTCACGCCACCTCTCTTTAAGATAGAGTATTACGTACCTGTGTGACCGCATGTACTCATTCTAAACATGCAGACGATTGCCCCTCGGAATAATAACATATTAAATACTATAATAGACGCCATCTCGGTGACCTCGCACCGGTCCTGCATGTGTGAATTCATCCTGCGTTTGCATGAGTAGATCCCGTCTCTCGGAACTGCTTTTCTTTAAACGAACCTTCCTTCAAAATCCTGTTGCTGCTGGGACGAGGGGAAAAATGGATCCGTTTCAGGAACCAGGAAAATGTATAGAATACTTCTAATGCAAGCTGTACACCACCAGGAAACAGATCAGTTGGCAGGTAAACGAATCTTGTAGTGAGCTCACACAGCCAATGGCGGTACATCTTATTTTTAAATTATCTTTACAGAGCCATACACGCACACTCTTCTTTTTAAAATGTGCTTGTATACCTATATATAGACAAAGGCTGGTTTAATGGACTAAGGGTCAGATTAATGGGCTTTCGCCAGTTGGCCAAAGACTTCCATTTCCCATCTGCCCCTATTCCTTTAAAAGAGGCCAAACTGTGACCAAAGGGCCAGCTAAAATTTCTCTATCTGACGAGTTTCAACCTCAGACAGTGAGATCTTTAACGTCCACCTACATGTAAGGATACGGGACCTAGGTTTAATGTCTCAGCGTTTTAACGCTTATTTAGAGCAACCCTTCGGGGAAGCAACGCAACCCTTCGGGGAAGCACCTCTAAGAGTGTGTCATGGCCCAAATACATCTAGGTGTAAGCGGCCAATAAATACCAACTAACTGAACTGAACTGAACTGCCTTTGGAAAATTCGTTCTCATTTGCACAAGTCACCGAAAACACCCACAGGTTCGAAAGGCGCGGCTCCTGCTGGCGACAAGAAGCGCAGAAGGAGGTGGGTTTATCGTTGAGCCACAATCAACCCGCCCTGGAGAGATGCTGTTGGGCGAATGGAGTGGAGTGGCGACTCTGCTTCGAGGAAACACCTCCAAGAGCGACTCATGGCCCAAATACATCTAGGTGTGAGCGGCCGATAAATACCACCTAAAAAAATCCCTTATGCTCAAATGTAGCATGAAATTCATGTCTCAACTAAATTGTTTTTCAACATATTCAACAACGTGACGGTGTATAGTGGTTAAGCCTTTAATTGCATGTCATCAGACATGTAACTAAATTCAGATAATATTTTTAGCTTTTTAACACACAACGTGTAATTGCAACACTGTGTGAAATAATAATTAATGTAGATCTAATTCCTCAAATGTAGGTACGCAGGTGCGTAGTGTGACATTTCTGAACTCTAGGAGCCGCCGATGACCCTTCAAGTTATTATGTATAAATGTATATGGCGTCAAATTGTTACACATATTTACGCCATGCCGAGCTTGACTACATTATTTTGGGTGCGATAAGACTTGTCAAGCCACTAAAATACATCTGCGGCAATGTTTGTGAAGGCTTTTCGCAATACTTCTCATATGATTTTAACAATTTAGCACCACTGCCAGACAGACATCAACATCGAAGATGCTGTAATGTAATTCCTAGGGATGAGGTTCGTGAGGATTTTCACGAACCGAACCGGTTCCCGATACAGATGTCCGAACCAGGAACTGATTCACGAACCTTTTTAATATGCTATTGTATGCGAGAAATTACTCCTAACAGAAAATAACATTTAAAGGCAGGTGGCTTTCCTGGCTGAATGATAGAAAAACACAAATGACAAGTTCTGATAACAAATGTTAGAAAATAATATAAGATTCAAAGTTCCGTTGATGGTCATATTCGTAAATCACACTTAGAGGACATTCAGAGATTGCGTGTCTATTAATTAGTTCTTTCACCGACAAATCCCTGAAAAAAGAAATTCTTTATGATATAAAACTTACTCTGTTGAATATTTTGAAATTAATTTGACTAGAAGCTTCTTTTCAAATTAATTTCAAAATATTCAACAGCTTTCCTGTATGGTGTTCCAAAAATTAGATATGAGAATTCATCGATGAAAGGGTTAGCTTACATGTATGGTTCACGAACCGCACGAATCCCATGCAAGCGAACCGAACCATGATTGCGATTTTCCGAACCAACGAATGTTCGTTACAGCCCTATCTACTAATTCCTCTGAATTTTAAGGAAGAATTACAAAACGAAGCATTGCCAGCCATTAGCTAGGATATCATTACTGATTGGCAATATAAGTGGGGATTATAATGATTAAATCCCATTCATAGATGTTATCATAACCGATCAACACGCTGATATTTTAAAGTAAATTTTCAAAGGTTTTCACAAATTTGGCAATATGACTAACTTCAGCTGCAATAACAACAACACGAGTAGCAACCTTGTGGGTGATAGCCCTCAATCCCCTCCCCATACAGCATATGGTTACATCGACTACAAGCTGCTCGGGGATTCGGGAGCCACCCGATAGAGATTCCAAACAGCAGCCCCCACCCCCACCCACCCAACCCCCCCCCCCACTTCACCATTGAGGAAGTGAGATTAGCTATGCTCGCCCGGGAGCAAAGACAAACAGCCATGACGGTGTAGGTTTGCCCAGGTGTACAGATGGGTGTATGCTTGCATGGGTATACGAGGATTGTGTGGGTGCCGGTGTGTGTGCCGGTGTGTGTACCGGTGACTTGGGTACCAAGGTGTACATAGGTATTGTTGGATGGGTGGGCGTCGGTGAATGACCGCGTGTGTCTGTTTGTTTTATCAACGTATTTATGATAGCTTGTTTACTTTGAACCAATTAATAACTTCTTCCATTTCTTTATTTACTCTTTCGTATAATATATTTTTGTCAGAGCAAAATGCATGGGCGTCATCGGCAAACAGTATTAGTAACAACTTGTGGCAAATTTTTGGTAAGTCATTCATATAGAGTAAAAAAAATAGAGGGCCAAGAATTGGCCCCTTAGGAAGACCACAGGTTAATTGCCTGTTTTCAGAGCAGGTTGCATTAAATTGCACGCATTATGTTTTATCTAGCTCTGAGACCAGGCAAGTCCACATCCTCGGATTCCATAATAGGCAAGTTTTCATAATAATATATTGTGATTGATAGTAACAAAAGTTTTTGAAAGGTCCAGGAAGATGCCCAATATATGTTCTTTCTTTTCAATTGATTCAATTATTTTTTCTGTCATTTCAACGAGTGCGAGCATTGTTGAGTGATTTTGGCGGAATCCATACTGTGAAGCATATAAAATTTAATTTTTTCTAGGTAATTGATTAATCTATTATATATTAACGGCTACATTAATCTAGTGAAAAGTTGAAGTATTGAGGCAGGCCTGTAATTAGTGAAGTTGGAGGAGCCTTTTTCTTTATATATTGGAGTGACACGTGCAGATTTAAATTTCGATGGAAATATGCCTTGTACTAGTGATTGATTGCACGCATAGTTGAGTGGCGTTAGAAAATCAAACATGCGGTGCTCTAAATATGCTCCATTTAAACCCATCTAAATCCATCGACATGGAATAATACTTATTTTTACGCAAATTAACTTACGGGTATCTAGTGTATGGGGATATCACCTCGCTACATCCTTATGTATGTAAGACTCTCTAGGAGTACCGGAAGTCATTGTTAAAGCGGATATACCTGATAGAGCTATACATTTAATATACGGAAACATGTCCATAAAACGCTTCCAATGGGTCAATACTCTCATTTTAACATAAATTCTTATATATACGACTACTCAATATTTAAGATGCAAAGTATGAATTTCACAAATAGAAAGAATGTAAACACAAATCTGATGATCCCTGCTTCCCCGTTTCACAGAGAAACCAGATGCAAGGTTTCAGGCCTCCCACTGTGTATCTCTTTGATGTTTCCGCCGATCATTGCGGTGCTAGTATTTTGACTGTCGCCGGCAAACTGCCTAGACACAATTAGAATTTTCTGAGTTCTTTCCAATTGGAGTGTTTTGTAAATATAATGCTTCCCTAAATCGGAAACTCATCATACACTAGTTTCCAGAAAAAGAACAGATAATAACTAATATGTGTGATGGGGGTAAGAATTTATGTATACAAATTTTTATGTACTAATAATACAGCGGAACCATTATATTACAGCAAAAATACTGAAAATTTCCAGATTTATTTATATCACCCACCACCACCACCACACGCCACCACCTCACTCAACCCCCACACCACCCCCAACTTATCCCTCACCCCACCTCAAGGGGTGTGGACCTTTGTGGAGCTGGTGGAGGATGCGCGTGAGGAGAAGGGGCTTGGAGTTTATCCAGTTCTGACACTATGAGCAGCATACAGATACCCTTTTTGATGGATACATCGATACCTACTTGAAGATTAAGCAAAAGGTATTGGGGTATCTCGATGATGCCACCTCTGGCATACAGAAGCACGAGCATATTCTAAAGTGTGCATTGTTAAATTGCATGGGGTCTCTGTTAGTAAGAATAAGGTGCTCACAACCCTAGCAAAACAGGGTCTAAATTTATAATAAGGAAAAATTAGTTACCTCTTCGGGATGTAGAAATTGTTTGAGTGTAGCTTTCGTGCTGAAGAAGTGACCGAGATGGTCACGAAAGCTACAGTCAAACAATGTCTACCTCCCGGAGAGGTAACTAATTTTTCCTTATTATGAATCATCCTGGGATCAGGACCAACTTTTTCTGAAATAGGTTCTAAATTCTTCATGGGCATTTCACGCTGAATCTTAAACACGAATACATTCATCCGCACGCTAGAATGGTTGAGCTTCTAACTGATATAAAGGTGAAGGTTAAAGATATCAGGGTATACAATGACAGCACTCTCTTAATGCGCTACGTGGACAAATACGAGCAAAGTGATGGTCGTACCAATGTGGTTATCACTGCTTTCGTGCCAGTAATGCTAGGGTACACTTGCTCGAGTCTTGTAGCAGCGTCAGAAACGCAATAAACTCTTGCTAAGTCCTTATATCATGACAGACTCGGTTATTTAACCAATCAAGTTCCACCAGGTAGCAAAATAACAGGGGTTTTAGTATGGCCCCTAAAAGTTACACATACAAGCAGGTGAATAGCTATGTGGGTTATCAAGAGCATGTGCATGGTTGAGGGATTAACATTAAACTTTAGAAATGGATTTCTATACAGTTGATAGTCGTTAACTCTAATCTAGAAACCCCCATAAAGTATCGTAATACCATCATTAGGTGAAAAGATCACACACATTCGAGCACAGATACAGAGAAATGTTTCGCATTCGCTTACAAAATGCGAGTGATTTATGACAAATATTTCACTAATCCTTACAAGGTTTGCTCGAAATGAGATAATGTCCCATCCTGTCCCCAACCATCACCCCCGAGACGGATACCTATCACAGGTATCATCACCATCATCATCATCATCATCGTCGTCATCATCTCATCATCATCTTCATCATCATCATCAGCATCATCATCAGCATCATCGTCATCATCAGCAGCAGCAGCAGCAACATCATTATACCAACCATGCACGGTTATGAAGCTATCCTTTAAATTATTTATTTAATCTTTTTATATTTAAGCTAATGGTGCTAATAACTGTAGGGCTACCCGTAATAAAAATGTTGTTGCCAGCGCTAGAGTCGCTAGCTATCTGTCAGGACAGCCACGGTTAACACTAACACTGACATCAAGCAAACCTGATACGACAGGCTCGTGAAAACATGTCCATTTGGCAGCTTGAGAAGTCTATTTTTGAAAATTTACCGGGCGAATGGCTGGCTCGATAGCCATGCCAATCATTCGAGTAGTACATTTTCAAAAGAGGCTTTTCTCGGTCAGCAAATCTTTTTTAAGACAAACCATGAACAAGATCTATGGTTAAAGAAATAATAATAATAATAATAATAATAATAATAATAATAATAATAATAATAATAATATTCGAGATGGTACATCATCAGAGCTATATGATCCTGAGACCACAAACTTATCTCTATATATGCTTTATGGATGGGCAAATGTCGAAAATAACTAGCACTACATCAGCAGCACCGGCGGGCGTCCACATGCATGCATGCATGCAAACATTTCTATGCCTCAGCATTACCAGCATATGCTGAATTATATTCTTAGCCATTTTCGCATATTCCATGCGTTAATTCTTCATTGCTTATATTTTTATACTTGAGCTGTATAAGTTATTGATTTATTTATCAAATTAAATTCTGCAAAAGAAAATGTTCAGCGTTTTAAATCTAGAAGGATTTTGGCGGTGTAAACCTTCCCAAGCTGCTTATCACACTACAGCAAAGAGTCTGCTACTTTGACATATAATTATTATTTTACAGAATGCCTCACCTAATAAATGCTGAAATCTGCATAGTCGAATAAGCAACATTAACAGTAAGAATCTAACCATTAACCTCGAGCATACGGTGATTATTAAGGAGTTCAGAGATTATTAGCAGAATATAGATATCTCCCCTAATAGGCAGATCTTCAGATCGCATCTCGCTAGTTCTCTCATGATAACATGCGTTGGTAGACATTAGCAAACGGCGAGATCACTATTTTTGGAAAACAATTGCAAGCAGAATGGGTGTTGAGATTATCTTGCAAACCATCACATCGAGGTCATGTGACCACGGATGACAGAACATGTCCGAACATGTTATAACTCTGTAGTTTCCCTCAACATCTCAAAAAGTGCCGACTGTATAAGCAGCTGTTCTGGTTGGCTTGGAGGTATTGCGCGACTTCGATTGACCGACCTATTTCAAGCAATGATGACCATATAAGCAGCTGTTCTGATTGGCTGGGAGATGTCACGCGATCATTAATTTGCCCGCACACCTAACGCTTTCACAGCTCATTACACTGCCAATATCTCTACAGAGCAAACATTGGCGACTGTATAGGCGGCTTCGCTGATTGCCTGGGAGATGTCACATGACCTCGATTGACATCTCAAACAAGTGACCCTTCGCTTATAGTACAGGAGAAATTGACATGGACCCGGACATTTTATATAACAGACAAATTTTTGTTTTAATCACTTCGGTATGGCCAAAAATACATCCCAGAAAAATTCTCCAAACTTCACACATGGGGAAATATGTTTTTAGAGGAAATTCAAAATGGCCGCCACGGCGATGGCCAATAACCAGATAATATGTGTTTTGACTCTAAAAACACGTGTTTTGGTAAGTGTTGTACAGTTTAAAGTATGTCATCATCAAAATCACTTGATAAACTATAAATTTAATGCAAACTGAGCGACCGTTGTGAAACACAGCGAACAGGCAGAATGGCTGAAATTTGTCGATGCATTTTCACTTTCAAATTTCGAGCTGTTAAGGCAGTGACCTTCACATTTACAATGTATGCTACAGGGAATGCCTTTCTTGGAGCAACTACACGAGGAACACAGACGTGTGCTGCTTTTACACTGGCACCTTATATTTAGAAGTAGCTCCGGAGGCGCTGCTGACTTGTCCGTAATGATCGCCGTCACTGATCCTTGTTCTACTGCACAACCATACTCTTCTTTCTTTAACACAGTTTTTAGGTAAAGCCATGTGCTTGCTTGGAGATGAACCCGAAGGCTATGGAAGTATGCTGCCCTACTTGTGGGTGGCATCCTTTCAACTGGTACATGCTTAGGAGAGATGGCAGTCATGTATCTGAGATTGTCTAAGTCACGACTTCTTGATCCAGCACTATACAAAGACTTAATGTACTTTTCACCAATAACCATTATATCCGCCTTTGATCTGGAGATGTCGCCAAATGCAAGTACATCTTTTCTGAGGGTTGGTGAAGATTGGATCATTTTCATATGCTTTACTTTGCCCATGCCATATAAAGCTGATGTCGTGTCACATCCAGACATACTATGGACGAATGGCAGGCATATACACAATTCCTTGCCTAAGATCTCTGTGGCCACTTTGATGCATAGCTTATGTTGCTTTGTTCGTAGGAAAATATTTGCAGAGGTGCTTGCATGACAGAGGAGTAAGATCAATATGTCTGTATCGTCAGCAACAACTATCGTTGTTCTTTCAGTTCCTGCCAATTCTAATGCTCTCCTTAAAATCACCACATCAGCATCGCCTTCATCTACTGCATGTACCACCTCAACCCCTGCATCTGATAAATGTTTTTCCAACAGATTTATGGTATTCTGCTTGTTGCGTTTGTTTGATAGAAATCCAGTTTTGTTTCCTGGAACAGGTGTGTTGTCTTGGACCGCTACATCAGGAGCACCAACTTGATTAAACCGTCGTCGCTTCTGTTCTTGATCTTTTGTGGTCTCAGTTTGATAGTTATCAAATATAACGCATACATGCGCATCAAGCCTCTGATAATGTACCACTGATGCTACGAATGAGCTACAAACGGTCTTCTTGTTCCAACCTTAGGCCATGGTATCCGATGCAAAAGTGTGCAGCCATCAAATACTCTTGCAGCTGGCTATGTTGTCTCTTGCTGTAGCATTGATGTGTTCATTTCAATTATATACTTCACCCGTTGTGACTTTTGCGATTTCCTCATAGTTCCGTCATCGTGGAAGAGGGCGGGACATACCGTTGCAAGCTCGTATTCAAAGATCGCTTTGTCTGGAGGTCCTGAAACAGATGCAGTTGACATTAAGCGATGGTACAGCTCCTGGGAAGACATATGGACATCTTCATTTCCTACTTTAACTACCTTTCGCATGACAGCAAATGTTACAGCTTGATCTGCTTTCTTTAGCGTAATGTCGCCAAACCTTTTCTCATTTAACTTCTCATGAATTCTTCGACCAATATCAATGGCATCATCGGCAGTAACACGATGGTCTGGAATCAAACCAGTTGCGATATTTCTCAGTTGGTCGTCTTCAACTGCGAATGGATTGTGTTCTCTGAGAAACAGAGTGAATTTCTTCATGTCTTCTACATCTCGTCTCATATTTGCAGGGTGAACATCTCTGTATTGTTCCGACCATGTCCCGGTGAACGTGTCAGGCAAAGACCGCGGCGCATGTGTGTACTGTGCTATGATGTGTGCAGTGAGAAGCCATTTTGTTCTAGTGGATTCCTTGTGCGTTATATTGATCAATCCACCCTGTGTCTGCCCAGCTCTCATTAGACTCTGTTAAATTGTCATATCAGACCAGGTACCACTCCAATACAGTTTAGCATTCCTGCGTACAGCAAAGTGCCCTTCGTGCATGGGACCATCCAGACAAGTACATAGATCATCAGAATCTTGGAGGTAAAGGCGACAACACTTTGTGTAATTGCTGTGCCCTGCAGCAGCAAAGAATGGCAACATTAGTTGTGTCGCCTTTAAATGAAGGAGCCAATTACCAGTACGCTCAGCCCTGATGAACAATCGTACAATGGCGACAAATTCCATGAACAACGACCACAATTTACCAGTTCTTGATTTCTCTACCATTTCCTTCAAATTAGAAACCTGCTTACATAGGTCTTACAAATTGTCATTGTCACAAACATCGTCTGATGAAATATCATGTGACATAATAGCATCGTATAAATTGCGCAGCTCTGCCCACATCTCATCCGTTGACATATGTGTTTGACTTTCACAGCATGTTTCTGTTTCGGTTGTTTGCTCATCCGAAGCGTCATCGCTATCAGGATCAACATCACTTTCTTCATCTTGCAGCTCTGCAAATTCAGATTCACCATATGTACTGCTGAGTGTGTTGTCTGCAGCACTGCCTTGTAGAGAAATTATATCAAGATCGGGTTGAATTAGCAAAAGATGCAATGCGGTATCTGTAAGGAGGCATGCTCTTAATGTCTTTGTGTAAGCTTTTCCCTCCATTATCCTAGGTAGGGAATTCCTAGCATACACGGTTGCCCACAAATCATCGATCCCACTCCCCTCCATGATCTTACAGCCCGCTCCAAGAAAGGACATTAGTTGATGGAAGTCACCCAGCCTTATATACATGATCCTAAACTGTGGATGAGTGTCTTGCTTAATTTTGTAACATTTTCTAAATTTACCCCGGACTATATATTATTGTAATAGTAAGAATAATAGCGTTAGGAATATTTATATCATTGACTGCATAGTTGCGATCAACATGCTGTCCATATGTGTAACTCTCTCCGTCAGATCTTTAAAGAAACTGGCATACATTGATGTACCATGTTCTGGAATTCACACTCATGTATCAAATCATATATGGTTGTTATAGACAGGTTTTACTGATTAATTTTAATTTACATTAGTATGTCTTACAGGTTATTTGACTGGGATATGTTGTCATACACACAATTGACAATAGCAATTGTCAGTAGGTCTAATTTTATAAAATTCTCAACAGATTACCTATTTATGCTAAATATTTTCCACATTTCGTTCCCTAACTTCAAAGGGTTAAAAATCAGGTTTCCCCAGGTGTGAATTTGTGAGAATTTCTTGTGTGGACTTTGGATAGTCATAAAAAGGTGTTTGGAACACAAAATCGTCTGTTATACAAAATGTCGGGGTTAGCCTATATTTCTGTTGATTTCTACTGGACTATTAGCCCACGTCCCTAACCGTTTCAACTGTCAATTATCATATCAATGGATTGAGACATGACGACTGTATAAATGGCTGTTCGGACTGGCCGTGAGGGGTCACGTGACTCTGCATTTACCAGGCCCCTTTCAGATTTTTCCTACACAAGTGACACAACTGTCAATCATCAGCACACATCAAAAGATCTACACCACCAAAGTGGGGTGTGCACGCTAGTCTGATTGGTCGAGAGCTTGATGACATAATCAATATTTGAATTAGGACACGCTAAATTTCCCCCTCACCATCAGAAACTCGAATCTGATTCGTCAAGAGCCGAACAATAGACCCATCTCTCTCTCTCTCTCTCTCTCTCTCTCTCTCTCTCTGCCGACCAATCAGATTCAAGTATTTTGGCTGGAAGAGTGGGCGTGACCTAATTCAAATACTGACGTCATAAAGCTGTCGACCGATCATAACAGCTGCCCATCCCGTGACCTTTCTACTAGTACAGTCAGTATGTAATCTGCTGCTCAGAAAGAACTTACCGTGTTTCCAAAACAAAATAAAACGTCATGTTGAATATTTTGAACTTAATTTAATTGGAAGTCTGCATTACTGGTAATTTACTGCCACTCGAATTAAGTACAAAATAGCCAACGTTTTATTTCTTACACTGTGTTCAAAATTGTACAACATGTTTGTGTTTTTGTTTTGGGAAACTCGTTAACTTATTTATAATCTGTACTGCATATGTTGCACAGATTATGTATGATAAACAAGGATGGTGTTCAGAACTAGTCATTCTCAAAAGTTCTTGCTGCCATCCGAACTTTGATATGAGCTGCTAGCACTCTTTGGAGCGCAGGAGCCGGACTAAGCATATTTCGGGTCTAGAACTAAGTGGTTGTGGGGACCCTTATCGGGAATGACTACTACTACTACTACTACTACTACTACTACTACTACTACTACTACTACTACTACAACTGCTGCTGCTACTACTACTACTACTACTACTACTACTACTACTACTACTACTACTACTACTACTACTACTACTACCTCCACTACTACTACTACTACTACTACTACCTCCACTACTACTACTACTACTACTACTACTACTACTACTACTACTACTACTACTACTAAGGTAAGAATATCTGGAATGTACACCATCAAAATTGCTGTCAATTCGTGTGGTTGTGAGATGGGTGTTTGAAAGCCAGTCCGGTTAAAGAGGACTTTTGTCCTCTGGATGCTAGTCTGGTGGTAGAGCACTCGCCTCCCAAACGCTAAGCGAAAGGTGTTATAGCATTGCCAAGTTCGAACCCCACTCGGGTCGACATAAATTGAAAAAGGTAAAATTATATTCCTGATGATGAATGAGCTAAATCCTAGTGCCAGTGCGTTGTCAAAGACAGGGTTCATAGAACCAATGCTTGACAATAATAACAAAACTACTACTACTACTACTACTACTACTACTACTACTACTACTACTACTACCACCACCACTACTACTGCTACTACCACTACTACTACTACTACTACCACTACTACTACTACTACTACTACTACTACTACTACTACTACTACTACTACTACCACTACTAATACCAACACCACCACCAACAACACGACCACCACCACTACTACTACTACTACTACTACTACTACTACTACTACTACTACTACTACTACTACTACTACTACTACTAATGCTGCTGCTGCTTCTGCTGTTGCTGCTGCTGGTAGACATAATAAATTCATTACGTGTGCCACGTGTCAATGCGCTGTTGAATATTTTTGAACTGACTGAAGGTCTGTGCTGCCTAAGCAGAACGCTAGAACCAGTTTCCAGTCAAATTAGTTTCAAAATATTAAACAACTTACGTACATCATGACCGTAAAAGTGAGATACAAACATTACAGGTTCAACTAGGTGAAATGCGATAATTGGTGTGGGGGGAGGGTATTTAGGGGTCTCTTATTTTGGGGGTCCCTGGTTGTAGCCCCTCGCGTTAATCGGGCTCTGTCTGAGTCATTGTTCTTAGATCTGTTAACACGTTAACCATTTCAAAGTGTATACACCAGAAACGATATACACTCTTTTTGATAAAAGTACTGTTCTGTTAAATATTTTGAAACTAATTTGACTTGGCGCTGTTGCTGCCATCAGTCAAATTAGTTTCAAAATATTCAACAGCGTACCTATATAGTTGCCATTTCATAGGTTAACAAGATAAATGTATTGTTTAAACCATGTTGTGTCAACTTAATCCTTTGGTGGCCAATAACGGCATCTGCAGTTGGCTTGAGGAATGCCCATTTGCAGGCCAGACAAGACTATTTTTGAAAGGTTACCACTGAAGTGACTGGTTCGGTTCCCGAACCAGTCATTCGAGTGATAAATTTTCAAGGTTAGTCATGTCTTGGCCGGCAAGGACACGTTGACTCAGTGAACACATTCCAATTTTCTTGACCATTAACCCTTTAATCGCCAAGTCTGTCAAAACGACCTATTCAGAAAGCTTTTAATAAATTACAGTGGTATATGTGCGCAGTCATCTCTTGGCCAGCAAATGGAAATTCGGCGACCAAAGGTTTCAATTTCCATGAAAAACTTTAACCATGATAGAAGTAGTAGGCCTATTTTGAACGATTTGAGGCGCCATTGGCACAACATGGGTTAATATTAAAATACTGAAATTTTGACATTCAGAAGTAAATGTATTAAATCAGACTTACTTTTCGCGCTTCAGAAGCAGATGTGGACACTTTATCGGAATGATCTTGCATATTTCGTGAAATTCCATCAAAATCGAAAGCGTTAGAATCATTTCTGACAGCTTGTCACGTTGTGAGGTGTAATTTTTGTCAGGTTTTCTATTTACACGCTAATTGGTATGACTTGACGACGCACACGCGATAGGCGGCAGACGTTCGTCCGTCTTCGAGGCAGGAATGTGCCTCCCACACGAACGCACATTTCATTTCAATCGAAGATAACCTGTCAACCTGTTCCACGACTCGAGCCGTGATGTTGATCTACCTTGGTGACGGACGCGAACGAATCGTGGGAAAGTTGACACGTTCGCGAGCCGATCTCAGGTAACCGCCGTCAATCAAGCATCAAACCGCGCCCTTGTAAATAAATTTCGAATTGTGATTGGTTGTGGCGTTTTACGGGCTTGAGTATGTCCTGGTTCAGATTGTCTAGGTGACGTGAGGCGCGTGCCGTGATAGCGGTATCACTGTGGGAAAATCCCGCCCTAGTATCGTCCTCGTGTTTACCTGTTCAGGTGACAAGAGCCGTGTAAAAAGCAATCGAGACGCATAGCCGAGTTGATAGGTAAAGCCAAACTTGCGGGGTGACAATGCGTTGTCATAAACGGAGCACTGTTCGGAGCGTGGGAACGAGAACGAAATCAGGTGCCAGACCGTGTTGGCATGCGTATCGAAACCACTGCGCAACCCACCACTAGAATCTTACACCCCAGGCACGTACCCCCACCATTATTAGCCGTAGTATTCTTCTTATAGTCAAACCTGTCTTCACATTACACGGGTCATTTAAGGACAAGACATTTGACCTGAGCATTTCTCGAGAAAAACAAGAAAAGCTATTCTAACACACGAATGAATATTTAAACCGTTAACTGCTGAATTCGCAATATCTCAATTTTAGCAATTTGAACTACTGATTAAATTTTCTTAGAAAGCTTCAAGTTATGCATAGATAATGTCCAATTGCAGATGAAGAAAGGAGTATATTTACAAATTTACCACATAGATGACTGGCTTGTTTATCGAGCCAGTTATTCCAGTAGTAAATTTTCAAAAAATTGGTCTACACTTGGTCATTCTATCAAGACCACTGCAGTGACGGTTATTAGCCAGCTTGGTCATTAAAGAGTGAAAACAATCATAATATATATAGACTAAGATTTTAAGTCATGCAGCGGTACAGCTTAGAAATAACTTGACGTGTTTCTGAAACAAAAACAGAAATGCGTTAGTTAGTATAATTTTGAACACGATTTAAGAAATGTTCTGTTGAATATCTTAGACTTAATTTGATTGGAAGACATTGCTGCCTTGGGCAGCAATGTCTTCCAATCAAATTAAGTCTAAGATATTCAAACGTACGTTTTATTTAGTTTCGGAAGCGCGTCAATGTATTTCTGAGCTGTAGTGTCAGATTACACCAATCCACCTTTCTAGTTTATCCATCCATCATATGACAGCATAATCAACTACGTGACGTGTGTGCTGACGCCATAATCATGACGTCATGAATGATTCGAAATAGTCCGTCTTTAATGCTTAAGATAGTCCGACACGTTGTACGAATTGTATGTCTGCTATTTAATAAACATGCTGTTGGATATTTTGAAACTAATTTGACTGGCCGCTAGTGCTGCCATAGACAGCAACAGCACTCAGTCAAATCAGGTTTCAAAATAGTCAACAGCTTACCTGTAGAGTTTTCTGGAAATTGATAGTTAGTGGGTTCAGCGATCGATCGATCCCAAGTCCCAACACGAGCGTGGCGTGGTTGGAGCATAGATAGAGAGGGCGGGGGTGAAAAGTGATAGCAGGGGAAATGTCAATACTGCAAACTGACTATAATCCGGAACAGATTGGTCCACATTTTTTTTTAATGTTTGGAAAATTTTAAATGCCATGGTCACTGAAAGAAAAGAAGAGGGCGAGGGAGGTGATAGACACATAGTTACAAAACGTTATTATTAAGTCATCACCTTGGGCTAATAATCAATACCAAATTCAGTCGATCAGATCAGGTACAGGGGCATGAAAACCAGCCAGTGTGTCAGTCAACAACGACTGTCTGTCAATCATCAACGGCTATGTGTCAATCCTCAATGACCGTGTGTCCAAGAACAACGACCATGTGTCAAACAACACCGACTGTGTGACAATCAACAATAACTATGTGTCAATCAACAATGCCTATGTGCCAATCAATAACGACTGTGTCAGCCCTCAACGATTTTGTCTCAATCAACCAAGATTATGTGTCAAGCCTCAACGATTTGGTGTCAATCAACAACGACTGCATGTCAACCCTCAACGAGTGTGTCAATCAACCAAGATTATGTGTCAACCCTCAACGACTGGGTGTCAATCAACAACGATTGCGTGTCACCCTTAACGATTATGTGTCAATCAACAACGACTTTGTATCAACCCTCAACGACTGTGTGTCAATCAACATCGACTGTGTGTCAACCCTGAACAAGTGTGTGTCACTCAACACCGACTGTGTGTCAACCCTCAACAACTGTGCGTCGATTAACATCGACTGTGTGTCAACCCTCGACAAGTGTGTGTCAATCAATAACGACTAGCGTTGTTCCGATTTATCGATTTGATCGATGATTGATTAGTTTGTATGTTCAATCGATTTTGGTTGTTTATAAATTGACTTTATTATTATACTTTAACTGGTCAAGCTAGAAAACGAATACTTTTTGGAAAAGAATTTAAATTTAATTGTTAGAACTATATAGTATTACCCCTTAGTCTAAAACATTAATTTTTTCAGCACTGAAATAATGTGTTAATTTCAAAGCAACCATACAAATAACATTTTGAATATTTTGAAACTTATTTGACTGGAAGCTGTTGCTGCCTAAGGCAGCAACAGCTTCCAGTCAAATTAGTTTCAAAATATTCACAGATTATTTGTTAAATTATCAAGAATCTGTCATACCTGCGACTTTGTTTGAAAGGGGTAGTTATCCTTGAACATGCTATAATTACTGCATTCAAAATGGGTAAAAAATGAGAACCAGTTATGATCACTCATTAATTGATCATCGGTTAGTATATAAAACCAATCATCGATCACAAAAATAGAACCAATTCCCAACACTAACATCGACTATGTGTCAATCCCCAACGACTGTATATAGGTATAGGTATATTCATGTCTACATTGCCACATACCACTACACTTATGTTTTATCCGTACCAATATTTTGCCCAAAAGTTGCAAAAATAGTTATTTACAGCGCTACGAAGAGAAATCAAAGTTGATGTTCTCAGCATTGAGAATCATAAACTTAACACTGAGTGCAATAGTATATTGCGTTGGGACCATATTAGTTGAACATTCTTTAAAAGAAAATCTTTTAAAATGTGTATTTTAACCGTTCTTGTGTCATCTTAACCATTAATGGTCATACTGGCAAGAAATTCCCACTGCAATGAACTTAAGAATTTCCAGTTGCAGGACCAGAGAATAGTATTTTCGAAACTTTACAACTGGACACACTAGTTCAGTGGTTTGGGTATAAATCTGAACAAAAGTTGTTGTTTACATTTCTTCTCATATCACTTGGCAATACACTCCTGCATACGAGCCGGGCTCCGCTACCAGTGAAAGCACCGTGGTAAGCGAAGCTGAAATGGGTGGGAGGCACGCCTGGCATGCTTAGCAAGATCATCATGGTAAGCCGAGCTACAATGGGTGGGAGGCGCACTTAGCGCACTCTCGCATCTATGGGTATGCCTCATTGATGTCAGAACAGTTCGGTGAGTGTAATTCTCACGTCTCAAGTGAGCTAAGTGAATGTAGCCAGAGTGGTGTGGCTAGGCAGGCAGCAGCACCAGCAGCCGTGTGAGTAGCAATGCTTGCAACATAGCTTATTTCTGCTTATTTTCACGAATTTTCTTTACAAGTTATGCTTGTAAATGGCCTATGAGATCGTGGTACTATTTTATTAACGCTTTCTAATAGCAACCCCGAGGTGTATTATTATAGTGCTGTACTGCATGGCGCGTGGGACTATGGCATCAGCCTAACATCAGCCTAGCACTGTTATTAGCCATTGCAAAGTTGTTGCATTTTGGTGTATAAACATTTGTATATATGTATATATGTTAATGAGGGCCTCTGCTACATCAGGCCGTGTACTTGAAGTGATACCCTCAATAAATAACGATTATTATTATTATTATTATTATTATTATTATTATTATTATTATATTACAATCTGAATCATATCGTATTTTAACATATTTAGCGAAATTTATACTGTTTGTGGGGAAAAGCATAATAAATAATGGTATTGCTAATTTATCAACGTGAAGATATGGCTGTCACATAGTTAGATAGATTTATTCACACGATAGGCCATTTGACCCTTGAGTGCGAATGGTTACACATAACGTGATATGGCGGACAAATCAACTAAGTGCATTACAATTGCAAGAACATATTCAGTCTCATATTTTATATGTTATTTAATCAGTAATGTTCGCAGGCTAATTTGGTTCATATACATCTGGACCACCGCGCCAGCCGCGGATCCATCAATGAACCACGGGTCGATTTCCTTAGCAGACAAAGGGACACCTTGGTATTTGGGGCTACATTATCAAATGCTCAGGTGTGCTGTCCGCGGAAATCGACCGTAGTCCATCAACAGACCGAGGGTGGTCACACGATAGTCCGGTTTGTAACTAAGAGTATATAAGTATCCGCTTGATACGCCGGTGATTGAAAGATTCGATTGCTACTGTTTATGGAACAATATCCGCCACTGATGGCTTTAGGATGAAGTGCTGGTGGCCATTTTGCGATAACATGTAAAAAATTAATTACTGTTTTTCATTGTAAATTCACAAAATTTTAACGCGAATTTTCACAAATTCTGCCGATTGCTTTGGAAAACTGTGACGTCATCATACACGCAGTGAGCTCATTATGACGTCATACGAGGTCAGATGGTGGATGGATTACTCTGGAAAGGTAAATTCCTTCAGCTAATGCTGTAGCTTATATTCTTGCCTGGCATAATGGCTAAAACTGCAGTGCTGTGAATAATCAATAAAGTGACATTGGCTCAAAATATCCATTAATTCACACTTGTGGCCACTAATTAAGAAAATCTCAATTCACCTTTCTAGAGTATCCACCCATCATCTGGCCTCGTATGACGGCATATTCATCTCAGTGCGTGTATGATGACCTCACAATCATTACGTCACAAAGGGTTCGATATAGACCGTCACCAAATCTCAAATACTCCAACACGTTGTATGAATTGTATGTCTTTGTAATTCTTTGCTATTTAAGAAACATGCTGTTGAATATTTTAAAACTAATTTGACTGGGTGCTGTTGCTGCCTTAGACAGCAACAACACCCAGTCAAATTAGTTTCAAAATATTCAACAGCTTACCTGTATAGTTTTCTTGAGATCGATAGTCAGGGAGTTCAGCGATCGATCGATCCGAACACGAGCGAAGTGTGGGCGGAGCTTAGTTAGGGATGGGCGGGGCATAGCTAAAAATGGAAAGATCCATGGCGCCAATAAGCAATATCCCACGAATATTCCATGTGTAGATGTTCATAATTTTTGCATATTGCTTCAGGCACACAAGCCAGTGTTACAATAATTGAGTGCCAATCAAAGTTGAACTACTTGCCCCAATAATCAATATCCAAGTAAGAGCTGGTTTTAATGTATGTGCGTCTATTCGTATATCCCTAATCAATAATTAATATGTGTTTATCACTCAGCCAATTGGATTGCGCGTCCACAAGGACCGGGCTAATTGATAATTTATGCACGTCTATTGCCCAGCCACTCAGATTGTGCATACATCACTATATCAAGAATCCTTATTTTGATTGACATGTATGGTTATAATCTATGCACATCTATCGCTACAGCCCTAATCAATAATTGTGCATCCATCGCTCATCCAATCCGATTGCAAGTCCATCGCTAAAGGGGTAAAATGGGGTGAATAAAAATAGGATATTTAGATTGACAGGTTAGTGTATTTTATAATATCTTAGAAAAAATAGCAAAGACCTCAATGCCTATATTTAAAATCAAAAAAATTAATAATTAGAACTGTATTTCTCACGTCTCGATCATCACCACCACTAACCCCAGGGTGCGAGTCACGTTTATTGATTGGCTTTCGCAAGTCACGTGATTTCCAGTGGTCAGAGATTAATTGCCCATATATGGAGTGCCAACACTGCGCATGCTCTGGTGGGTTTTTTGTACACGAACGCCCACCAGAACACGCCCGTCTATCTGACTCCATTTCTACGTACGGAAGTTGCTGGCTGCTAGGCGAATTCATAAATCTGTCGGGAGTTTGGTCATTAAGGCCATGTTCTCATACAGCCACTATTTCGGTAAATAGCAGGTATATCGGCTAGCGTTCTCAATGAACTGCCTATTGTACCGGAATAGATACGTTATTTATTTCGAAATTTAATCCCACAAAATCGTCGGTTTATCTTCCGATATATCGCTAATGTTTCCCTATGGGAACGCAGTCCATTTCGTCAAAATCTGTCAGGTAGCGTTAACGTCAGCATTTTCTCTCACTATCTGCCAGGTAGCGCAACGGTCATCGTGTTATCTCGCTATCCACCAGGTAGCACCGCCGTCCAGTCCAGGACCATCTCCCAGCAGTCTGAATGCAAACCAATATATCGGCTATATATTAACCTACATAGTACACGAAATAGTTAAACAGGATTAGGCAATGCGAAAGAGGCCTTAGGCCGTGTTCTCACTGGAGAGTTAATCGGGAATAACGCCATACCTCAGTATGGCGTTATTCCTGATTAAGTCTCTAGTGAGAACACGGCCTTAGTCATACGATTGCGATAGATCGTAAAGTGCCCGCCGTGTGACCGAGAATTCATCCCCACATAGCCCTGTATCTACGTTTTCAAGCTACCCAACCTCTTCGAAGTAAACAGAGAGCTAGCTCAAATGCAATATATAATTAAATTTATCCTATACGGTAATTCCTATTATCAAAATACAATATAATTATGGAGTTCAACTCAGTATTCACAGCGTAATTACCGGCTTGGTAATGTTTTTCTTCATAATATTTCCATTCAGTGTTGCGTACAATAATTACCTGTTTCATAACTTTTTTCTTCATAATAATATACGCTAAGAGAATTCGTCCAGTTCTGCTCCCAGTAGACCTTACCAGAATAATGACGTCATATGACGTCATAATCAACTAAGCGGCGTGTAGGATGATGTCATAATCATTACGTCATAGATGATTCTATACGCCCATATTTAACTCTTAATAGTCTGACACGTTGTTCAAATAGTATGTCTCCACCATTTAATAAACACGCTTTTGAATATTTTGAAACTAATTTGACTGTGCACTGTTGCTGCCATACATATTCAACAGCTATCCTGTATAGTTTTCTGGAAATTGATAGTCAGGGAGTTCAGGGATCGATCGATCCAAACACGATCGAGGTGTGGGCGGAGCTTAGCTAGAGATGGGAGGGGTATAGCTAAAAATGGAAAGGTCAATTATCAATGGCAATTACGTGTTTGGTAGTCTAACTCATCATAACAAATAATCCCAACTTCTCTTATCAAAACCGATGCTTTCAGCACAACCATTTTGGCGATTGAATCTCATCAAACTCCTTATGTCTATCTGGCCCACGAGACTAAGCATCTAATATCTGATGGCCAAACACGAACTTCTAGTCTCCAGGAAGACTCTCTTTGCCAACCCCAACCCCCACCCCCACCCCACCCCCACCCCACCCCTCCAACCCACCCCAGAACCCGGGTACCGTCACCATGAACGTCCATCCCGCATCTAAGCCAGGTAGGTACGAACCATCGATATCAGCCATACATGGTCAGCTAAAAGATCCCATCCGCCCCTGGGATCTTTTAGCTGACCATATTTTAAGTTGCGTTTACCTAGCACGCGGAATGCGGAAAGTGGGTTGCGGAAACGGAACGTGGAATATGCTTCAGATCGCTCTTTACTATTTTCCTTCATCCATTTACCTGCACGCGGCGATAAGCGGCATGCGGAACGCGGAACAGCGGGATGTGGAAAAACCGATCGCTCGGTGTAGCGATCTTTCCGGATTTTTCCGAAACGATTCAGTTGCGGAATAAAGCACATGTAACCGAGCAACGAAAGGGTAATCCAAGTAGTTAAAGCTGATGTATCGTCTAAAATTAAAAGAACTAATTTGTCGAAGAAAAATCAGAAATCAGTAATATTATAATTACATGTTATTAGATTAGGGCAAGGTATCATTTTTTAATCTAGTCGTCAGTATTCGCCATTTTGGATCTGCATCTCTCGCCTCCGTGCCTAAATATTTTGTAATGGTCTCAGTGGAAAGCTAGATATCAAAGCGCAAATAAATGTGTTGTCGCCTTTCAAAGAAATTTGATGTAAATATCGCAATATCACCAGTAAAAATGCAATAAAATAACGCAATGATTCCGCCTGCAGGTAAATGGTACACGCGATATTTTACCGCATTCCACATACCCTCTTTCCCTTCCGCGTTCCGCACCCCGCGTGCCAGATAAACGCAGCTTTAGACAGGCACATAGCACACACACTTGGCTGGTTTGTGAAGTGGAGTTCTCTACGAGCACCGAGTGCAGCAAATGCACTGATGACCAAGAAGAACCTAAGTGAGTGAAGGACCGTTGCCGTCATAATCAACCAAAGACCGTTGTCGTCATAATCAACTAAGGACCATTGCCGTCATAATCAACTAAGGACCGTTGCCGTCATAATCAACTAAAGACCGTTACCGTCATAATCAACTAAGGACTGTTGCTGAGGACAAGAAGCGGTGGCCAAAGAGGATGACAAATTACGGCAATCACAGAACATAGTACATCATCATCATCATCATCATCATCATCATCATCTTCATCATCATCATCGTCGTCGTCGTCGTCATCTAATTCCCGTGTCTATCACGTCTCACCATGGCAGGCATGGTAACGTAAAGCAATGTCTAAGATATCAAATTATCAAGATAGGTCTCTGCTCTCAGCAATAAAATGGACATTCTCAATTTCAAACGCCCGGATCATTTGATCCTCTATCAATGGTCCTATTCTAAAATCATTCACTCGGCTGCATACGCTGTACATTCCAAAGCTTCATCAACGATAAAACACATCTGCAAATTAAATACTAGCATCGTAAGTAATGGATAAATCCGATCGGTCACTTAAGGATATGACATCATGATCTTTTACGTCACGTGTAGGCTGACGTCACAATCAAATTGCGTAATGAATGTCATGAACATTGAATCTTCTGTCAAGTGTACGAAGTGTATGTCTTTACTGTTCTGTTGAATATTTTGAAACTAATTTGACTGGACGCTGTTACTCTCATATGCGTTTATCACGAACTTATATACGCCATTCATCACCTCATTGATTATGACGTCATGCCACGCGTCACGTAGTTGACTCTGATGTCATATGATGGATGGATAAACTGGAACGTTCCATTAACCATTACATAGTCACGATTTCTCTTTAGAAAGTTCAAATTTTTGCTCAGTCTGGAGATGACTCTGATTTTGATATTACAATGATGAGTTAACAGGGTGACCATCTCTCTGGATTTATCCTAAAATGCGGGATTTTTAACAGGCCTCCGGATTTCTGAACATCATGTCAAATATCCAGATTTTTTTCATTCACCTACGTAATAATAAGTTTTTACGCAAAATCGCTAATAATATCAACTTCTAAGTGTTAATAAATAAATATGTTAAATTATTTTTAAGATTTTGCAATTTGTAACAGGCACGTTTATTTCGCATCTCACAGGACGCGAGCGGCGTCGGCGAATCCAGTTGACTAAACAAGTCGACAAGAAAGGCACTGTTCAATTTGCTCTGCACATCATGATGATTTTTGGTCTATTCGATTATGGTGAAACTGGTTTCAGTTTTACAAACCTGGTTTGTAGTTTCACTACTCTGATAAACGAATACAGTTTCGAGTAAAACTGAAACTTGTTGGTAGGTTTCAATAATAAAATGAACAGTTTCATGAAATTGAAAATGGTTTCATAAAAGAATGCATAATTTCATGGAACTAAAACACTTTTTTCTGTTTCAGAATGGCTCTATGAAAAGTGATTCGTATTATGGAATTTAAAGGCGAGAGCATTGACAGCTTTGTGAAAATACTGATTGTAGAAGGGCTAACACGGGAATTATGACAAGGGCACTTCTATGTGCAATACCTGATAGCATTCTGAGGCCATACTGATTATCTGCTTATTGTCGAATGGTTTGTTTTACGAAACCAAAAGAAACCGAAACTGCGAAATCTGCCTCGATATGGTTTCACAGCTTCCCCGAGGCCAGTTTCAGTTTGCTCTAAACGAATTGAAAGTTTCTGAAACCAGTTTCGTTTTTTTTAAATCGGATAGGGCCATAGAGTCCATGTACAAGGTAATATTAATAAGTATGTACCTATATGTGATCAATTTTGCATCCAGGTATTGACCTGTTAACCAGCGTGTCTGACAATATATAATTGATATACGTGTAGATTATGTCTAAATAAACTTAAACTTCCCATTTAATTTGGTGGTGTTGGTGTTGGTGTTGGTTGTGGTGCATCCAGGTATCGCCTCGGGAAACACACAGTTATTCACCAGAGTGGCCGACGTGGTTGGCGATTGGGTATCTACGAAATATATGCATGAGCCGACCAACTAACGAACACTGCTTACTTACAGCCGATAGATTTATGGAACGTTGTCGAAAACCATGAATATTCCTGCGGGCAATTCTTCTTGAAGGTGCTCCAGAACTCAGAAAGTCCCCAAATAATTTGTCAACGTTAGTGATGCAGCGTACCACAACATTGGCTTAAACCATATCCAGCACGTCATCGATCACATAAAAAACAAATATTCAATTATCATTTTATGTTTTTTTTGCTAAAACATAGAGTAGTTGAAAACGCATTTGACGCTCGCTTGGCGTATCTTTCAAAACGGGATCATCATGCCATCTGACAGGGTAGACACCGTTGTAGTAGCTACAGGTATACTACACACCTATTTACAAAATAGGGCCTATTTCTGCTGAATCAGTTTGCGATGGACACAGCTGGATAGAGCCACCATTGAGACCATCAAACATTCGTGCAGACCTGGAAGAAAATGATGCTCGCGATTATGTATGCTCTTATTTCCAAACAGAACAAGGACAGGTGTCATGGCAAGACGATATGGTTCAGGCCTGAAGGATAGCCAGAAGTTATTATTCAATTCATGATGTATTTGACGTGGAGATGTTTATACAAATCAATATTCAGGAATATAGGTAATAAATTATAAATTAAATTTTGTTACGATCATTGTACAGCAATCATTTAGCATATAATCTTCATCAGCAAACAAAAATATCCTCAGGTCATGTATATTATATCATTTCTATTTTTGTAGCTGTACGGCAAATGTCGTAACCCACACCCGCCATGCGTATGTGCGTGTGTGCGTGTGTAAGTAAGAGAGTTACTGCATTGTGCACGAGCGTATCCAGGCTTAAGAGTGTGTGTGTGCCTTCATACATGTCTGATTGTATGTGTACATAAGTGTGTGTGTGTGTGTGTGTGTGTGTGTGTGTGTGTGTGTGTGTGTGTGTGTGTGTGTGTATACATGTATCATCATTCATTTTGGCAGTTGCCTTTGAAATCTAAAGAACATATATATGTCTCTCTGTCCTCCCATATGGTGGTCAGTCAATCCGTCCGAACGTCCATCATTTTATAACCTTTGTATTTTAAGCAGTTGTTTGTATTTTTGGAGCGTGGGCATGTTGAATGGGAGAGACAACTAAACCCCTCTGAACCCGAAAGATCAATTTACCAAAGAAACAGTTCATGCAAATTTAATAGACCTTTTCACTTTATCCATTCATCATATTTAACTAAGCGACGTGTAGAATGACATCATAATCATTGACATCATTATGACGTCATGAATGACGTAGATAAGTACGTCACGACCGCATAAGGGAAGACGGACTATGCGTTTTGGACGAATTGTATGTCTTTACTATTTAATAAATAGTATGTTGAATATTTTGAAACTAATTTGACTGGGCGCTGTTGCTGCAATAGGCAGCAACAGCACCCAGTCAAATTAGTTTCAAAATATTTAACAGCTTATCTGTATAGTTTTCTGAAAATTGATATTCAGGGAGATCAGGGATCGATCCCAACACGAGCGAGGTGTTGGTGGCGCTTAGCTAGAGGTGGGCGGGGCTTAGCAAAAACTGGAAAGGTTTTTATGTTTGTTATTTTCACTTTAATTTGAGTGGGAGCTGCTGCTCCTTGTGACAGCAACAGCTGTCTGTCAAATTACTTTCAAAATATTGAACACCGTTGTCGTATGATTGTCTGTTTTGGCATTGTCTTTATAATCAGGAAGCCGGTGGTCATACAGAATTGTGTACATCTGACCTTCATTTATGAGCTTCTAATAATCTATTTTCAACCCTGCTGTACTCTCAGCTATAATTCTATATATGTTGGTTGAATTTTTATGAACATGGAGATATGCATTGGCTACAAACATATGCATATGACACCGTATCTGATTGGTTTATTTTGTAGCCGCCGGGTGAACAAGCCGGTTTGTTCGTTCCGCAAGCGAATTGCAAGCGTCGCTTCCAATGTAGATACACTATATATGTTAAAGCTGAGGGTCATTATGAAATTAAGAAATACTTTTAGTAAAAAAAAATAGTAAGTGAATTGATTATTCATGTTTGCAATTTGTATCAGTTAAGGGCCCGCCATATTGTTTTGCGGCGGCCATTTTTATATCCCCCCACAACGTAACAAAAGAGCTCGTTAAATCCAAACACGTCCCCATTCACGTTTTGACACCTCCCCTGTAAGACGTCTAGCAAGCATCACAATGTCACAGTTTCTTCACATAAAATACAGAGAACTCACGAACTGAGGAATTTAACTCTTAACTTATAATTACATTCTATCCCATCCAGCATAAATACCCATTCCAATTTTAATATAAATGTGTAGTTATTCTCTCTCAGACAAGGTAGTCCAGAGGCCGAGTTTACGTCCCTAGTAGGGTAGCTACTCGAGTTACTAGAGTAGTGCCTAAACGGCTGGAGTACGTACTCTAGTACCTACTCGGGGCTACCCACCCATCAGCAAGGGTAAATCGAGTAGTCACGTGCTTGCATTGAAATCAATGTAATTTAAACACGTACTCATTTACGCGAGGGTAACTGATCATATGCTCATCTAGCCTAGAGTAGCTACGAGAGTTTTCGCCTAAACTCGCTACAAGACATTTTGGAAATATCAATAAAGCTGACGTCATTGATCTATGTGTAGATCAATTCAATGCAATACAATTAATTTTTTGCATATCAAAGCGAATATGGCCTAAATAATATAGTCGCAGAAAGACTGCCTCTAAAATGTGTGTATGTCTTATACGACGGCGATAGGATGCATGAGTTTACGTTTTGCACCGAGACACTGATAAGAATTCACAGTAGTATTTGGGAGATCGGGGTAATATGTACATATACATTATATTTGGCAACGTCCGATTTTGGTAAAATGCAAAATGATGTGTTAGTGAGCTATCAATACCAGTACCACTACGACTACCAATATCGCTCCACTACCACTATCACCATCACCACGACAACCACCAACTCCGCCACCACCACCAACAACAACAACAACCCTACTCCCCCCATTAGACCCCCACCCAACCCCGGCAGTACTACAACTACTACTACTACTACTACTACTACTACTACTACTACTACTACTACTACTACTACTACTACTACTACTACTACTACTACTACTACTACTACTACTACTATGACGATGATGACGACGACTGCTGCTACTAGTACTATGTCGGTATAACGACCGCAACCATGACCGCAAGCACGACAATGACGATGATGATAATGACGACGGCGATAACAACATAGGTATATCCAGGGGTGCGGAAGTCTTTATGGGATCGAAATCCATCCTTGTTTATAGCGCGCCATTTTTCTTTCCAGCATCATCATCATCATCATCATTATCATCAGTCATCGTGACTGTTGTCGTCGTCATCGTTGTCACTACCGCCACCACGAGCACCATCAACACTGCAATTTTTCATCATCATCTTCATCATCATTATCATCATCACCATCATCATTATCATCAGTCATCGTGACTGTTGTCGTCGTCATCGTTGTCACTACCGCCACCACGAGCACCATCAACACTGCAATTTTTCATCATCATCTTCATCATCATTATCATCATCACCATCATCATTATCATCAGTCATCGTGACTGTTGTCGTTGTTATCGTCGTCCCCACAATCACCACCACCACCACCACCGCCGCCAGCAGGACCACCAGCACCACCTTCACCATCCATCGCCACCACCACCCCACCTTCTGTACTTGTGAGTGCTTTTTCTTTGTTAGCAGTCTTCCCCATCACCCTAGTGTTCTGACCGGGGTTATATTGTTTTGAGTTTGATTGTGGTTGATAATTATCCATCACACGTTGAAACAAACTCGATATAATCTCAGTAGCTGCGGGTTCCAGATTTGTTTATTTTACAAATTTTACGGATTTTGTTGCATCATACCCAAAGTACTGTGTTAAAATTTGAGCCAAATCGAACCATTATTTCCCGAAAAAAGCCACGGATCCAGTGTTTATCCGACCCGGATCAGTATCCGTTTATCTGAAATATGGCCAAAGTCCGCAAATCCTCTTGCATGGCAACTTCATTCGATGTCTTAAAATTGTTGTCAAATCGAGCAGTTTTTTTAGATATTTTCCGGTCTGTCAGAACAGTTTGGTAGAATTCAACCCAATTTGGCTTTATAGAACTAGTGTATGAGCATTGAGTTGGCTAAATAATGTAATAAAGTATACTGAGTAATAGCCGATGTGCAATCTGTCAATATTTTGCGAAAATTATAGTAGAAGTTAACATTCCAGTAAAAAATGTGCTAAGATTCCGTGAACTGTGTTCAGTGTAATTCAGCGTGTTTGGGGAAATCGAACTTGAACACTTTCTATGCCTCGTAGATCGGCAGACAGTGAGTACTGTGCACTATCGGCCTGCACATTATTCACTTAAGTATGATCAATACTCATTAAAGGATATCTTTAAACCGAATACTATTTACCTCCAAGCGGGTCAGCTAGTAGATTCAAGAAAATTACAGTAGAAGTTAACATTCCCGTAATGTGCTAAGATTCCGTGAACTGTGTTCAGTGTAATTCAGCGTGTCTGGGGAAATCGAACTTGAACACTTTCTATGCCTCGTAGATCGGCAGACGGTGAGTATTGTGCACTATCGGCCTGAACAGTATTCACTTAAATATGATCAATACTCATTAAAGGATATCTTTAAACCGAATACTATTTACCTCCAAACGGGTCAAATATGTAGATTCAAGACTAACAATCGCTTTGTAGTGTTCGCTTAACTGCAACTTCCGGATTAATGCGCGGTACTTAGTACGGTTGAATTGGTTCCGATCCACATGATCTTGAGCATTATAGCGGACGAAGAATGATTTAAACATATGGCGAGGTCGATTACCAGTAAACGACGATGCGAGGACTGTTCTAGTAAAGGTCCAGACTTACACACCCACCCCAGCGACTTTCTTCTGTGCAGGCACTGTCGTGATACTCGCGATGGTGTTGCACAATCAAATAAACCAGCCAGTAAAAAAAGAATAAAAGGAAACGGAAAGAGTTCACCAGAGAGCCGGACATATAATGCCAAGGACAATGTCAATGACATCGCTAACTCACCCTCCCACCAAAACCAATTTGACGCTTTACGGCATGTGGAGTCATCGCAGTGCTCCAAAAGCGAGTACGAAGTTACCACTCTCGCACACACGCTGCTAGCCAACGCAGTTTCAGAGGCCCTGCTAACAACACTGAACGAAAGCTTCGCCACCCCAGACAACAATGCTACCGCTAATCAAAATGATGATCGCAAAAAATACAGAAAAACCGACACGACGTCTCCCAACACTCTTATTAAAGATAATGACTGCTTTCAGACACCACAGGGGCCATACGTGGAGGGGCCTTACGTGGGGGCACCCCTCACAAAAATTACCATGTTAACTCGAGAAACCAGCAGAGGTCCAACCGTTGACACATGTGGAAACAAGTAACGCCAGGGGCAATGTTACAAAAGTTACAACAGTTACACACAATGGAAGTAAACCTCAAAATAGCGATGGACCGTCTTGATACCTTAGAAAAGATATATTTTTTATGCGCAAAACTTGATTCAAGTGAGAAAGCAGCATTACTCACTAGCGATCAATGTGACGACCTGACAATAGAAAAAGCCAGCCTAGAACACAAGGTAGCAAAGCTTAGAACACGTCTAGAACAATTAGAGACAAACCATTGCAAAATTCAAACACACAGATGCCAAACGACCAACTTGTCTCTTGTATTAACGCCATAGAGCAAGAATCCAAAAGACAGGCAATTAAACTTACAGATCTGCAATGCAGATCGATGTGTAAGAGCCTGTTATTTATTGGAATTCAAGAAATTGAAACCTTTAACCAAAACACGGAACATATATTACGCGACTTTCTGTACTATGAACTAAGTATAGACTTCGAAATCCCATTGGATCGTGTACATAGGATCGGCAAACGGCAGCAACACAACGCTGCCCGTACACGCTCAATCGTGGCAAAGTTTACCAATTATAAAGACAAAGAATACGTATTGAACCTAGCATCACGGATGCTGCGTGGTAGACCTTTTCATGTACATGAACAGTTTCCAGCAGAAATAGAAGACAAAAGAAAAGAATTATATTCCGTTAGGCGCGAGGCAACAAGAAATGGTCACAAGACAGAAATGGTTAGAGACATATTATATATTAATAATAGGCTTTATTTACCAAGAAACGATGAAAACAGACACGTGAACAGTAGATCTCTACAGCAGCAACCACCATGGTGGGAGCATCACCGTGCCAACAACAATGCAACAGTGGAACAGCAACAACAACAACAACAACAACATCATCGTCATCACTATCATCATCAACAACAACAACAACAACAGCAACGACGACGACGACGACGACGACGACAACAACAACAACAACAACAACAACAACAACAACAATATCAACAACATTCCACAAATCAGGATTGGCCAGCTTTACAACGGCGACAGGAACAACAACAACAACAACAACAACAATAACAGCAACAACAACGACAACAAAAACAACAACATCGGCAACAACAACAACAACAACAAAAACAACAACAACAACATCAACAATAACAACAACAACAACAACAACAACAACAACAACACTATTTCTCAAATCAGGATTGGCCAGCTTTACAATCGCAAATTCAACGCCCGTACTTCCAAAGTCGACACGCAATACAACACACGATCTCCAAACCGCAGCATCTGCAATCTGTATTGTAATAATCAAATATCTCAGGTACCGTGGTGGGAGAACCACGTAGTTGGCCAGAACACTATCACAACCACACAAACCCATCCTGGTGCTATCACTAATAATGATTGTAATAATCAAATATCTCAGGTACCGTGGTGGGAGAACCACGTAGTTGGCCAGAACACTATTACAAGCAGAGCTATTGATCTACAAGTACAATTACTGTCGCAGGCGAATGCCAGACATAACGTGGAAATGACGTCGAGATCCTGACAACGATGGTGATGATGATGGTGGTGGTGATGATGGTGGTGATGATGATGATGAAGTTGATGGTGATGATGGTGTTGAGGATGATGATGATGATGATGATGATGCGGGTGGGGTTGAAAACGATGGTGATGATAATGTTGACGATGATGATGATGATGATGAATATGATGATGTTGATGAGAATGCTGATGGCGACGTTGATAATGTTGATGATGAGGTCCGTGTAAATAATGACGATGATGATGACGGTGGTGATGATGATGATGATGATGATGATGGTGGTGATGATGATGATGATGATGATGATGATGATGATGATGATGATGATGATGGAGTTGGAGACGACGATGACGATGACGACGAACATGACGATGACGATGGTGGTGATCGTGATGACGATGTTTATGAAGACTACCACTATCACACCTGTGACGACGATGACGACGATACTGAGGACGAAGACGATGATGAGAGCGACGAGGATGTTGATGATGATCGTTGTGATGGCAACGATGTTGGTGCTGGTGATACTTACCTCATTGAGTATTCTGACGGTAGAAATAAGGTCGCTGATCATTGTAATAATGACTCCAAAATCGCTTTAACTCTCGCTCTTTCCACTACGACCAGCTCTACATCTATCACTGCTGAAACAACTCTCACTACTTCCACCACTGTTGATACGATTATTACTTTAGTCAATACTGCTACTAATATTATCGCTGAACAGGGTGCTACTGTGATTCCCACACTGCTCAGAATGGCGCTATGGAACACGGACGGTTTTGTCACAAAATTTCAAAATAAATTTGGTTCTCGGGTTTTTCAGAACTTAATTAATAAATGTGAAATAATACTCCTAAACGAAACGTGGGCCTCTGATCACACAAATATCAATGTAGACGGATTTACTCATGTAGCGTTACATAGAACACGACACAGGAGGGCCAAACGTGACTCAGGTGGCCTGACTGTTTATTATAAAAATGAAATTGCAAACGGAATACTTGTCGAACGCAAAGAAGGCGATGATATAATTTGGTTAAAGTTTCTGAAAGAATTCTTTGGCTTAGAGGCAAATATGTATGTATGTCTTTGTTATGTAGTACCGTTAGGATCTCCAAGAGTACCAGAAGTAGAAACTGATGTTTTTGATAGAATTTTCACATTTCTCTGCGATAAAGCCAATATTGACAAAGGTAGTATATTTTTACTGTGTGGTGATTTCAACGCTCGAACAAAAAATCTAGCAGATTTTGTTTTACATGATGATAATTCGTATTTACCAACTGACGATGATTATGTTGAAGATGATTATATACCACGAGTTTCAAAAGATGTAGGTAAACCGAACGAAAACGGATACAAATTGTTAAATCTATGTAAAGGATGTGGCATACGAGTTGTAAATGGAAGGGTGGGAAAGGATAATGGGATTGGAAAATTAACATTTACCACAACAAATGGCACAAGCCTAGTAGATTATGTTTTATGCTCTGGAGATAAAATGAATATGATACAATAATTTGAAATTGAGGACCCAAATGAATATTCTGATCACAGTGTAGTAAGATTTTCAGTAAGTTTTAATTCTGTCCCTAGAAATACTTTCACTACTGATTGTACCGGTAAACCATGTCCAGTAAGCTACATCTGGAACCTTGTACTGTCTAACGAGTACAAAAGTAATATGTTAAGTAATGAGACGAAAACTATGTTAAACAAAATGAAGACCCTAATAAACAAAAAAAACATGCTAAATGAAACCGATGTTAATCAAGTCGTCGGGCTTTTTACTAATGCCATCAAGGCATGTGCAGATAATTTGTTTCTGAAAAAGCCTAACCGTCGGAAATCAATGACAGCATGTAGCCATAAAGTAAAACAAATACCGCATTATTCGTATGACTGCAAAGTAAAACGTAATCAATTCTTCAAAGCACTAAACATGTACAGATTAGAACAAACTGAGTGTGCACGTGTTAACATGACTAAGGCACGAACAGAATTAAAAAAAGCGTTCGAGAATGGCGTAGAGAATGCGCAGTGAGCGAAACCAAACAATTATTAGAGGCGCAATATAGAAATACCAAAGAGTACTGGAAACTACTAAAATCAGCAGGAGAGAACCAAACCAATAATATTTGCCTGGCGGAATTCGCAGATTTTTTCAAAGAAATAAATTGCCCGAGCAGTGAATTTTTCACGGGGAACGAAGATATTCGAAATACTGTAATTGATTATCAAAATAGTACCGATATGCAGACAACGTTTGACGAGTTAAACTCGGAAATTTTAGAGGCGGAAGTGCGTAAGGCGATATAGCAATTAAATAACGAAAAAACCGCTGGACCTGATTTATTGTTAAATGAATTTTACATTTGCGTTGTTGATGAATTATTAGAGCATATTTGTCTTCTGTTCAACTGTGTATTTAAAAGTGGCATTTTCCCAAAAGCATTGTCAGAAGGTATCGTTGTACCGTTACACAAAAAGGGCAATATAAACGATGTTAGAAATTATAGGGGTATTACCCTTCTTAGCACATTGGGTAAATTATTCACAAGGGTTTTAAACAATAGATTAAGTAATTGGGCAGAAAATAATTATGTATATGTTGAAGCACAGGCTGGCTTTAGAGCTGGTCTCGGTACAGCGGATAACTTATTCGCTTTAAATGGACTAATTACCCAGTCATTGAAAAAGAATAAACATAAATTATATTGCACTTTTGTAGATTTTTCCAATGCTTTTGATTACATTGTACGAGACTGCCTTTGGTATAAATTATTAAAGATAGGGGTCAAAGGAAATATAGTTAACATAATATGTCAATGTACCATGGGGTAAAATCAGAGAGCTTTGAGTGTTTAACGGGAGATCGGCAGGGCGAAAGCCTATCCCCTTTTCTGTTCAGTATGTACTTAAATGATCTTGAAGATGAGCTTTCAAAATCAGAATGCGATGGGATAGATCTAACAACTCTTAAGCTGTTTCTCTTGTTATATGCTGATGACATAACACTTTTTTCTGAAACTAGGAAAGGTATGCAGCAAGCGCTTGATAACTTACACGCTTACTGCAATAGGTGGCGCTTAACGGTAAACGTTGAAAAAACTACGGTCATGATCTTTATACGGGGAGGACGCTTATGCAAATCTGATAGATGGTTGTTTGGGACACACGAAGTCGAAGTTGTTAATAAAATAAAATATTTGGGTATTGTATTCACATCTAGTGGGTCTTTCAACGAAGCACAGAAGTGCCTAGCCGAACAAGGGCAAAAGGCGGTATTTGCACTGCATAAATATTGTAGCAAATTTATAAATCTTAATCCAGCTCATTATTGTAATTTATTTGATAAACTTGTATTACCAGTGCTTTGTTATGGGTGTGAGGTATGGGGATTCCACCATGGAGACGAAATAGAAAAATGTCATCTCAGATTCTGTAAATAGTTATTAGGTGTTAAACAAAGTACCCCAAGTAACACTGTATACGGGGAACTTGGAAGGGTACCACTAAGGATAACTATGGAAACACGAATAGTAAAATATTGGTTTAAACTTCTAAATTCAGACCCAAACAGAATTGCCAGATGCATATATAATGTACTGTATCGTGAGCTAAATGAATCAGCAAGTATCGATAATTCGGCAAACAGTTTAAGGAATGTGTTACGTAATAGAGGTTTTAACGATGTTTGGTTAGCGCAAGACAGTGGAATCGATGTAAATATTTTTATTAATGGTTATAAACAGAGAGCAACTGACAATTTTCTGCAGGGATGGAGAGGACAGCTAGAGGCCAGCAATAAAACGAAATTATATAAGAGTGTTGCTGTTGATCCGTCATATAGTTTTATCTGGATATGGTTACAATACCGAAATTTCGCAAAGCGATGACCAGGTTACGAACTAGCTCTCACATACTCCGTATTGAAACTGGTAGGTGGAACAAACCTTTCCCTATTCCGACGGCAGATAGAAAGTGTAATTTCTGTAACATTGTGGAAGATGAGTTTCATTTTATATTAGTTTGCCCAATTTACAAAAATCTACGAAAACAATATATAAAACAATATTATTGGAATAGGCCCAGCATATATAAGTTTCACGAACTACTGCAATCATGCAATTGTAAAATTATACGAAAACTGGCTGCCTTTATTCACACTATATATATATATATATATATATATATATATATATATATATATATATATATATATATATATATATATATATATATAGTGTGAATAAAGGCAGCCAGTTTTCGTATAATTGTACAATTGCATGATATAGGAATATACTTGTTAGTGCCTCTGTCTATTTATTCTGTCTGTCTTTCTGTTTTCATCTATATGTTTTACTTTGTCTCATAGCTAGTCTTTCATGCTTGGAAACTATTATATCCATCTGCTCCTCATCACAATTTTCAGCGACCCTACAGAGCCAGTAAAATATTGTACACGGCATAAATTCTGCAGAATATCAGCATCACTGATAGCTCTGCAGGGTTCTTGGATGGCCGAATTGATTGAAGTTGACGTCATCATTATATGTTATCAATACGTCATAATAATTTCACGATCACCGGCTTCATAATCTATCTGTCGTCGTTTAGAGTTACATACCGACTGAAAAATCCATATAAACAAAATCTGACAACGCAGTGGCATGATCTTGAGAATCACTTTGTGTGATAGTCTAGCGTCATGAGTGGATAATTTATATGCGTCAGAGTGACTGTGTAGGGTACGTGCACGTGGGCGTGCGTGTGTAGGCAGGGGTTAGTGAAGTGAGGGGTGGGCATATGTGTGGGTTATTTGATACAGAAAACGTGAAGACAAATCTGTCAGCCCATCTGTATCTGTAATTTCAAAAAGTTACAATCTCATCTAGTGAATATCGTTTAATGTATTACTGTCATCAATCGAATTAGTTTCAAAATATTCAACAGCAAGTAAATGCATCAAAGAAATAAAAACACTGTAATTATACATCCAAGCAAACATACATACAACTCATACACGATATAGCATAAGGACAACAGAGTGAGCAGGTCACCAATCGAATTAGTTCCAAAGATGTTATAATATTATAAATTTTGTTGGGTATTTTGGGGCTGGTTGTTTGGTGGGTGTTGGTGCCATAGGTAGAAGCACCTCGCTGGTCCGATTGGTTCCAAAATACGCAACAGCTTTCTATGCATAGTTACTTGGTGTCGTCATTTGGAGATCACTTTGCTGTAGTGTATTTACGGGTGACCTGGAATATCTCGTGGTATGGTTGATTTGCACTGTATACCATTTATATATTTTGTAAGCTCAATTATTGTTGCAACTAAATGCAATAGCCTAACTATATTCGTACTGTATTAGTGTATTAACAACTTGTAGTTTACTAATCTTATTGCATACTTTCGTAACGATATTGTACACCGCCGTACGCCTCCGTACGAGGGAATGTGCGTTTTGTGCGTGCGCTTTTGCATGTGTGTGTGTGTGTGTGTGGGTGTGTGTGTGTGTGTGTGTGTGTGTGTGCGTGTGTACATGTGAAAGTGTATGCACGTGCGCCCGTGCGTGTGTGCGTGCGTGGGTACATGCGTGCGAGCGTGTGTGCGCACGCGCAGGAGTGCCTGTACGTGGGATTGCGTCTGCGAGCATGTATATGATTGGGTGTGAGTTCGTGTGTATATACGAGCGTGCATGGGCGCATGTGCGTGTGTGTGTATGCGTTGATGGTGTGCGTTTGAGTATCTGGCACGTGCGTGTCTGTGCGCGTGAGTGCGTTCCTGTGTGGTTGAGTGGATGTGTGTATAAATTATTGCAAGATCAGAGTTAAATGTTAACATATACAGCCATAGTATACTTCTTCTTCTTCTTTTCGTTCGCTGATCATACCGCCAGTCCTGTAAGTGACTATCGACATGATCATATGCGTTAAGTGCGTGGATCCATGGTTTATTAGAGGGCGCCGTGCGGCCTGGAACCTCCGGCTTCAGCACTCGAGCTTTCTGTCAGGGTTACCTCACCCTTACCTCCTTTAGTCGCCTCTTACGACACGCAGAGGATACGGAAGGTGTATTCTAAGCCCCACCTACAGGGCAAATAGTATACTTAAACTTATGTATTAATTGAATTTTATATACGGTATCCGTCATGTATATATTGTGTTCAATGTGCACTCAAGGGCCGATGGCCTATTGTGGAAATAAATATCTATCTAGGTTTGTTATGCGAGCTACCCATATGATTGCAGATTAGATGAGAACATTTATATTTGGCTCTGACTACTATGGCCATGGGCGTGGTCAAAAGTTTACTTATAAACATCTCGCTCTTTGCGATATCTCGACAAGAATCGTTCTGTGAAATTCAGCCGAATTTGTTATATGAGTTATCCATATCATTATCACAGAGATGAGGGAAGGGTGGGCTGGTGGAGGTGGGGAGAAGTTTGGGACATCGAAAACAGGGTGTGGATTTCCGATGAGGCAATTTAGTTTTCCTTGTTGCAGTGGTTGGTGGTGATGGTGGAGGTGGTGGTGGTTATGGTAGTGGTGGTTTGTGCTGATGGTGCTTCTTGCAGTAGTGGTGGTGTTTGTTATTGTAGGTGCTCTATTGGCATTGGTGCTGGTTGAAATTGTAATTGTGATGATGGTGGTTCTGAGTATCTTTTACAACAGCGCCACAACTGGTCGTAGCTGTTACTGTTGGTGGTTATGTCGTTATGTCAATAATATCATTTACTACATGTGCATCGGAATGACGGTTAATGTTTTACAATCCTGATAATATAATCAATTTATATTTAAAATTCTGTAGTTTGTCCTTAATAATTGAATCAAGATGCAGTAATGGAATATTTTTTACACAAGATTCAAGATACATTTATTCTCTCAGGACACAACTGTACATAGCATATGAGGTATGCTTTACATTTACACAGTTGACGATAGAGATATATGTACATTATACGTGATATAGAGATACATAATAAGTTATGATAGTTAAATATTATTTTCTCGACAATATATTATTATTAGGATTGGCAATGATCTAAAACATGCAACATAATAGCAGTTGTTGATGATGTTGTAGTAGTAGTAGTAGTAGTAGTAGTAGTAGTAGTAGTAGTAGTAGTAGTCGTAGTAGTAGTCGTAGTAGTAGTAGTAGTAGTAGTAGTAGTAGTAGTAGTAGTAGTAGTAGTAGTAGTAGTAGTAGTAGTAGTAGTAGTAGTAGTAGTAGTAGTAGTAGTAGTAGTAGTATAGCAATTCAGATATTGTTGTTGTTGTTGTTGTTGTTGTTGTTGTTGTTGTTGTTGTTGTTGTTGTTGCTGCTGCTGTTGCTGTCGCTGCTTTCCTGGTAGTCGTCGTCGTCGTCGTCGTCGTCGTCGTCCTCGTCGTCGTTTGCTTGCTTGATTACATATCCTTTATTTTGTTTTCAACACAATTATCTGATCTTTTTCTTGGAATGCAATAAAAGTTTACATAATCGATTTAAACAGGTTCGTTGCATAATTGGAATAGACCTTTAATTTTGTCATCTGTATGATTTCTTTTATAACAGTCAGGTACAAATTCATATCAGTAGTTTCCTTGATATCCATAGATCCAGAATTTGATCCGATCCTGGTCTGGGTTCTTTTATCACGGTCAAAGTTTGGGGATCCTATTCGTTCCTTCATTGTGTTAGAATTTGAGACAAATCGGATCTGTACATTTTTTAGGTGTAGTACGTTACCTGAATGTACGCACGCACGCACACGCGTACCCGACGATCGCAATATCCTCGTATTCTTAAGGCCGATGGTAACATCATTAGCTCATACATGGAATTTATCTCGCATTAAATATTCATATTTACTTATAGGCCAACGGTACAGGAACCAATATCGTAAACACCTTTAGGTAAACGAAGAGGGAAACAGAAACTTGTGTAATTTGTTGTTGCTGTTGTTGTTGTTGTTGTTGTTGTTGTTGTTGTTGGTGCTGGTGGTGGTGGTGGTGGTGATGGTGCTACTGCTGCTGCTGCTGCTGCTGCTGCTGCTGCTACTGCTGTTGTTGTTGTTATTGTTGGCGTTGGTAGTTGTTTCGGCCACGCACACCTAGTTGTATTTGAGCATTGACACTATCTTAGAGGTGCCTCCCAGAAGGATTGTGATAAATAAAAGTAAAAACTGAAATACTGAAAACTGTTGCTAGGGGTGGTATGTGTAGCCTGTTGTTTCCTAATGAGCTGTTGTTGTAGTGTTTATGCGCCGTATACCGTGTAAAGGAAGGGTGTGGGAGGGGCAATTACTTTATGTCCGGGACAATGTCGTTCTTCATAGGGTTTCTCCACATCATAGAAGCAATTTTTGACTCACAGCATACGCGAATTATATAGGCAGTGTGGGAGTTTCTTGTGGGCCATAACGTCACATAGTGTATAATATTTGTATTTACTTATAAGCCAAAGATTGGACCTTTCCAGTTTATCCATCCATCATATGACGTCATTATCAAATACGTGACGCGTAGGATGACGTCATAACCAATTACAGCATGAGCGATTCGATTTAGACCGTCTTAAACGCTTAATAGTCCGATATGTTATACGAATTGTATGTCTTTACTATTTAAAAAAGCAATAGGCAGCAACAGCGCCCAGTCAATTTAGTTTCAAAATATTCAACAGCTAACCTGCAACGTGTTCTGGAAATTAATAGTCAGGGAGTTCATGGATCGATCGATCGCAACACTAGCGAGGTGTGGGTGGAGCTTAGCTAGAGATGTGCTGGTTATAGCTGAAACTGCTGAACTGGATAGGCTATGAATGTCATTCCAAGATCGCTTCCATTATATTTTTCTATGCGGTTGAACTTACCTTAGGTCGTGTTCTCACTAGAGGCGTAATAACCTTGTGACCTGGGCGTATGAAATAAAATGAAATAATCAGGAATAACGCCATACTTCAGTATGGCGTTATTCCTGTTGTGTGTGTGTTGTAATATTTGAGGCGTTTATATGCTAGTTCCCAATGCTAGGGTCTAGACTCACGCCTGGCCTTTATGGTTTCTGTTGAATTCTTGTGAATTCTTGTGACGTCGGTTTGTGCATTAGCTTGTGTCTCTCTGTGTGTGTGTGTGTGTGTTGATCGTTGTCTCTCGATTTTGTCTCATGTTGCTGTTCTTTTCCATGGCTTTTTTTGTTGCTCCTCATGCTTGGGCGTGTGTAATGGGGATGGCCTAACCTGGACCTAACAGGGGTGGGTAAGGGATGGGGTAGGTGTTGGGTCGGGGGAGGTGCGTACGGTCTTGTGACCTGATGCACCCAAGGGGGGGGGGGGGGGCTTTAGGTCAGAGACCTCCCGGCCCCTTTGGGGGGAGTGGGGAGGTTGGGGTGTGGGGTCTTTCGGGTCCTGGGACCCATTTGGTCTTCTGGCCATCATCCGAGCAGGCACCAGCGCGCACTTGTTTGATTTTGTTTGGTTAGGTAGCCCGTATGGTGACTGTGTCCGTCCGAGGACGAACTCGGTCAGTCATCCGGGTTACATCCCTCCATAGTCCCCTCGAAAATTCCGAAAGATTCTAATTCTAGCAATTTGGTTTTGGTTTTGTAATCCGTATGTTGCGTGGTTCCATCCGAGGAGGGATCCATTCAGCATCCGGTTTACTTTGACTATGCCGAAACTTCTTGCCTACCTAACCCTAGCTCACGTTCACACAGTGATGGGCACTGTGTGACGGGACCTCAGTTTAAAGTCCCATCCTATGTTATTCCTGTTTAAGTCTCGAGTGAGAACACGGCCTAAGACCCCTGACCTCAAAATCAATACACTGCGTTTTCAAAAGATGGACAGCAAGGCGTTTTCTTATGGATGGACAAAAGGACGGAGGGAGATAGATTAATGATGCTCTTATGTTATCAATAATATCCGAGTTAAGTCAAAATCACACTCAAACTAAATCCGTGTTCTCACTAGTGAGTTAATCGGGAATAACGGCATACGGAATGAAGTATGGCGTTAGTCCGGACTAAGTCTCTAGTGAGAACACGGCCTACGTTTGCGATACAAGGGAGATAATGTAGTCTAGTTTTTAGACAGATATGGTATTTGCGTTACTGCCCAACATTACATCCCCCACCCCCTCCCCCCCCCCCCCCCCACCCCCACCCCCACCCATACCCCCATCCACCCCCAGTCAAATTAATTTCAAAATATTCAACAGAAGATAAATTAATAAATTATAAATGAGTTTTCGGATTCTGTTTTCCGGGTCAAATGGCTTAGTATGGATACCTCCTGTGTTTTAAGAATTCGAAAGCGAAACTCGGCGTTTCCTTGGGTTGTTTTTTTATCAGACTGGCGGAATTTGTCCAGATTTAAATATCCTGTTAGGACATAAACATTCGTTTGGCCCCTCGAGAAAACGTCCGATATCGACATGTTTTGTTGAATATGAATGCGCAAATCAATTTACCATTTAAATAAAATATAAAGCATGTTATAAATTCAAAATAGGCACGAATTGCGGTTTATTTGTTACTCTCACCCCGGAATTGGAAGATGGCATTAGATTCGTGTCTGCCTGTCTGTCTGCCTCTGCGCGTGTGCGCGTGTGTGCGTGCGTGCGTGTAGGTATCCGGGACGGTGAACAGGAAGGTAGGCGGGTTAGCGGGCAGGGGCGGGCGTCACTGTATCGTACAAAATTACGGATCCTATTTGGTTAAAACATGTTGGTGAGTGTAATTGTATAGAACATTTTAGGAAATTGTCCTCTCCATTTAGTTGACCATAATCTTGTCCTTTGACCTTTTAGCCACGAAATTTTCTTCACAAGAAAAGACTTCCTTGGGCCCAAGAACAGCCACCCTGTACTCCATTGTTTGGTCAAGATCGCTTTAATCTTTTAAACCTCGAATTTGTTCAAGAAAATTTCAATTTTCTCATAGAAAATGTTCATCTGCAGATTATGAGAAGACTATTTTTTGACAATTTACCACTGGAATGACTGGTTCGGTTATCGAGCCAGTCATTGCAGTGGTTAAATTTTCAAAAATAGTCTTCTCATAATCTGCAAATGAATATTCGTCAAGACAGACCACTGTAGAAGCCATTTTTGGATGATATGAGTGTTAACAGGCGCCAGCCTTGTTTTAGGACAGGCGGGCGGACGGACGGGCGGGTGACACCGTGACAGTTGTTGATAAGAGGTTGTCTAACATCCCAGTAGACGAGTCAGCTACTCGTGACATCAATGGGTATAGAGCGCGATACATCTTATCCTTTTAACGCTCATATCCGCCAAAACCGATAAACGAGCCAGTCATTTCCAGTGCTAAGTTTTCAAAAATAGGCTTCTTTTGGTCTATAAATGGGCAATTTCTATTTAAATAGAAAATTTAATTTTTATAGCAAATTCGAGGGATAAAGGGTTATAACGAGTGAGTTGCGAGGGATGAGGACGGAGCCTGGCAGAGCGATGAACAATACAAAAGCTCAAAGAAACGCAGTCTACGATACAGGGGAGATAATACGGTCCGCGATTCGAGCGAGTCGAGAAACAAATTTGTATAGATGGCGCTATGAATGAATGAGCGTATATATCGAGGCAGTGAGCCTAGTTTTTCTGATTGGTTGAAAAGTAAATCTGAACAGTAATTTAGTTTTCATTAAAGCTATTCAATTGATCTGCCTAATGATCAAATAAGTACAATCGTAAAATTTCAAATGAACGCGAAACATTGCTGATATTAAAAGATGGGCGGGTTGGAGGGGAGATCATTCTGTCCGAGTTAAATGCGGATGTTTTCACCACTTGTCCGTACGTGTTAACTCCCTTGAACTGTCAATTACACCAATTGTGTTGCGTCCCTCTGAGCAAGAAACGGTATGTATGGACATGATAAGAATAATTTACCGCTTTCACGGCAAAGTTGGCCAAAATTCGCATCTGCAGTAGAATATCCATTTGCAGGGCAACGGGAGACTATTTTTGAAAATTTACCACTGGGATGACTGCCTCGGTCAATCCAGTGGTAAATTTTCAAAAATACTCTTCTCCTGGGCTGCAAATCCTCAAATAATGACTGTGCTGTTAGGACTAGTCCGGGGCGGATCCAGGGCTCATTTGGCGGGGGGGGGGGGGGGGGGGTTGCGGTGGTGGTGGTGGGTGAGGACACCCACAATTTTAATTTTTTTTTTCAATTTCAATTTCTTTATTTCGATAAACTTCTTTTGAAGTATACGAACACAACAATAAACAGTAAGTTTACAAATTAAATTATAATCATTATAATTATTTTATCATTATTATTATTATTATTATTATTATTATTATTATTATTATTATTAATGCAAAATGTTCAGACTCCCTCACTGTTCACCCACGCACACGCACACGCACGCACGCACACACACACGCACGCACGCACGCACGCACGCACGCACGCACACACACACACACACACACACACACACACGCACATACACACACACGCACACACCGCTTATCCACTGCTCTATTAGTGCAACTGGGCCCTCGACCACCAACGCTCGTGGGAAAGTTGATCCTGTACATCCGTCTGGACTCACATCCCAATGAGTGGTTTCACTCATCCGGAAGTGAATCCATACGGATATATCGAATCACCTAATCTTTTCGGAAAGCGCCTACCTGGAGAGTTGATTTATCAATATTATTTTCATTTAAAACATCTGAAAATTATTTCTATAAATTTACACAATGATATCATTTTCTTCCTGTTTTGATCATTCATCAGTTGTTTCATTTTAAATGTATTTGGGTGCAGGCGAAAATACTTTTTTATGAGTTGATTACGCTCTCCAGTTATGGCAGGACACTCGAACAAGTAATGGAATTCATCTCCCATTACATTATCATTACATAGAGTAGATATGTGTTCATGCCAGGGTCTTACTTGATCATATTTGCCAAGCTCAACTGGTAATTTATGATTGGAAGTTCTAAACTTGCAAAGTGCTTTTGAAAAAATTTGTGGGAGTGAAATCAAATAATTTTCGAATTTGAATTCATCTTTAAATATTCTATAAGTTATACACCCTTTACTATTGAAAAGTTCGCCCCTCCACTTTTGTACAAACTGATCAGTTAGTTGTTGCTTTACGACGAGTTTCAGTTCATCCGGGTAGCCTGGATTTTGCTCAACCCAAACGTTAGAAAGACCCGTAGTGTCTAATACATTTCGAATATGGAATATCCATGGCCATTGAAAATCGTCGTTTGAATACATTAGGCTCATTAAGTTGTAAAGTCTATGTGCGATTTTTGATTCCTTTCCATTAATTATCCTTGCCCAGTAGGTGACTATCCTCACATTAATTTTGATACTGACAGGCGGTTGGCCTAGCTCTCCGTATACCATTGAAGTCTGTGTGGAACTCTTTAGTCCAAGAATAATCTTACAGAAACGTAAGTGCAACTTTTCTACCATGCTGATGTTTGCACATCCCCAGACTTCACAACCATACACTATTATAGGCATAATTAAGGACTCGAAGAGTTCCAGTTGGACATCGACAGGTAGATGGAGAGCTCGTGCCTTTTTAATTAGGGCAAACATAGCCCTATTTGCCTTATCGTACAAGTACTTTATCGCCATTGTAAATCGCCCGTTATATGCAAATTTTATCCCTAAGTAAACGTAATCCTGTACAATTTCCACGTCTTCGTTACCAAGTGTAAATTTAGGTAAATTTCTTATTTTTCCTTTCGAAAAAATCACAGTCTTCGTCTTCGAAACGTTAAGAAAGAGCTTCCATGTGAGACAATAGTCGTGTAGTGCATCCAGTGCATTTTGCAGTTCCTGTGGCGACTCGGCTAATAAAATTGTGTCATCGGCATAGAGTTAAAAAAAAAAGCTTCAAATATAATTCTGTTTCACTTGGGTTCATTGATTTGGAGAGTTCTGATATACTTTGAAGGGGAGTTAGCTCTTGAAAATGGGCTCATCAGCAACCAGCAGGTAGGTTAAAAAAATTACAGCCCTGCCGGGGGTGGGGGGCATGAACCTTTGAAGCTGGAAGACCCAGGATCACTGTACTTTAGACAACAGATATAATGGCTGAAGTGATAACACCGGTTGCTGAGTCGTTACTCGGCCAATCGCGGACCGTCGTGGCCCAGTTGCGAGCCAAATAACCCGCGATATCAGAGTGGCCAGTAGAGATTATATTTATGCCATTAGTGAAATATGCCTAAATAGATGAAAACAAATTATTGGTTATTTATTTAATTATAGGGTTCACCTTGACAATATCCACGCGACGTGATATTTTATAGTCCTGAGACTTAATTGTTTCTGATCGAGAGAAAATGGCTATTGTGGTATTAGTTGTCTGCCGACTGAATTTCTACAGACTATACATTTCATGGGTTTTAACTCTGTACCTGGTGAATATTTTGAAACCTATTTGACTGAAAGTTGTTGGTGGCTTTGCCACCAACAACTTTCTGTCAAAATTGTTTACAAAAATATTCAGCAGATCCAGAGTTATTGCCCATTGAAATTATTGTCTAATGACTTGCAGTCGTTAGATAGTCCATAGGACAAATCAGGTGCACACAGGGAACATTTATCATGATTTTCGTCATTAAATCACCAGTTAGTTGGTTCTGATATGCGTGCGCGTGATCCTACTTGACAGCAATAGCACGGTCCATGGCACTGTTCGCTGACTAGTCACGCCACGCTGTCCAGGGGTCTGGTCTTGGTCACTATAATGACGTTTGTTGGTCGGCCATAAAATCCGCCATACATGTATGCGGTCAACTCATAAGATATATCGCTCCAAAAACCATATTATTTAGCCTGTTATATCTGCTAAGATGCAACATGTATATAATGTGATCGTATGGGTCAGGTTTTTCGACCAGGCAAAAACATATTTATGATGCACGAAAGCCATACGATATTTTTACCAAGGTATGCTATGTGTCGTGATGTTATGTGTCAAGATGGTGGAGGTGGAGGTTGGTGGGGCAAGCTCCCGGGGGGGGGGGGGACATTGGCAATAATCGATGTACTACATTATTACTTATACTGGGCATTACTTCTCAGATCATATACGTCCACCCCACCACATATCACAACAACCAACCCAGAGTCCTGACCATGACATATGGATTAGAGCGGGTCACGCCTCCAAAACTATCTCCCATTTTGAGGTGACCTTTAACCTCTCTTGTGTTAACTTAACTATTTAATGGTCAAGACCGCCAAAAACGGACTATGTAGTGGTCTTTAGTAATGTCCATTTTTCATCCAAGAGAATATGATTATTGAAAATTTACCACTGGAATAACTGGAGCCAGTCACTCCAGTGGTAAATTTTCAAAAATAGTCTTATATGTGCTAGCAAATAGACACTAGCTAAGAAAAAACTAGATTTTCTTGACCATGTTCCTGGTCAGGCCGGCCACAAAACAGCACCTGTAGTGATCTTGAGCTATGTTCATTTGCACGACAACACAAAGTTATTTTTGTAAATTTTATTGTAAAAATTATTATTTTCTTTAAAAATCTTGACCATGAAAGAGTTAATTGATATAAGTAGCATTTTGAGCGCTTTGAGGCGCTATCGACACAAGAGGGTTAACTTAAGATTACACGATATCGATGGCTACATAATTCGATTAAGATAGTGATACCTTTCATACGACGTGGTACCTGCCAAGGATCAGCAAATGCACGAAGATACACCTTTTTTTTTACTTGTGTTACCTGTTAGGTATATATAGCCAGATTAGCCCCCTTCCTTTTACTACTGTGTGGTCACGTCGATATTCCATATACGGCCTCTTCATGGACGCACCCAAATTATCACTCAAATACCAGATCATATAATCAAACACGTCACATGTTAGCTGACGTCACAATCGTCACAAAAGTTTCGTAGCTTTGTCATAAACATCGAAAGGTCTGTCACTGACATTTCGATGTTTGTGACAGAGCTACAGCAGTGCCACTAAAGTGTACGATTCTATATTTTTCATGAAATTACTATTTAATAAATATTCTGTGAAATACTTTGAAGCTAATTTGTCTGGGAACTGTTGCTGCCATATAAGAGTGGTGATAAGGTAGGACCGAGGATTCCGAATCACCATCACAGACTCAGCGAAAACAGAACAAAATAATTAATTCTTAGAGGCACACGTTTATCCAGTTCTTGACCACTGAGTTTAGGATTAACCTAGTGGTGATTACTGTCTGACCATGAATAACTTTAGTTTTAACAGGCAGATCTCCCTGTATAAAGTACCATCAGACCGTTATCTCTTAGTCATGCCACAAAATGCCTTGAGATTGGTGCCGTCTACCTACCTGCTTACCTGCCTCCCTGCCTGTCTACCTCTATGCCCCCTCCCTGCCTGCCTGCTTGCCTGCCTGTTTGCTTGTGTATTTGTTTATTTAAGTGTTTGTTATTTTGTTTGTTTGTCTGTTTCTTTGTTTGTTTGTTTGTTTCTCTTTTATCAGAGGCATCTCTCTGAAGATAAAGAAAATGGTGATCCACGTCGTGGCGGTGAACCATGGAGGAAACACTAAATCCTGGACTTCCTGTACTTCTGACATTACTGCACGCCGGGTGATGGGCAATGTAGCGTTTCAGTCCTTCTGGAAGCTGTAGATTCATTGATCAAAGATGCGATTGATAAAAAGACTGTGTTATACAATGCAACATGCGTATCATTGATGCTGTACAAGTATATCAGCTTATGATCTCCAAAGCAACTCTTTATGTATTCAGCGGCTGTGGTAGTAGAAACATCCTGCAGCTGTAATCAGACACCAACACCGTAATGAGGAAAATGACACGGCAACAATGGACGCTGTTGACCCAATGTCGCTTGGCACTGGATCAGATATCGCCGAACGTGTCTAAAGAAACTGTACCGAATTTCCCACTGCTATAGAAGTGGAGGACTAGACGATACCTCAACAACGACAGACCCAACTAGAGGCTCCCCACTTGTGACCTCCCCTGGAATGACTGGAAGATGGCTATCCCCATACACGAGGCGACATTTCCTTCTTATCAGTCGTGATGAAATACATCAATAGCTTGGCGAATGTCAACTTGTAAACATGATACTTAACTGATTATCTAGTAATTCCATACAGTTACTGAGAATGTGTAACCGAACAGTTACGGGATAAAGTGGATCACCCGGCTGTAGAATGTATTATTACCAAACGTAAAGTGTGGTTTTACTGGATCAATAGCATTGACAGCTTGTCGGGATGGGTAGCTAAATACATCCCTTGCCAACAACGAACTCTCAGCAATCGATCTTGTCTATCCCCCTCTACAAACCCAAATCGTAAATGCTCATTTCTAGAGCATGGCAATTGATGTAAGGGACCACTCGCCACCGCCGTCAATGGTAATCACTACATTCTGGTACAAAAAACTACTTCACCAAGTAAGTGGAAGCTTTCACCTTGCCCGACCAAGAAGCAATGATGGTTGCAGATGCCGTGGTTACAAACATTTTCTGCTGTTTCGACTTCCCTAAGAAGCTTCACTCGGTTCAAACAGCAAGTTTTCATTAAGAATTCTAGAAGGGTGACTGCATTTTATTATTGAGTCACAGTGGACTATATCTTCATTATTTCGACATAAACTTATACAAATAAATTTACCAAGGAGACCACTCGTCGATTTCCCTCTAACCATCCAACCAGAAACCCTGTTATTTTCAGATCCGGAATATCGTGAACCTATCAATCTATCCATTCAGATGACCGAAAACATCCGACAGCCAATAGTGGATATCACTATCATAATTCCTACTCCAGCATATCCGGTCAGGATAACGAATTATGGGGTAGGAAACAGAGACTACGTTAAAATAGAGTGTGTGAATCAACACTTGGGACAGTCAAGGTATAGTCATCGTTTTGACCTACAAAATCTTTTTTTTAAACATCTAATAAGCGGTGGTCTGCGGACTGACGAGAAAGATCTGAAAACATATTCCTGTTCAGTCTTCAGGATCTAATACGTTCGGGTATATGATTGCAGGAAGATCGATGACTCTGGTTCACATCAAAGCTCCATCAGACAGCGTGACCTCGGGAAGTCCTACTCCAATCAGCATCCCACTGCCACCATGAACAGGTCATAGACGTCGTTACAACAACAACAACAACAACAACAACAACAACAACAACAACAACAACAACAGAGAAAGATTATAAACCTTTCCATTTTTAGCTATGCCCCGCCCATATCTAGCTAAGCTCCACCCACACCTCGCTCGTGTTGGGATACTCAATTTCTGAACACCCTGACAATCAATTTCCAGAAAAGTATACAGGTAAGCTGTTGACTATTTTGCCCAGTCAAATTAGTTTCAAGATATTCAACAGCATGTTTATTAAATAGCAAAAATATCCAACTCGTACAAAGTGTCGGACTATTAAGCGTCTGTATGTATGATTAGTGTATTCTGTGGCTGTAGTAGTAGAAACATCCTACAGCTGCAATCAATCCTTCTTCATTTTTGCCCACTGTGTCTTGTCCTCAGCCATAATGCTTAGCTTCCGCAGGTTCATTCTTGACTTGAGTGTACCAAGTCCTGCCATTCCAGTGTATCATGTTGACTCGCCGCGCCGCAAGGGCACGATGAATGACGACGCTGGTTAGCATCCGATCTCGGGGTGACGGATCCTGTACGAGACTGCCCTACAGGTAACAAAAACCAGCTCCTAAGGCCGGTGGAACTCAATCGTTCTGGTGGGGCTGTGCGACCATTGTTGCGAACATTAAACACAACTGTCTCATCCCAAGAGTTTGTGTCACCAGTATGCCTGTCCATAGCAATTTCGTGATCTGTGGACTTACAAGATTTGATTTGGTGACCTAAAAATATACGTCTATACAATGTTTTTCCCTAAACAGACTGTCGAGTATGCTAGATAAAAAATGAGGTGCATACGAAAATACAAGACATAGAGACAGCCAGATGAACTTTTAAACGTTGGGCTCCCGGAGGTATCACACAGACTCGTAGGTCGGCAGAGGTATCCCCACAAGGGAGGCTCACATACACGAGACTTAACTAATTAACTTAATATAAGTTATTATACCTCTAAGCTGAAAGGAAAGAAGATTATCACGGGCGAAAAATTATGTGCCTCACGTGGGCACTACTCCTAGTACTAGTTTGGGTGAGGAGTATTATCCTCGCGTGAACCGTCGTTGCTGAATCCTTGCGAGAGGCAAGTGCCTCGCGCTGGCCTCCGTCTCGGGAAGGTATCGCCATTGCTTAAAGCGGGAGAAGAGTAGTAGGCAAAAATGGGCCCACTCTAAGAAAAGACCATACCTAGTGAGATTATGACTATAGGGTTGCATGCTGTTTTACGGGAAGACGGAACGAACGATTCCCGAGGGATTCCCACATCACCGTCTTATGTAATTAGTATGCTGAATTAGTAGTTACCGCTTTATTTATGCGGGTCTTCTGCTTTGCTTAATTGGCGTTTAGGTGTTTTTGAAACAAGAACTATTTTAGGCCGCAAATGGTTGGTATCTACCTAGCCATTAGACATGGCTGTCATTGAGAACAGATGCCCTAGGACATCAATACCGAAGACAGCGCTCATACATGTTACTTAGTAAGATCTCCGAACTGGATAAGAATCCGGACATCCCGCTCCGTAACCACATAAAACGTTATAGGACATTGGTTACTTTTCACGTAAGCATTAGACAATTGTTCTATCGCTATGGTGGGGGTGAGAGAGACACATACGTGGCGGATCTAATTCTCATGCCCAGACATTCTTATGGATTTCGGTGGGGATACGCATCTCGCCCGTCACCGGGCCCTATGGAACTAACCGTTTAACCTGTCATTAGGTTTATATACAAGTTGCCCAGTTTTGCACTGCGGTGCGGGAGATGGTTCCGTAAAATAAAATAATAATTAAGATATGTTTTCACAGTGCTTTCCTACATTGGCAAAAGTGCTAACTATTAAGTATCCGAAGATACGGGGGAAATGTATGTAACACCACACCCTGGCCATCACCGCTCGGAAACCCCAACAGTTTCCCAGAGTCGGATCAGCCCATGGTGCGGATAGGGACATACAAACAATTAAGAAGACACAAGCCTTGAGTGGACCATAAAGAGAGACAAAATCTTGGAGTTTATGAGTCTTACCAGAGTGCGGGGCTAGATTATCGCACTACCGGAAGAGAAGAGTATATTATCGAGTTGGTAATGAAGAAAGTGTCTCTAATCATTTTGAACCTATCTTATCGAGCTGAATAGAAAAGCTTTAGTCGGTAGCATGCCGGGCTAAACAAAGTTATAGCATGGACAGCGACCTCAGTGAAAAATTGTTGGTGGCGGGAGAAGGTGCTGCATATATAAGTGTTGCTGTATAGTGTTTCCACCGTGCACTGCAGTCCTATATTTTCTATAAATCAGCAAAACATATTATGAACTGATGGCCACTGGCCATATACATACATAATCTAACCAAAACAATCAATACAGTATTAAATGATCAAAGTATTTATCTTAATACAGGTTAACGAACCTACCATGGTGCGGATAGTAAAACACCTTACAGGAAATGAGAATAACTATAAACAAATACAGAAATTATAACTAGCGGTCCTAAGACCGTTACGGTACCTTTTAGTCATCGGGACCATTCTTACGGATACAATATAATTAAAGAAGTACATATAGCGAAATAATTAAAAGGTGAAGTATAGTTACTTGAATACTCGGTAGTCATTCTTATGTTAGGCCACCATGTTACTGAAATTGATACGTCATTCCGTAGTTGACGTGCGTTGATGCATTCTCAGGAAGCTGGAAAGTTCCCGCAGGTTGGTTCCCACACGCTTTTCTCCACAAACAAGATTCCCGCAAGAACACCCATGGCGGGAGCACATCGTTCAGTACTGTAAGCCTAATAGGATGTCTAATGAGCAGTCAGCAAAAGATACGATAGTACTACTGTGGTGAAGAAAGTTCCCATACACTAATGGCATGGATGGAAGTTGTAAACAACCCGATCATAAGCGGGGGTTGTCAGATGCGAATGAAGATCCAAAAGAAAGCTTAATGGTGCTGGGTCCGTCAGCCAGCTCTGAAGATGCACCGGGCAGAGTTTACTTGCTGCGGTCGAAAGTTAGAAGAACCTACACAATATTAGTGTGGTGACAGTTGAAATACCACTTTTAGGCGTGGCCGGCAGATCCGGTGAGTCATCCATCAAAGAACATCCTGCCTCTACATCTGTAGAAATACATATTCAGGCCGTAAAGGCCTCACAGCAAATTTGTGTTCCGAAGTAGATATTGATATTCGTGAACAATAATCAAAAAGTTCCAAACTGAGTTACAAAATTGTTTTAGTGCGGTGGGTTGGGTACCTGCTAGCTACGGGAGAAAAGCCCGATACAAAACGAAGTAATATGTGTATTGTCTGTCGTGCTGATAGTAGCTGGTACAGATCCAACCTGTTCGTCCCCTGGCCGAGGATGCTCTCGATCTCTGGATCGCGTCTCCTTTTATACTCCTCGTGACGTCCCAGGCGCAGGCTCCAACCAATCATCGTTCGAGCAACAGCCAGCCAATCAGCGCATAGCTAATAATAGCGCAGTCGAATGTTCTAGAACATTCTAGAAGTTCTGCGTCCACGTGGTTATGACGTCACGGCAATATTTTGAAGATAATCAAGAAGGGTTTTCCATGGATAACTCAGCGATTTCTTAACAGATTTTGAAATGGTTTACAGATTTAAAAAGCCCGTTGAATTCTGGTCTTGATTAATGTCAAATTCAACGGGAACAGGCAATCAATAAGGATTACAGGGTATCATCTCGGTACACTAAAAGCGCCATCCCATCTTGGTCGTAAACTACGTGCTCCATCAAAAATAGCATCTAGGCGCGCGCATGCGCATCATGCGTTTTAACAAACTTAGTCATTTTCGCAACGCGATCTCTCTCATAGGCCTACATACGCTTATGGCTCTACCCAGGGGGGTGAGGGCGTGTTCAGGGAACTAATCCAGGACGGGCGGCGCGTACCCAGCTTAGCTGGTACGGCCGGTACCCGACTGGTTAATCCAAACTACACCAGACCCTGGCCATCAACGCTCGGAAACCCCAACAGTTTCCCAGGGTCGGATCAGCCCATGGTGCGGATAGGGACATCCAAACAATTAAGAAGCCACAATTCTGAGTGGAACATGACGAGAGACAAAATCTTAGAGTTATGAGTCTTGCTGGAGTGCGGGGATAAATTATTGCAACTACCGGAAGAGAAGAGTATAGTACAAATTTCCTAACGAAGAAATCGTCTCTAATCTTATTAAACCTATCCTATCGAGCTGAATAGAAAAGATTTTAGCCGGTAGCATGCCGGGCTAAACAGAGTTATAGCACGGACAGCGTCCTCAGTGAAAGATTGTTGGTGGCGGGAGAAAGCGTTGTATATATACGTCTGTTGCTGTATAGTGTTTCCTATGTGCACAGCAGTCCTATATATTTTCTACAAATAAACAAAACATATGAACTGATGGCTACTGGATATATATATATATATATATATATATATATATATATATATATATATATATATATATATATATATATATATAAACTAACCAGAACAATCAATACAGTATCAAATGATCAGAATTATATATCTTAGTACAGGTTAAGGAATCTACTACGGTGCGGTTAATGAAAAACACTTTCCAGAAAATGAGAATAACTATAAACATATACAGAAATTATAACTAGCAGTCCTAAGACCGTTACGTACCTTTTAGTCATCGGGACCATTCTTACGGATACAATATTATTAGAAGAGTACATTTAACGGAATAATTAAAATGATAAGTATAGTTACTTGAATACTCGGTAGCCATTCTTAAGTTTGGCTATCGTGTTACTGAAATTGATACGTCATTCTTTGGTTGACGTGAGTTGATGCATTCTCAGGAAGCTGGAAAGTTCCCGCAGGTAGGTTCCTGCAAACAGGATTCCCGCAAGCTGCCTATGACGGGACCGAATCTAACTCAAGACTGTAATCACAATATAGAATGTCTAACGAGCAGTCAGTAAGAGATACAAAAGCATTACTGCTGTGAAGAAAGTTCCCGTCCACCGATGGTACGGATGGAAGTTGATAACAACCCGATCACAAGCGGGGGTTGTTAGACGCAGATGAAGATACAAAACAAAGCTTAACGGTGCTGGGTACGTCAGCCATCTCTGAAGACGCACCGGGCAAAGTTTACTTGCTGCGGTCGAAAGTTGTTCCAAATTGCTCCCGCAAGAAGGGAGTTACAAAATTGTTTTAGTGCAGTGGGTTGGGTAACTGCTAGCTACGGGAGAAAAACCGACAAAAAGCGAAGTAGCATGCGTATTGTCTGTCGCGCTGATAGTAGCTTGTACAGGTCCAACCTGTTCGGCCCCTGGCCGAGGATGCTCTCGATCTCTGGATCCCGTCTCATTTTGTACTACTCGTGACGTCACAGGCGCCAGCTCCAACCAATCATCGGTCGAGCAACAGCCAATTAGCGCGTAGCTAATAATAGCGCGGTCGAATGTTCTAGAACATTCTAGAAGTTCTGCGTCCACGTGGTTATGACGTCACGGCAATATTTTGAAGATAATCAAGAAGGGTTTTCCATGGATAACTCAGCCATTTCTTAACCGATTTTGAAATGGTTTACAATTCTGGTCTTGAGTAATGCCAGATTCGGCGGGAACAAGTAATTAAGAAAGATTACATGGTACCATCTCGGTACACTAAAAGCTTCATCCCATCTTAGTCGTAAACTACGTGCTCTGTAAAAATAGCATCTAAGCGTGCACATGCGCACTATGCGCTTTAACGAACTTTGTCATTTTTATAACGCGATCTCTCTCATAGGCTCATATACGCTTATGGCTCTACCCTGGCGGGGGGGGGGGGCGTGTTCAGGGAACGAATCAAGGACGGGATTAGCTTAGCTGGTATGGTGGTACCTGCCCGGTCGATCCGAACTGCACTCGGATGCGGGATAGAGTAACATTAGATAGGATTTTCCGTATGCTGTTGAGGAGCACAATGGGCCGCATGGGAGATGGGGTGGGGGTGGAGTGGCAGGTGGCTTCTTGATGGTCGAGATGCACGTCCATTTTTCAGAGCTTTAAGTGCCTTCTCAACTTCTGCTGTTTTAATTGGTGTTAGTAATGGCCTGGGGTCTCCTGAGAACGGGTGCCAGGACTCATCATCGTAGTCAGTGATCTTTTCCGTGACCCATTCTTGAATCACCTCGGCATGATCCTGGTCAGTCCCGATAAAGTGTCCTTCAGAGTTGTGTACAGTGAGTGCTGATGTGCAGTCAATAACTCTTAGGGCCCGGGCTGCCGGAAACATTGTGACAGTCATCCGTGGCAGTGATTTCATCTGCTAGGGAGTCTTTTTGTTGAATAGCAAGATCTTTTAAGCGTTAGCTATTGGGCCACAGAATGTTATTGCGCGCCCGGCGTAGTTTGGTGCGGTCTTCTCCTTGGCCACTTTGATAGATGCACAGCCGTAACGCTTTCTGCTCTGCTGACAGTTGTACTACTAGAGTAATGGCGCTGGTAGCTGATGGTTCCATAGATTTCAATATTTTGTTTAGGGCTTCGTTCGGATCGGAGCTGACGTCGATGTTAGCTATCTGCTCCCAGAGGGCCTTTTTGAATGACATTTGAGTGTCAGTGTCGCTGATGAGCTTGGGTAGGTTGTAGGTGACTCTACCCTCTTGCCTGCTATGGCGTTTATATATTAGGTAGAGATCCTTCATCTGAAGGCGTGTAATGACTAGCTTATGGTCAGAATTGAGGTCTGTGCCTCCATACGAACGAGCGTTCCGGAGTAAGGGTTTTGCTTCTGTCTTGCATAGTATGAAGTCTATTTGGTTGAAGACAGCTGTTGTAGCCTTAGAACCTTTTGGGGCTTTGCGATCAGTAATATGTCCAATCCATGTTGTCCGGTGACGGCATGGGCGTTTGAAAGCCGTATTTGAGATCGTTCATCCGCGTCTCAGACGGATTAAATCGAATCATTTATGACGTCAGCATTATGACGTCATCCTACACGCCACGTAGTTGATAATGATGTCATATGACGTCATATGATGGATGGATAAATTGGAAAGGTCAATTCATGAATAATCTATCTACACGTTAGATATAAGATTAAATTGTATGAATCCAAAAGAAAATTTCGATGTGATTCAGTGTCCAGTCAAATTACTTTCAAAATATTCAACAGAATGTTTTTTAAATAGTAGAGACACACATTTCATACAATGTGTCGGACGGACCTAATAGAATCATTTATAACGTAATTACCTCATCCTACACGCCACTTAGCTGGATATGACGTCATATGACGTCATTACTGTATATGGAATGAATCTAAAGCTTGGTCATGATGTTGTTGGTGTTGGTGTTGGTGGTGTTTTTGTTGTTGTTGTTGTTGGTGGTGGTGGTGGTGGTGGTGGTGGTGGTGGTGGTGGTGGTGGTGGTGCTACCCCTCATTCATCCAATCTCGCTAAAACCCCACACACCTATTCAGGGATATTTAGCAACATCAGTATGGAGCCAGATTTTCAATGCACTACAATGGTGGGTTTTAGTAGGGCGCCCCAGCCATATATGTAAACCTCCCTTCTTGTCCGTTAATGATTAATGTAATTTGATAACACTTGAGGTGATATTCTAAGGGTAACTCTAGACATCACTGCAGAGCCCAATTTTTTATTTATAATCCTGGTGGGTTTTGTAAGGGCATGCCAACCCGCCCCACCATTAAATCTTAAAATCGATACTCCTCAATTCGGATCTCAATAAAACCTGTAACTCTTGACATCATTATCGTGTCAGACTTTCGATTCCTTGCCCGGGTGGATTTTAATAGGGGGTGGGAGGGTGGGGGGAGGGGGTTGCTCCACCATTAAATTCTAAAATCACTACGCCTCCATTATTAATGAAGAGATTTCGATAAAACTTGAAGGGGTATTCTATGGGTAACTCATGATATCATTTCTGAGCATGGAATCAGGGGCTCGATAGACGCCAACCACATGAATGGGACCACAACTTGTCACCGACTATTAGTCTAATGCAAAACTGTGCCGTCACCTGCCCAAAAATTGGTTAGTGAGTTCAATCATGAACAGTTCTGGATACAGTTATGTCTCACAGATTTAGTTAGATCTAAGGCTCGTTTCCATTCCTACTGGGCAATATACTGAGGTATGAGTTCTTCGTTTGGCTATCGAGCCTCTAAAGGACCTTTCCACTTTTAGCTATGCCCCGCCCATCTCTAGCTAAGCTCCACCCACACCTCACTGGTGTTGGGATCGATCGATCGCTGAACTCCCTGACTATCGATTTCAAGAAAACTATACAGGTAAGCCGTTGAATATTTTGAAACTAATTTGGCTGGGTGTTATTGCGGCCTATGGCAGCAACAGCGCCCAGTCAAATTAGTTTCAAAATATTCAACAGCATGTTTATTAAATAGCAAACAATTATAAAGACATACAAATTCATACAACGTGTTGGACGGTTTGAGATTTGATGACGGTCTATATGGAACCCTTTGTGATGCAATGATTGGGACGTCATCATACACGCGCTGAGCTGATTATGACGTCATACGAGGTCAGATGATGGATACATACTCTGGAAAGGTGAACTCCAGGCCCCATTCCCATGTCCACGCTGATTTTATTTCAGTCTATTATTGGTACCCATTTGCACTCCTGGGTTCTCACGTTTAATAGCCTGCCCGTGGGCACACAACTACGACCACTTGCTGTTTTAAATTTTGTGTCAGTTTGTCATTTATAAGGAATATAGCTGCCAGGGTTTTTAGATATGTATCCATTTTTAATTAGCAACTCCAATCTGGGTACACTCGAAAATGCAGACAAACATTCAGGTCTTGACATATACATGGGGTCGTACAATGGTTATGCACGTGTGTCATTCCTTAGTTTCAATGGCCTATTTTCTTTGCCACGAATACGGCTTTAAAACACAGATGACGTCACCGGACAACATGGGCAGGACACGTTGCTGATTGCAAAGCCCCCAAAAGGCTCTAATTAAGGCTACAACAACAGTATGTATGATTACTGTATTCTGCGGCTGTTGTAGTGGAAATATCCCACAGCTACAATCAGTCCTTCTTCGCATTTGCCCACTGTGCCGTGTCCTCAGCCGAAATCCTTAGCTTCCTCATGTTTGAGTGTGCCGAGTCCTGCTTTCTTGAGGCCACCTCGTAGATCGCTTAGCAGAATTATGCAATGACGTGCTCACATGGCTTTGTATTTGCTGGTGAATTCCAAGGCTCTCTGTGCTTGTGTCTCTTCTGGCATCCTTAGCACATGGCCAAACATGGACCATCATAGCTGGGCAACCTTTACCAACAGCCGCGACGTATTAACAACAACAGTCTTCACACAAATAGACTTCGTACTACGCAAAAGAGAAGCCAACGCATACTTCGCGATGCTCGTTCCTATGGAGGTGCAGACCTCAGTTCTGACCATAAGCCGGTCATTACACGCCTAGAGATGTACCATATCTACCTCAGGCATAAACGCCATACCATACACGAGGGTAGAGCCACTTACAACCTACCCAATCTCATCAGCAACACTGACACTCAAATGTCATACAAAAGGGTCCGCGGGAAACATATAGCTAACACCGGCGCCAGCTCCGCTCCAAACGAAGCCATAACTAAATTACTGAAATGCAAGGAATCATCAGCTACCAGCACCATAGGAGTTCTCAAAAACAGCCGAACTAGGTATACTGATGACTCTGTAGTAGTAAAACTATCAGCAGATCAGAAAACATTACGGCTGTGCATCTATCAAAGTGGCCAAAATGAAGACCGCAACAAACTACGCAGGGAATACAATAACATTCCGTGCCACATCAGCGAACACTTAAAAAATCTTGCCATTCAACAAGCAGACTCCGGGGTAGATGAAATCAATACCACGTATGATTATCACAAAATCTTTCGGGCAACTCGGGCCTTGGAGGTTACTGACTACACACCACCACTCACTGTACACAACTCTGGAGAACACTTTATCGAGACTAACCAGGGCTATCTTGGGTATCGGCTATCATGCCGAGGTTATTCGAGAATGGTTCAAGGAACAATTAACTGCACCACGATAATGATCCCTTGAACACGTTTTCATGAGACCCCAGGACAGTACTAACACCAATTAAAACAGCATAAGTTGAGAAGGTACTCAAAGCGATGAGACAAGATCGATGACTTCACCGGACCATGGCAAAGTGGCTGTAAACATGGACGCAACTACACAGACAGTGTATGGGCTCTACGCATGATTGTGTCAGTAGTCATATCCAAACAAGCTGCATTGAAATCTGTGCGGGAAAGCTCCACAAGACCAACCATCCCCTCACCCACCCCACCACCACCACCGCCAACCCCACCCACCCCACACCAGTGTCAATACCGAGTATGCCGCTAGAGATGGAATATGCCGACGATGTGAACTTTATAGACGAGGAAAAGAACACCATTGACGAACGTCTCCTAATAGCTGCAAGCAAACTAAATATTGAGAATCTCTTTATGAATGAATTCAAAACAAAGTCCACCCACATATACCTATCTACAAAGGATGAAACTAAGGAAATTGACGATCCACTTCGTGGCGACGAACCATGGAGGAAAAGTACAGTGCTGGGCTCACTGCTTTGCAGTACTGATGACATTGCTGCACGCTGCATCATGGGGAACATAGATTTCCAGTCTTTCTGGAAGCTATGGATCATGAGATCAAAGATGTACTTGATAAAAAGGCTACGTTTATACAATCCTTGATGTTGTATAACTGTAACAGTTGGGCAGCTCCAACGGAACCTCTAGACAAACTCGATGCCTGCCACCGCAAAAACCTAAGGACCATCACTGGACACCGATGGTCAGAGAGCAAGATTTCTAATGATGCACTAGACAAGATGTGTAATACGTCGCCGCTGTCTGTAAAAGTCGCCCAGCAAAGATGGTCCATGTTTGACAATGTAGTAAGGATGCCAGAAGATGGTAGCACAGATCGCCTTGGAATGCGCCCTATTCGGAGCCAGCAAATACAAAGCCAGGAGAGGACGTCATTGCATAAATCTGCTAAGCGTGCTACGAGGGGACCTTAAGAAAGCAGTACTCGGTACACGCAAGGCAAGAATGGACCTGAGGAAGCTAGGGATTTCGGTTGAGGACAAGACACAGTGGGCAAAAGCGAAGAAGGACTGATTGCAGCTGTATGATGTTTCTACTATTACAGCCGCAGAATACAGTAATCATACATACGCACACCTCTCTCGCGCTAGGTTCGATCTATCTTTGAACTCCCTGACTACCAATTTCCAGTAAACTATATAGGTAAGCTGTTAAATATTTTGAAACTAATTTGAGTTGCTCAAATCAGTTTGCCTAGTTGAATCAGTTTCAAAATATTCTACAGCATGTTTTTTAAATAGCAAAAACATACAATTCGTACAACGTGTAGGTTTATTAAGCGCTAAAGACGGGCGTAATCGAATCATTGATGACGGTATGATTATGACGCCAGCATACACGTCGCGTAGTTAATTATGACGTCATATGATTGAGTGAGTAATTGGATCTATGAATTAATGCATCACGCACGCACATTTATCAATAGGTACTGTCGGCTTCCCTTACAACCAAAGGTATTGGCCATCTGGAGCGCACTCCGCCGGGAGAGCATCTAATCAGGACGTCGATCTCCACCCCACGCCACCCAACCCCACCCCGAGACAGGCCCTCTGGAAGCAAATTTGAGGGGCGGGACAGGTTCTACAAAAAGCGCAAGCTGGATGTCATTGTCTGGAGGAAGACATGAAATGGGTGTCCCACCTCTCATAGAAGGGTGTTCAGGGATGCCCACCTAAACACCACAAGGAAAAAGACATTGAAAGGTGCAGGCTCTAAGAATCGAGTTCTTGCATTCTGAGTTTCTTATGATTACGTGTAAATGTTAGAGCAACGTTAAGCGAAGAACTTATGTATTCATTGGTCAATTGAATCTATTCCCAATTCACATTGTGAGCGAGCGGGCGGACGGGTTGTTGTGTCAGATGGACACATTGAGTGTGCGTGCATTCGTGCATGTGTTTTCACGGTGGACCTGCGCAGTTTGCCTTGAAAAATATTTGATTGAACCTTAGTTCTTAATTATATTTGCTAAATTGTGGCCCAATTCCTTCAGCGGGATTCAGTGGAACCTTGGTTTTTTAAACTAGGTTATCCAAGACAAATCTACCAATCTCGTTGAACATGTGAACAAGGTTTGTCCAGCTCTTGCCTTAGATAAAGACCATGACGTTTCTTGAGTTTCCTGTCGAGCAGTTTCCCAGAAGGGCTTTAAATGTAATTTCTTAAATAGTGTAAAATCCAAGATGCAGCTTTCCATGACCAACCCTGGATCTGATCCTATGTATCCTTCCTGATCAGCAGTTCTTAAGGACTCGCTTGAAGAATACGATGGACAGATGCTGGATGAATAGACACGTGATGTAGCAACACCGTTACGTCAAATTAGTAACAAACTATTCAACAGCTAGTGTGTATGAAATAAGCAATTAAAATTTTGATTTTGCACCCTCTTACTTAGCCATATTGGCCATATTGGCGTGGGGTGTCGGAGGGGCAGTTTAGACAGGCTATTTAAAAGAGGCCTTCAAATGGCTTGGTATGGCTAAACATGTGTATCACGATCGTACCGGTTGGTAGTGAGGGGTTTGGTGGGGTGGGGTGGGGGGGGGGGTTCATACTCATATAAAGAGTCCAGTATTAAAAAATCCAAGAGGGTGACATTTATTACTTAGAGACGTAGGAGATAATGGAGGTGGCTTCTAAGCGCATCTAATTTTTACATTATTCAAAGGGAGGCCCCAGACCTCCCACAGTCTGTATGGGGGCGGGGGGGGGGGCATATGCTTCACGCGTCGATTGATTTTGAGAATTGCTGTTAATTCAACTTTCCAGAGTACCCACCCAGCATATGACGTCATAATGAACTGCGTGATGTGTAGAATGACATCATAATGAATGACATCATGAATGACGTCGATAAGTACGTCACGAACGCATATTTGAAGATGGTCTATGGGTTGTTGTATAAATTGTTTGCTTTTACTATTTAGTAACAGCACCCAGTCAAATTAGTTAGAAAATATTCAACAGCTTCCCTGCATAGTTTTCAGGAAATTGATAGCTAGGGCATTCGGGGATCGATCAATCCCAACACGGCGAGGTGTGGGTGGAGCTTAGCTAGTGATGGGCGGGGCATAGCTAAAAATAGAAGGGTCCATTCTAATATCGCTTGTTATAGCGTTTCCGCATTGCTGCACCCAGCCATCCATCATCGCACATGTATTCAATTCTACCCACTAAGCAAGGCATTACAGGAGTGTGGCCCAGTATCACTTCAAAATTCAAATAGCTTATATGACTATATATCTTACCTTTTACTTGCAAAGATACATGAAACATTTACAGATATAAAATGAATGTCACCACTACATAAATAGCATTTGAATTGATGATTTGAATCATCGGTAAGGCCGCTCAGTCACTAGTTATCATCATTAATATAATGCGATTTCTATGGTTATCATCAGCCTGCACGACGTAAGAATAGATATATCCGGCCTAGAAGCACTCCCATATTACTTTATGGACTTGTGGTAATGCAAGAACAAGCAAACTGTAATACAACTGCTCAATCTGCTCTGACTATTCTAAAAATCCTTTTTTAAAGTCCTAAAGTAAAGTTTACTCATTTTTCGCATAGAAATGGGTAAAGGGCACGTTTGCCCCCGCTGCCCCCCTGACAAAGGGCATCGAGGGCAACTCCCCCCCCCAATCCCCCCACCCCCCACCCCCACCCCACACACACACACACCCACCCCACACACACCCTCCCACCCCCACCCCCACCCCACCCCCTTCCCCCGTGCTTCCGGTGCCTCTGCATCGAGATTTGTGGGAATACATTCATGCGATCGTAGGTGAAGTGTTGTGAGGAGTGACGGTGGACGCGCTGACATCGCGTGGGTTAACGGATAATTGAACTATTGTTGGAGTCATCGAAGGATTTTGTCTCCTAGCCACCGAGGTTCTCGAACAGATTTAAATTTGAAAAGTGTAATTTTAGATTGAAATTGTGTAAAATTTAGATTCGGCTTATGGCAGACACCAGTGCTGGCGATCGACGATCGTCGGATCTACATAAATGTCGGACATTCGGATGTAATTGTGTAAACTAATGTAGCAATGGTCACTTCTTGTAGCACGCTCAAGGCACGTGTGCATCCGGGCGTCATGACGTCAATGCGGAAAAGGTGTAAAACAATTACCACATCTCGAAGGCCACTCATATCCACGAATGTATTCGGGCAATAATTGCGAATATTCCGAGATAATAACGCGGGTTACTGGGTCAGTACTGGACCAATACCGGGCCAATTCGGCCCGGTATTGGCCCAGTACCCGCCCAGTAACTTGGATTATCAAGGTGTATTAGATAAAAACAGGATGGATACGCAGCTGGGGTTGTTTATGTCGTGAATAAATATAGACTATGAGCGTGTTGTCGGAACCAACCGGATAAGGCAGAGATTGCAGACCACCCCACCCCATTTTTGTCAAACTTTAACAGAATTTTGAATTTTCTGCAAGGATGATGGTGGTGGTGAGCTTTTCAGGCTTGTTGTTGTTGTTGTTGTTGTTGTTGTTGTTGTTGTTGTTGTTGTTGTTGTTAATAACTCTGGTTCTACTGGGGGGGGGGTCATCTTCAAACATGGGGTGGGGGGGGGGGGGGGGGGGGGGGCTTCCCCGTGGATTCACAAGGCCTTTGCCAATTTTCCGGGTCAAAATTTAATTTGCAAAAGTAATATTATTTTCAAAACACACATTTTTCAATAAAGCTGGTTCCCCTAGAGATATCTTCTCTAAACTCGGGTGGAAGCTTGCCTATGTCGTCCCGAATAGGTATGCCAATATTGCGGTCAAGCGTTAAACTGCAACAGCTTTCAGCAACTTTTTTTTTTTCAAAACAGATATTTTTTATCTCACGGCGGCCCGATTAAAAAATACATCAAGGTATTGGACACATTTTTCCTTTTTAGATTTCACCTGGCAACTCATTTGCCAGTATTTATGTACTTTCGTGACCAATATGTAGTGGATTATGACGTCATATGATTGATGGATAAACAGGAAAGCGGCATTATATCTCTATCGATTGCGTTTCGTTAAAGGTGCATACTCGCAGCAAAAACGCCTGAAAATAAAATTGTTTAGATTGTATACATTTAGAGGCTTAACTTGTGGGCCCAGATGTATTGAAACAAAATAAATCTTAACATATGATGATTTCAATAACCCCTCTTACGTCAATTTAACCATTTAATGGTCAAACTGACCAGAAACAACTCTGCACTGGTCTTCAGACATGGTTATTTGAAAGGCCTAGAGATGAGTATTTTTGAATATTTACCACTAGAATGACTGGTAACCAATTTTGTGTTTGTAATTGTCTTTATTATTCCCCCCTTTAATAGTCAAGCCGGCGAAAGAAATTCAGTGGTAAATTTACAAAAAAGTCATCTAAAATTAAAATATCTGAAAAATATTTACCATCAAAATGTTTAATTGATATATCAAGTAGTATTTTGAGCGCTTTGAGGGGTTGTTGACACAAAAGGGGTTCAAATAATTTTTTAAGTTGTGAAATTGAATTTAAAAGATTATATTACTTTCTGCGAAATGAAATCATTAAGACTTATTTCGTTTCATTACACAGATTAACCCCGTAACACTCATATCAGCCAAAAACGGCTTCCGCGGTGGTCTTCGGAAATGCCCATTTGCAGGCCAAAAGATTCCTATTTTTGAAAATTTACCGCCGGGATGACTGGGTCAATAACCGAGCCAGTCATTTCAGTGGTAAATTTTCAAGATATTCTTATCTTGGTCTGCAAATGGGCATTTTCTATGAGAAAATCTAAATTTTCTTGAGAGTTCATTGGTTAAGCCTCTAAAAGTATACGATTTAAGCAATTTTATTTTGAAGCGTTCTTGTGCGAATGTGCACCTTTAAGTGGTTGTATGAGGTATTGTTAATTTATAGTTTTTAAAAATAGTTGTAATTTTTATTGACTTTTTTATTAGACAGACTTTCTAGTGTAATCAATTTGAGGAAATTTGCCAGATTTTACATTTCTGCTAATTTTTCTTGGTAATGAATTAGTCCAGGAGCTAAAGCTAGGTCAGAATCGTGACGTAGCACACCCAGTATTCGGAAAGTCTGACACTTGCTGTGGCTTGGGGGACATGTCCCACACATTTTAAGCCCTGTTGTACAAACAAATTGTGGTAGCACTAATTAGTTATCCTGATTTCTTTGCATAGGGGGTCTAGGTTTTGGCTGTATCCACAGTGCACAACGATATAAGCATGATCGTGTCATAACTCAAAGTAATATCGTATTAGATTCACCATATATGATATTTAGACGGATATCGACTTAACATATATCCAACATACATTTTGCATGCATATACTAAAGGCGAGGCTGAAATGTGAAGGTTATATTTTATGTATGTATACTAACTCCATCATAGAATCTGTATATCCAGCTGTACCACTGTTGACAAAGCACCCAGGTAATGGTGGTTGGAATGAGACAGATGGATCTGGTGGTGATCGGTGCGGGAAGTCATATAATCGAGGAGTGAGGGCTCACAAATTGGTTCTGGAAGCGCTGCTGCGATTACAATGGCAGTCTTTTTCCAAATGGGTTCAACAAAATGGACAACATGAAGACCACATTACTCCAACA